>WEIV01025116.1:167872-345637 GCA_013390005.1 Calyptomena viridis | reverse complement strand
GTGGGGCCCCGGGGCCAGTCGCTCCCGTCAGCCGGCGGGGAGCGGGGGTGCGGCCGCTGCCGCGCCGTGAGGGCGTTTGGAGGGCGGGCGAGCCGGACTTCCCCTTCCCGCACGCCTTCTCCTCTTGCGCGGACACGAGTTTGGAAACATCCTCGGATCAGCCGAGGGACGCCCTCGCTGAGCGCCGTGCTGCCCGACGAACGGGTATCGCTGGGCAGGCGAGAGCCGGGTCAGGGTCAGACACCCCCCACCCAGCCGAGGCGTCTGCCCGGGCTTTTGTGGTGTTTTCATACTATTTTCTCCTTCCTAGCGGGTAGAAGTTGGTGCCGGTAGCGTTGTGTGCCCCGGCTGAGTTAGGAGCAGCTGGAGTGTGGAAGGGAATCCCAGAGCAGGTGATGGGGCAGGTGGGGCTCCCCGGCAGCCTGAGCCGCGCTAAGGACGGGGCTTAGCTTTGCTGCGGCATAAAAAAAGCTCCCTTAAGAATCCGTGGCAGTTCAGGTGCGCACAGAACCCCACACTTCGCAATTTTGGGCGACAACTCAATGAACTTTGGTCCCTCCCCTTGGGAACAAAGGCGAGGTACTTGTGACAATTAACATAAACCGGTTCAGTGACCTATTAATTAAGGCGGAGATGCGCTCTAGGGAAAGAAGGGAGATCCAGGGAGCTGAAAAAGGCGCCCTGACAGAGCCAAGCTTCATTAGGGCCTTTGCCCCGCTGAGTGTTCCGAGTTCCGTGCGAGTAGTTATTGGGACCGTGTCCGTAGTACGTGACTGTTGTTAGAGCCTTACATTGATAACCAGCAGATGCAAACACAGCCTGCTTCTAGAGAAGAGACTTCATCTCGGAGCTGGAGTGTTCTATTAAGTTATGTTCTTGTGGAGACCCATAACCCCGGCAGTGGCTTCCTCCTCAGTCCCTCCCTTAAGTTTCTCTTTTAGCTCTGCCGTACCAAACCTGCTCTGTACCCTCAGAGAGATTTTGAAAGACACCTCTCGGCTGCGAACGGGAGGCGGGAACAGATGATTGTCTGTGGACTCAGGCGCTGTGCTCCTAATGAGAAGCCCAGCTGTCCCCTTCCTTCATAATTCTCAGCTGCCATGGTGGAGAAGGGGGGACAGGATTTCAAGTGTCCTGGGAGTCTGGTTTGCAAATTAGAGAGCCTCCCTCTCCGTGGCATTTGGCTAACTGGGAATGGAAAAGCATGAAACCCTCCACCTTCTGTCACAGGCAATAATGAGGTACTTATTTCTTTTTCCAGACCCTTCTGAAACCTAGGAAAGCAAACCTTTACCCCCACCTCCATTGTTCCAAGTGATCCTTCTGGATGAAATATAGAAATGGAAACTGGAGTTGCTGCATGGCAAAGCTAGAAATGTTGGCAAAGCTGCCTCAGATGTTAGCAGTGCTGTAGACAGCACCTAATTTACTCATCTGCAGTATAGAAATGGATTTTAAAAAATACCGAACCTGAAAATATGCCTGGAAGGCATAGGGGAACTTTCTGTGTTGCTGACAGGGAGTTACATGTTTTTTTGTTTGGTTGATTTAAGTGTTCAGAAAGTTAGCATCACCATAGCAAGTTAAAATTCAAGTTTGATGAAGAGTTATTCCAAGATAGTGGTTGGATATCCTTACACTTCTGCAGGCTTTGTAGTGCAAACTTGCATTTTGAACTGCAGCTCCCACTCCATGTTCACGATAATTGTAACCTAGTTTTTCGTAGTACTTTTTCACTGAGGGTTTCCCTGGTGTGGGGGTGCCAGAGGTGTTTGTGCTGTTCTCCCTGTGTCAGTGGCTGTGCTGTCCTTTTGTGGGCTGACTCAGTTTGGAACTCGGCAGCAAAGACTCAACGAGTGAGGATCGTCCTTGTGCACTGAGGCTGGGAAGGTTTCCTCAACCTGCTGCACAGGTTTATCACCAGAGACTTGGCTGCAGTTTGTCAGTCTGACACTCAGCACGCTGCCAGAAGCCGCGTAGTCCCGCAGACTCCTGCTTGTTGTCCAATAACAGGGCGATTGTGCTGGGACAACACAGGGTGCCGGGGCCCCCCTCGCGCAGGCCTTGTCCGCTGACAAATCCGTGGCCTTTCTTCCCTGTTGCTAGGGCCAGTGACAGATAGAGCCACATGGGGGGAAATAAAATCAAGGGGAACCATTGTCCTCTCTCGTTATGGGGAACATTATAAAAAGAGTGTCTTGTGAGGCGAGTCACTGAATTAATACAACTCTGTTTTGACAGCAATTGTTATTTTCAGCACCGCTGTTTTCTCTTTCTGATGCACTTCTTCCTTTCTGAAAAGACTTTGTAAACCTCTCTGATGGTTGAATAAAGTTATCCTGAGTCTTTAAAAAGGATTTTAAAAAGGGAGTTGGACTAGAAAATACCTTCAGTTCCAAAAAAACTCCGCTTGGTAAGTTCTCTCTAAAAGGAAATTACAGCATAGTTGCAGGTACTTTAGCTTACGTCTCCAAGGAAAAAAATTAAAGATAGTTCTGGTGGGCGTGCCATATGGTGACATGCCTGTGTTATACTCTGCTGGCAAAACTTACATAAAAAAGAAGCTAGATGAAAACCATTTATTTATAAAAGGAAAAGATTCAGTTTTATTATTACTGAAGTTGCAAAATTGTCTTTAAAAAAAAAATCCCTCTTTGTGTTAGTGAACCCCTCTCAGAAGATTCCAGTCCAGGGTTTTTTTAAAAAATGAGATTCATTTAAGTAGTTGTTGCCTCAGAAGACTTGTAAAAATGAGGTGCTGCTGGAAACAGCAAGTGAGAGTGAGGGCAGTTGTTGGGGGCACGTGTGTCTGTGAGTGAAGGCCAAGTTAACTTGTAATCCATATAGGGGGCAAGATGTGCTCTCCCTCCTCTGGATTGTACTACAGCACAGTGGAGCCTGGCAGCTGCTTCTCATGCTGCAAATAGGTTAATTTTTTTTTTTTCAAATGAAGTTGAAGTTAAAATCTCCACACAGGGATGTGTTACCATAAAATCATTTGTAATGTCCTCGCTCCTTCTCAAAAACGTTTGTTTGGAATGGGAAAAAAAAAAAAAGAAGCATAGGAAGAAAGGCATTGTTCAGTGTGAAAGTTGTGTTTACTACAACGCAGTGATGTCCGGCCTTAATTGCTTCCTAGTTGTTTGCTTTTATGCCACAATTGTTTTCCCTTGTTTGTCCTTCCCTCTCTTCGTTTGCAGTGTAAGTGAACCTATGCCATTAGCTGTTCACAGGGAGTAGTGGTGGATCGAGGATGATTTTCAGGAGAGATTTATGTGCTGGAAAGTGGCTGAATTTTTAATTTTTGTCAAATACCTTTGGCCACCTTTTCATTTTCAGACAGGGTTTAGGGTTTGGATTTAGGACCCCTTCACGGTAACATCCCAGGGTTCACAGTTCCATTTCATGCTGCCCTGAGAGATACATAGTCTTTTTTTATCTTTTTTTGAAAAAGGAATAAAATATTAGAAGTGTTTGTGCCCCGAGTGATGGCTGGAGGGATGCAGAAAGGCTGACAGAATGAAGCTGCTTGTTTTCCTCAGAGAAGTAAAATTGGGCCATTTAATTGCATTAAATTGGGCCACTTTAAGTCTTCTCTCATAAGCAATAAGGCAGATCTTGCTGCCAGGGCCATCAATGAGCCTTTGACCCACAAATCGACCTAAACAGCAGTATAAGCTCTGCGATGCTTTTAGCATTTGTAAACTAAACCACTTCCTATTAGACTTGAGCTACAATGAACTTGCCGTTTGGGTTTTTTCCTTTTTTTTAAAATGTAAAATACAGAGTGAGATTGTGGGTTATAAATTCAGCTGCTGTGGAACCTGTTTTCATCTACAACTGAATGCAACTTTATTGCTTGTCACAGACTTAAAAAAATGTCTCTGGCCTTTATATTTGATGAGGTGGGATTATCAAGATGGTGCTTTGCTTTGTCATCTGTGTGTTGCTTTTTTAAACGTGGCATCTCCTTCCCTTTGGCTTTCCTAGCACTTCTATGGCATTAATGTGATGTTGGCTGTCAGGATTGTGACCTCACCTGAATGTCACTGAAGGGAGGTTGTGGTGGACACACTTGTACTGGTTTGCAGGACCATTCTCTACTGTGGGAAGAGTGGTACTTAAATTCATTTTTTGGGAAAAACTGGAAAAGTCCTCTTTGGAGTCTCTATAAAACAACTAAGAACAAGAAATTTATTTTTATCCAAGTGTTCAGGAATACATCTGTTGCATTTACCTCTTCTGGGAGGAAATACGGTGAATTTTAAACCTGAGCAGGGTGCTATAAATTCCCCTCCAGAGTTATATCCTAACTGCTGTTCAAAAAAAACACATGCAGCTTTTCTGGATCAGTTTAAAGCAGTTCATAAAGAAGTAACCACACAGTTAATTTTATGATTTTTCTAACAATTTCCCAGAGTCAGTGTGGCTGTTAGTCTGCGTGTGGATCTCTCAGATGCTTTCCCAGGGCACTGCTGCTTGGGTCAGTATTTTGGGGAGGAGATTGGAAAGAAGGGAATGAGAGCTGAGGAGCTGCATGTTCGACATAATTTGTAATTTCTTAGCTTAGTAGGCGTGTGCCTTCCAGGGCCTGACACCCCAATTTGTGCAGGGTAGTACAACGTGTGGTGCATCTCAGGTGTGTTCTGTGGAATTCAAGGCTTTACTTCCCGATTCAAATCCATAGCCTGAGTCAGCAGACAGTCAGTTCACGTGGATGAGATGGGAATTGTATGTGCCAGTCTCCAGCTGTGAATTCATGAAGGTAACAATAGTCTTTGCCTTGCAAATATATTTTGATACTTTGAAAACCAGTCCCTGGAAGTGAATTCATTCACTCCTGCCTTTTTTTTTCCCCTGAAATCCAGCTCTGTCCTCTGCTTCTTATCCCAAGTTTCCTTCTGTTTTTTTGTGTGTGTGAAGGCACGTCTACCTTGTTGGCCCTCTCCTCTCTTCCCTCTCCAGTTCACAGCTGTTCCTCGGCAGGAATCCACTCCTTTTGGTATTCTTGCATGCCTCCTGTGATCCTGCCCATATTTCACTCGAGTTTTAGTTGGAAGTTTGTTTTTTTTTTATACTTGCATGTTTTTTGTTTTGTTTTGTTTTTTCCATTGTCTGTCCTTGTACCACCTGATCTTTCAGTGTGGGCACTTGGCTCTGGAGTTCATTGCTTGTGTCCTCGAGATAGGAGCACTCCTTGTGTCCTCGAGATAGGAGCACTCCTGACCTGACTACAGAACCTTAATCCCTTCCTCAGGGAAGGAGAACATCTTGCAGATAAGGACTCCTAATGCCTGGATTTGTTGTCTTTATCACAAGTCTAATTCCTTTCTTTATGACAAAGAGAACAAATGAGCTTAAGTAAGCTTTGGTAAATTCCTCTTTTGCTAAAAATTGAGAACTCATTTTTGATACGGACATAATTTCCACCCAGATAATGATTGGGTGGGTTCCCTATGCTGACCTTAATGAAATAACCCATGTTTTTGCTAGCTGGTATTTTAATTGTTTTTACCAACTTCAGTAGCACAGTCCTGTTTTTGCTTCAATGGATTAATTGTTTCAGGGACTTGCTGAGTGTTCTGGATCCAGGAACCAAAATGGCATGACTATATCTTTTACTTTATGGCCACAAAACACCTCTTTTTTTCTAGTGCTGAAGTGTACCTTTTAGAAATAAACCCCAATTGTCTCTGGTGTCCTATTCTTAACTTTTGAGGTTAAAAACTCGTCTTAAAATTTCGTGCCGCAATGGGAGCGAAAAAAAAAAAGGAAGAAAATCTATGTTTAAATTCATAGAACAGTTAAACTGACTTTGTACTCAACTGTCACATGCACAGTTGAGTGCATTCAATTGCAAAAGAAATGTTCTCCTGTGTATGTAGGAGCTGTCGTTACCCCTCAGGTGCTTCAGGCAGGTGGGTTTTCCTGATGTGATACTTTGCAAGGGATAAGCAAATTTCCCTTGAGGTGGTTACACAAGGCACATAGAAGATTGTATTAAACATGGGGGATGTGTAAGAAATACTTGGAAAGTATTTTTGGAAAGCTGTTGGATTATTCATTGCTGCCTCCTGTCCATTCCTTCTTCCTGTTGTTCTCTTGCTATTTCTTGCTGCTGCCGGTGGTTGTTTCCTGGATCCAGACCCCATTTTGCCTCTTAATCCAAGTGTAAGTGGGATCTTCCCTCTATGTGTGAGGTTTTCTGCTGGGAAGTTGCCAGGTGTTTCTCCTTTGCCACGTTCATATCCTCAGCCTGTTTTATGTGGGGTTTACAGTAAAGGGCAGCCTTTTGTAAAGTGCTAAAGTGACTCTGTCCCCATGAAAATTTACTTAAATTTCTCCTTTAACTGCGTTTTCCCCAAATACATTAAAGGATGGTTCCTTTTATTGTGTTTATGAGGTTTGAAGACTGTCTGAAACTCTTTAGTTAGTTCATTTTTCTTTACCCTTTAAAAATGCCCTGCTGCAATATCTTAGGTTGTATGACTAGATTTGCTTTAGTCATTCATTAAGCATTGGTTTCCAAAAGCTCTGATCAGCATTTTGGGAAGCCATCCATGTTCTGAGGCATGTTCTCCAAGCACTATATTTGGTGCACAAGTAAGGATCTAATTTGATGCTAGAGCCAAGCTTTTATTGCTGCAATTTATCACCCTCAGCGGGTTGTGGATGGCTTTCTGCAAAGCTCTGCTTCCTACTTCTTGAATGTATTTACAGGGTATTTACTGTTACCAGCAGTTTGGGATGCAGAGGGCATTAGTCATATAAAGGTAATTTAGCTGAATGTAGGGAAATCTGCGTGGCAGGAGCAGCAGTTTGCTGTGGGAAGCAGTGGATACTTTTTGTGTGGGACACTTGTTTTTGTTTATCAGATGGAAGTGGTGGACTAAAGGGATCTCAGGTGGGCGAATGTTGTTTGTCACCTGCTTTTTTTCTTGGAAATGCTCCTCGTTTTCCTCTTGCCCCAGCAGCTGAGTGATGCTTTATGGGCCTGGCAGCATGTGAGGCAGCCCGAGGCAGGCTGGAGCTCTCCAGGCCACTTCAGGATACTCTCAGTGACTCGGGGAAAGATCTTGAACTCCTTCATGCCTGCTTAAGTGGTTTATTAAACCTTCTTCCTCCCTGAACACTTCCAGGATCCTTTCTTTAAACACCATCCTGTGTGTCACTGAAAGAAACAGCCCACACTTTGAGCTTTGTGTGTTTCATAATTGCTTGGTTTTATATTTGGGAAAGGGGAGGTTTTTTTAAAAAAAATAAGTGCAGTTCTGTCCTGTCCACTGAATGGTGTGTTAGGTACATTCTTGCAGGAATGGTTTGAACCTTCGTGGAAACTAAACCTGGAAGCATAACTGGGTAAAGTTCTGACTTGTGTTTGAGTTCATGCTGTGCCCTCCCTTTTGAGACAGATGATGCTAATTGACAGAAATAAGGGTTTCCTGAGAAAGGGGGTGACATTAGTGAGGAAATAGTGCTGTTTAGTTTGCAGGGAGCTTAATTAGTGACTGAAATGATCAAAATAGTGAACTCCAACTTGTAGGAATAAATCAAACAGTTGGAAAGGAAGGAATACTTCATGTTTATCTTCTTCAAAGCTGCCAGTAGCCTGCCCTTTTAAACAAGTGCTACAAGAATATTAGGATATTAGAATAAATAACTCCAGTTTTAATTATTCCCTGCAGTTCCATGATATGTGTATGTATGTACCCAGTAAATGTTGAAGTAGTTGAGAGACCTGGATCTGATGGAAAGGACCCAACAGAACAGCCAAGCCCAGTCCTCAGCTTGCCCGATGTTTTCCTGTGGTGGATACTGTTGTACACTTGTGTTTGTGGCTCTGGCCTGCCCCTCTCCTTGTGCTCCTGTTAGTCCTGCAGGGGACAAGGCTTGAGAGGTTGAGTCACTTCCGCAGCCATTGGCTGCCCTGGGAATAGTTCAATTGTGTTTGGAGTGCATGGACTGGGCTCTGGTAGTATCCAGTGAGGGCAACTTGTGACTTGCTTCGTTTATTTTGAGGATTTTCCAGGAGATGAAAGTGTATTAAATGAATGTGTCCTAAGTGAAACAAGGGAATTTATTTTATGTGTGAGCGTAGCAAAGTGATGATGGTTACAGGATGGGATTCTGGATGCTTGCTTGTTCCTTGTGTTGGGAATTGCGATTACTTGGGACAAGAGTTGCATCCAACTCTGTAAACAGCAGGAACACTGTGGGATGGGGTTGTAGCATAACACTTCCCCCTTGTTTACAGGCACATTGTGAGCTTGCAGATGGAAGAAGGGAGGCACAGAGAAGTGCAGGTGCCTGGCTTGGCTGGAAAACAGGCTGTGACCACCTAACATCCTTGTGGATTTGGCACTGAGTGTCACTGCAGGATAACTGAGGGAATGTGTTGCAGGGAACAGGGAAATAGCCACTCTCCAAACACAGGTCACTTGTCCCCTGGTCAGAGCTCAGCAAAGAGCTCTGGTGGTGCTCCTGAGAGCATCTGATTTGTGCTGGACCAATCCTGCATTGGCTGGGTGACTTGAATCTAAATTGTGTGTGTATAGGAGAAAAAAAAATGGATTTTAAGACTGTGGATGAGGATGTATACATGACAGCTTTAACACTGCAGGGTGGTGGCTGGGACAAGCAATAGCAGAACTGTTCCTTAAAGCTACCTTAAATAAATTTCTCTTTCCTGGATGTGTATCATCTGATGAACTTCGGCTCTTTTAACACGTTGAGTCTTGTGTATAATGGTACCTGTGGGTTTTAAGAGCTGTTCATGAGATTGTGACTTTTTCATCTGCCACCCTGTATGGAACTCCAGTGTGTGAACACACCTGTTTTTCCCAGAAGGGGAAGCCAGATTTTAGTCCCCACCTTGACGGGTAGAGAATGAAAACATCTCAGAAAAAAACTGGCTTTCCTGTCAGTACTCCAGTGGAAAGAGGCATAATTTCAAACCAGTTATGATGATAATGGTCACTATACCCTTTGAGAAGCATCTTGAGGTTGAAAAGCCTGCAGAGAATTCAACTTACTCCATGGTGTAGCAAATAAACAATAAACAGCATCTATTTTGTTTGTATAGGAATGTCTCTGGCAAGTTTTCAGGTCAGTGCCACTGATTCTTCATTAAACAGATAAAGAAAGAAAGAAACCAAAACAAAAGCCCTAGGCCTGGAATTGCTTTCTAACCATTGCCTTACCTTTTTGGAGAGCAGCTACATTGTGTAAGGAGTTGGCAGCTCCTCCTTCCCAGACCTGCTGAATGAAATGCTTGCATCCTGAATTCTTACCTTGCTTTTGTTACCTGCAAATTCAACTGACTGGACTTAGGCAGGCTTATTTCAAGGAGTGGAAATTGGACTGGAAAACAGTTGAGTTTTTGGTGTTGTAAGAGCTGGAGGAAGCAATGCCTTGCTTGCATGCTGGCTCTTCAGGACAGAAATGTTGTGACTACCCAGTTTTATAAATAGAAATGCTGAAGTTTAATCTTGTCAGTGCAGATTTTGAACATGTACAGCTTCATTTTACCTGCTGTGCTTTTGATGCTGTGGTTGTCACAGGGAAAACATGTTTAAATGCTGCAGCTATTGATTTCATTACCAAAAAGTAGCTTGAGCTTTTCTTTCAATTCCTATGTTGACATGTTGGCTAGTGGAAACCGACCCGATCCTACTGTGATGCTTCTATTCTTAGCTGGATGTTATCATTTGAAGCCCTGTATTATTGTTTAAAGGCTAGAAATGTTTGCTTTTCTGGAATTTGGGTCTTGTATTACAGTGTTTCTGTGTTTAAAAACAGCAGCAGAAGAAAGGAGATGAGGAGAACTAAAACTTGAGGGTTTCTGTGATAAACTCACTGGCCTGTGGCAGTGAGTCCCTGCCTCAGTTTCCCTGTGTTTAACGAGACACTAATGATCCTCACTTCAAAGATACTTTGTAAGGATTAATTAATGCTCACAAAGGCCTTTGAAGATAAGAAAAGCAGGATTTGAAATAGGTTTAAATTTGAGAAGTTTCCATGCCCCAGGTAAATGTTCTGTGCACTGTCTTGAGTTCAGGTTTTTGAGAATTTCTAGATGTTTGCAAATATTTTGAAGGGTTTATTTCAGTCGCCATGGTGGTGGATACTTTAGGGAGACACTGAGTGGTATAGCTGTACTCCCAGGAGTTAGTTACTCACACATTCCCCCAAGGAAAGGAATACAGATGATACCCATGACCTCAGCATTATGGAGCAGTTAGAGGAATAAACGTGGCGGGGTATCCTGAAAATGGTGCCACTGCAAGGTGGCTCTCAAGGTGAGAGCTTGAAGTTAGTTCTGTGCTAAGAATTACCTGTGAAGGCCTAACTTTTATTCTCAAGAAGCCTAAACTTCTCTGGTTTAACTCGGCTTTCCTCAAATCTGCAGCAGACTTGATGGAAATAGATGAAAAGCTCAGTTGAAAGGTTCTATGGACAAACGTTTGGGAGTGAGGACGTCTCAGCCGGGCCAGCCCAAGTGCTTCTCCTGGAGCACCAAAGGTTTAAGTGGCTCCTTTCCCACAGTTACCAGGAAGTGCATCAAGAGCTGAGGCTGGATATTTAAGGTGCTTGGAGTGTAGATGTGCCAGTGCTGTGTTTGAGGCTGAAATGAGCTGCTGAGGTAGAGTGGTTTAAGCAGGACTCCTGAAATTTTCCTTCCTTCTGGAAACATCGTCCTGCCAGCCTAAGGCAGAGCAGCCTGCAGAATCTGCATCATGAACCCACCCCCTGTCAGCAGATGACTGGATGAAATTACAGCTTTGGAGGAAATTTGGTGTTCTTGCTTTTACAAGCAAGTTGTGACGTCTGTGCAAGGCTGAGCGATGTGTGGGCTCTTGGTGGTGGGAAGGGCTTGTTGTGGCTTCTGAGCCTGGCTCCAGTTCCATGAGTCAACTGCCTCAAACACACTTCCTGATTTAGTGCTGGATCGGGCTGCATCTGCCACTGCTGTAGCTGCACTTCCCTGTAAAAATAGAAGGGCATAATTTGCTGGAAACATCAGATGTGGGAGTGAAGGGACCGAGGCGTCCTTGGAATCGCAGGAATTTTTTGAGAAGCCAATTCTTGAAAGACTAGGATTTGGTTGTGATGAATAGTGGGGATGATGCAGCATGTTCCCTGTTTCATGGCCTTTTTGTGTCCAAGGAAAACAGGGTCTCTGTCCCCTCTCACATCTGCATTAATATGAAGGAGAGCTCAGACACTTCTAACAGGGAAAGGCAGGTGCTGCCTGCTAGCTTGGAACGTTTTAAAACCTTGGGAGAAGTGGCTAACTCCATTATGGAATGTAGCTGAAAATAAAATGTCATACTTGACCCAGACATAGATGATTGTGTGCATCATTGGCTACCAGGCAGAACTCTAAAGTTACTTTTTCTCACGGATTGCACAAGAGTTTGAGGAAATAGGCCTGGGACAGGGAGATTCTCTGTATCTGTCACATAAAACAGACTGGCATAATAGGAAAAAAGAATTATTATTTATTTGGTTAAGTAATAAGAAAGCTTCTAAACTAAAAAGGTAACTGAAATAATGTTTGCAGCAACATTTATAACTAGACTTTCCAAGAACAAGCGTGTCCTAGAAAGGTTTTGGCTTAAAGAAGCTGCATTAGGGTGTTGAGTCCCTGACTGTGCATGCAGTTCCCTGACTTCCCATATGGTGAACTGCATAAATGCATGGAATTCTGATAATTTACTGCCAGAATTGAAGCTATTTCCATAGCACGCGACGACTAGCAGCCTGCATTTATCCTAATTACTTTTCCTTTTGGATGGCTGCCTGCCTTCCGTGTGAGACCGTTTCCTGCTCTCTTAGGGTGGCTGTGCTGGATTTGAGAAGCGGGGATCGGAAAGGTGGTGGAGGCAAGCATGGAATGGCTTATTTAGAGTAGGTGATGACTAAATCGTTGTGTATTCTGTTGTTACCACTTTTGACAGCTTAGGAGAAGAAGCCCCCTGTTTCTGGGAAGGGGGAGCGGGATTAAGTGGTACCTAATGCTTTTTCCAATATGCTGTTTGCATTTCCTGCTTCCATCACTGTAGAAGATCTGTGCTGGGTATTCCACAGATCTGCAATGCCGTGGTTTGTTGTTTGGCAAACTCGCAAGCTGGGGTGGGAACAGTGTGAATTCCTACCCAGAGTTTCTTGGAATAAACTGCTTATTTAGGGAATTCCTTCACCGTGTCTTCCCTGTGCCTTATTCCTAATCTCTCATCCCTGAAGCAGACTCACCTTTCTGTTAAAATCCAAGCAGTTTCTTGGTTTAGTTACTTCATAACCTTTCTGCAGGTTGTGTTTAGTTTGTGCTGGCTTCCTTCTGCTTAGACATGTGGAATGATAATGATCCCAGTCTCTCCTGCTCTCCAGTTGCTGGGAATATCACCTTGCCATGCACCAAAGCTGTTGCCAGATGTTTTACATTTTATTTTGTATTTATGTTGTATTTTCACCCCCTGTGTTTGCAGTTTAAACATTTGGTGAGCCGGGAAAACCCCACTAACAAAAAATTTCTGTTAGAGAGATGTCGAAAAATTGCCTAAGTCTTTATATTAAAGAAATGAGATCTGGATAATATTTGTACTTAAAATTGTGCTGTCTGGGTTTCACGTCTTTCCACTTGCATTGGAATTCAGAGCCCAGTTTGCCTTTTCTGACAGAAATCTTTTCTCAGCTCATACACAAAAAACATTCACAAATATTGGCTCATTTGACAGTTCTCTGCAAATATTTCATCTTGCATGTCATATTTCTGACATGTTAGGGGTTCATGTGCCATCCAGGCTCACTGCCATCATTTAACATTCAAATGTCTATAAACTTTTCTTCTAAGCCAGTCCATGTTTTTCAAACAAAATTATGGGTAAGAAAGTGATCAGATAAGAAAATGGTTTAAAAAAAAGTCAAAATACCTGATACTTTTGAATGCCAGGGTTTTTTTAAATACTCTGTTTCAATGTAAAAATATTTAAGTGGGGAAAGTATTTAATGTTAATCTTGTCCTTACGTGGGACTCATCTGCTTGTTTCTTATTTGCTTCCCATTCCAAATATTTCCTCTCTCTTTCACAGTGGTAGTCGCTCTTCCAAAACCTTCAAACCAAAGAAGAATATTCCAGAGGGGTCTCACCAGTACGAGCTGCTAAAACATGCCGAGGCCACTCTGGGAAGTGGCAATCTCCGGATGGCTGTGATGCTTCCAGAGGGGGAAGACTTAAATGAATGGGTTGCAGTTAACAGTGAGTCACTGACCCTTTTTTTATGAGGGGGGTGTTGAATGGGGCTTGACACTTGTGGGAGGACAACTGTATCCCCCTTCCTATGCCTGGAGAAAAGGATTTGGGAGACCTCCTCACTCTCTCCAACTCCCTGACAGGAGGGTGGAGCCAGGTGGGGGTCGGGCTCTGCTCGCAGGGAACAATGGATAGGATGAGAGGAAATGGCCTCCAGGTTCAGGTTGGACATCAGGAAAAATGTCTTCATGGAAAGGGTAGTTAAGCATTGGACGAGGCTGTCCAGGGAGATGGTTTAGTCCCCATCCCTGGAGGTGTCCAGGGAACAACTGGATGTGGCACTTCGTGCTGTGGTCAAGTTCGCAAGGTGGTGATCGGTCAAAGGTTGGACTTGATTATGTTGGAAGTCTTTTCCAACCTTAATGATTTCTGTGATTCCAAAACAGTGATGCCCAGATTAATGTTTCCTGATTGCTTGACTGTATTTCCTCCTTCTTCTTTTCCCTGCTGCATGAGTGCTCTTATGGAATGGATTACCCCATGTCCCATGACACTCTGTAGCTTGTGCAGGTTTTGGTGCCACGAGCTCTGTGTCCTGTCTGGGTGTTTCCTCATCTTTTATGTCTCAGGCTTGGTGTGGTCCCATGTTGATATGAGTGGCTGTGCACTGCAGTAGAAATTATGCTCAAAATAAATGTCCTCTAATTGTTTCTGTGGTTCTGCCTATTTCTTCTTGCTCTTGGACATATTTGGGAAGTGAAACTGTCCTACTGACTTCAGCCTTCCTGTTCTTAAGTAGCCATGCAGTGCTCTGGTGCTCCACTTCCCACTGCTTCCAGGCCATGCCAGAATTGCTGACACCATCCTTTGTAAGAGTTTATTCACACTGCATTGCAAAACTGTCTAGAGAAAAAGCCAGCCCACTTTTATGAGTAAGCATTGCTAAAGATGCTCCATGTATTGCTGGCATCCTTCCCTTTTGGTGGTTCCTTCGTTCCATATCTTTGCTTTCCTGTGTGGCAGCAGTTTTTCCCTTCCCAACTGCTGAATTAGCTGTAATGAAATTATAGCTGTATAATTAAATGGTGAGCTGGTGATGTGTTCCCTTCCTTGACAGCATCCCCCCAGTACACCATGGTAGCTGTGAGCCCCTTCTGCTCACCGAGATCCCTCATAAGGAAATAAAAAGTGTGACTTGATGTCATTTACCCTTCACAATCAAACATGCTCTGCTGTCCTGCTTCTTGCTCAACTCTCAGCCTGACTGATGTCTTAGGGGATGAGTTGGTGTGCGGGTGGATCCTGAGACTTCCAGGTGTGGGATTTGCCACAATCAGTCATTTTGTTGGAGCCTGTGTGGGTTTTCTGGACATGACTCCCTTGAAGCAAACACTGGGATGTGGTTTCTGCCGGGAGCAGGGAATGGAAACTTAATTAACAGTTCTTGTGTGCATTTAGGAAGCAAGGGCTTGTGTCCTGCATCTGCTGAGCAATAGCTGTAACTTGCTGCCATGACATTTGTGTAATCTTGGGTGGTTGTTCTCCGAAAGATACCTGGAGATAAAGTGGATTTTATTAACTGATTGCCATGACCACATTTCCTCAGAACAGAACCTGCTGTTGGTTATTGAAGAAAAACCTTCCTTTCAAAGAGTTCGGAGGAATAAAGCACTGATGTACAATAGTAAGAACAATGGGGATATTTAGATATGCCAACTTGTGGTCTTTTATTTTAGCTATTCAGCTGTAGGCCACAAAAGAAAAGGTTTTGGCTAAGAGAAATGCTTTTCCAAACATGTAAGAAAACTTAAACAATAGCACTCCAGAACAAAACTCCCAAGGGTAGTTTATAATGAGGAAACATTTTGGACTAAATATTGATTTGTGGTAATTAACTGATATGCTAAGGACAGGAGTTGTTTGGTGCTGTGACTCTTTGTGTGTCATGGCTTCTGTATCCAACTCCCATGCATGTAACTAAGAGTAGGTTTAGATTGGGTATTGGGAAGGAATTCCCTGTGAGGGTAATGAGACCATGGCACAGGTTGTCCAGAGGAGCTGTGGCCATCCCTGGAAATGTCCAAGGTGCCAGGTTGGATGGGGTTTGGAGCATCCTGGGATAGTGGAAGGTGTCCCTGCCCACAGCAGGGGGCAGGGGTGGAACAAGATGATCCTTAAGGTCCCTTCCCACTCAAACCAGTCTAATGATTGTATGAAATGTTCTTGGAAAAGGTGGGCAGTTGGAATACCAAGTCTGGGAGAAGCAAGTGTCACCTAATGAGCAACCGCTCTCTCTAGTTAAAAACTTTACCCTGAAAATCTTTATTTTATTCCACACTTGCCAGTATGGTTTGGGATTCTAATAGAACACACCAAACTTTCAGAAAAGGAAATAACTCATCTTTCTCTTTCCCTTCTTATTTGTTCAAGTGAAGATTTTGCTGCAGTGAACAATTAAATAGTTCTTGCTGAAGTCTGTTCCAGAAAGTTGGTGGTTGCATTCTGCATCTCCTTTATAATGGATCCTAAAAAAGCAGTAACAAATTCAGTTTTTAAACTGAAACAAGTTTTTTCCACAATAAATATTCCAGGACCCCTGCTTTACAGACTGGGCTGTAGGAATCTCATGTTGCAGAGTGATAATGTGCGTTTTCAATGCTTTTCAGCTGTCGACTTCTTCAACCAGATCAATATGCTTTATGGAACCATCACAGACTTCTGCACGGAGGAGAGCTGCCCCTTGATGTCTGCTGGCCCAAAGTAAGTGCATTGTGGCTTACCAAAATCTTTCTTGTAGGTATTGTACAAATATTAGGTGTCTGGATGAGAGTCCCCTACCCTCTGCCTCAGTTAAGTTTCACTTCTTGGATTCCTGCTTGTGCTTTTGCACAGACATTCAGTGTTTGTGCTTTTTGCTTCTCTCCAGCTGCTTAGTGTCTTCCAAGGAGGAAAATACCCAAATTTTTGAGTGAGTGGTGAGGGAGGGCTCTGCTTCCTTTTAAATTGCTGTAAAATCCTAAATAAATAACAAAGAAAAGTAATCCTGTCCTGCACTTCCAGAAAGGGATATTTTCTAGTGAGGGAAATGACTCATGATTTAGTTTTCTGTTTATAGATGGCCAATAACTTGTGTTTCTAGTGAAAGAGAAATCCTTCCTCTGAGAAATCCAGGATTACCCCATGGTGGTGGGGAGGGGTGAGGAGAGAAGGAGGGTTCTTATTGATGGATGTTATTTGGATAAGATTTTCAGCATGGAATTCTCTTTGTTGTCTTGCTCTGGCTTCAAACTGATCCTGGCACCTCAGGATTGCCCTACATTGATACCACTTCAGTCTTAGTATAAAGCCAGTACTGGGTGGTGAGGGATCCTGATTTTTCATAAATCCAGACACATGGTCCATTTGGCATATCTGGGATTTTTGTGTGTTCTGAGATACAATTGTAAAATGTTTTCACACCCTCTGGTTTGTTGCTGTTAGAAAAATGGGATCTTTTTCTCCTGTTGTGAGCAGCACCTTCATAATCCCTCATCCAATTTGTTTATGGTGAAATTGTTCTCCCAGTTGGTGTTCTGACAAAACCGAATTTGTTAAACAAAACGAGGAGGCAGATTTATAAGATGCAGTTCAACTTTGCATTAAAACCACATATGATCTTTAAAATAGAAACACTGTGGTTCACTTGAAAGCTGATGTTGTCAAGCTCCCCATGTTACGTGTGTTTGGGTTTTTTAAGCTATATGTTCCCAAGACTATCTCCCTTCTCCTGTGCCTGGACTGGTGTCAGTGGCATTCCCCAAGCCAGGCACACTGTCTGTTTCTATTCTCAATTTCATGAAGACTTGTTTCTGCCTGGTTGTGTACGTAGTCTAGAAGCTTTCTTAACGATAGAATTGGAATTCCAGCCTGCTTTGGGTTGGAAAGGACCTTAAAGTCCATCTTGTTCCAATCCCCTGCTATGGACAAGGACCTTCCACTAGACCAGATTGCTGCAAGCTGAAAGGCATTTTATATCACCTTCCAGCTTTATAACAGCATTCCTAGGAACCTACCTGTGTCTGTAAAACTATCATAATTTGGGGTCCTCTGGTGAGAGGCAACGTAGTTTGGTCTTCAGCTATGCAAAATCTATAAGAATATTTTCAAATGTACAGAAATTCCCTAAATTTGTGGCGTATTATGTGTCTGGCTGGCAGCTGCTGCAGATGTGGAGTGTTGCCACTGGCTGTGGATGGTTTGGGAAGGCCCCATGCAGTGGGATTGCAGTGGAGAGGTTGGGTGAGGAGCAGCTGGGCCTTAGTTTGAAGGAAGGGCGGTGGAAGGGTGTGGGAGCAGGGGGAGCAGCCTTCTAGGCCTTGACAAGAATAGTGTTAAGACATGTCTTGTTGTTGTCCCACTCCAGGTATGAGTACCACTGGGCAGATGGAACCAACATAAAGAAGCCCATCAAGTGCTCTGCACCAAAGTACATCGATTACCTGATGACCTGGGTCCAGGATCAGCTGGATGATGAAACGCTATTTCCTTCTAAAATAGGTAAAGTGAATAACTACAGCTGAACTATGTGTTTGGATTGGAGTTGTACAGGACTGGTTGAGGGTTGAGTCTCAGAGCATTAAAAGGTCTCCTTAGCGACTGCTGCGTAGGGCAAGTTTAAAAGGTTACATTATCTACATAAACACACTTATCTCTTGAGATAAAATTTATGTGGTAGTGCATGGACTCTGATCCATGTGTTAATGCTCCTCATAAACATCTCTTACAATTCTGAATACAGGAAGCATGGTTTCTATTTCATACTGACCCTGTTCATCAAATCTGACGTTTTTCTTTCTTTTGAACAGTGAGTTGTTTCTTTAGAAACCCTTACAACCAGTTTGGCCTTACAGCATCCAGAGCTTGGGCCTCTGGTCTTCAAACAGGGCTTCAGCACCTGGAAGGGCAGCAAAAGACTGGGGAAACTGATAGGTGAGGAAAAGCTAGACAGGTTTTGTCCTTTTAGATGGTTGATATGTATCTTTTTTTAGCCTAGGGGTGTATCAACTAAAGAGTTTATCTCTCCCAGTAGCCAGTTGCCCTTTCCTAACTGATTTTAATACAACCTGTACAGTGACAGAGATCTGCTGGTGAAACTGACGTTACCTGTCCTGGGTAACTTCCACTGGAATGACTGCAAGGAGCATGTCCCAGAGTACTGCAGCAGGCAGTTCAGGAGGCTAACCCTCTGCCTAAAGGTTGGGGATGAGCAGTATAGCGAAATGAGTCTTTTTGCTGGGCGCAGGGCAAGTGGAAGAGAGCTTATTTCTAGCCAAGAGAAGTGTATCCGATGTCTGGTGCCCAGAGTGGTTTCACTTACCTACTCCCAGGTACCTGGTGGAGCTTGACCAAGCCTGCTGTGATTTACAGGTGGCATTGCTGAGCGAGATGGACATCTCCTCCTTGTGCCAGAGATGGGGTTGGGTTATCATGGCTTTCAGAAATACACAGGCCTGGCCTGGGCATTGGACACCAAGCCACGTGTTTTCTCGTTTCCAGGCGTACCATTTCCAAAGAATTTCATGTCCGTGGCCAAGACAATTTTAAAGCGTCTCTTCAGAGTTTACGCTCACATCTATCACCAGCACTTTGATCCCGTGATCCAGCTGCAGGAGGAGGCACACCTCAACACTTCTTTCAAGCACTTTATATTTTTTGTTCAGGTAAGGAGACTGCAAACAGCGTTCTCACCTCAGCGTTACACTTACCCTGCTTCCCTTGTGAAAAATAGAGCATTTACTTATTTTTCCTTTCTTTAAGTGAGGGAAAAAGCTTCAGTGTTCAGTGAGTGGCAGAGAGGCAGGGAAAGGCTGTAGTGGCTGAACCTGCACTTGGGGAGCCTCCTGCCAAATAAATTCTGGCTGGTTAAGGCTTCTCACCCGAGCTGCATGTGCAAAACTCGGTGTGTGTCTTTCTCCTCACTCTTGTTGCAGGAATTCAACCTCATTGATAGAAGAGAACTTGCACCACTCCAAGAACTGATTGAAAAACTCACCTCGAAGGACAGATAAAAGGAAGAGGACTTCTGGAAGTCACTTGTTTCCTTAAGCAAGCGTGTGGTATTTGTTTTTTTGTTAATTTGGTTGGGTTTTTTTTTAAAAAAAAAAACAACAAAACAACCCCCTGTGCTGTTACCAGTGACAGCTGAGATCTATTTCTGCGCTTTTATTAGGGGAAATCTCTTCTCTGTTAGCAACATGTGGTAAATAGCTTTTTTGTTTATTTTATTGTTACTCATTGTGGAATTTCTAGCAGGTGCTGAGTGTTTATAAAGGAAACATGCTTGGTTGGGGGATTGACTCTGCTGGTGGATGGGTTCTTGTGTTGTGTCAGTGGTAGCCCATTCTCATGAAGTCCCTAAAAGACTTGCTTACATTCTCTTAAGTGCCTTGGCAGACTCACTTCTGAGGTGCAAAGCACATACAGTACTGAACATTGCTGGAAACAGAAAATATGTACTAACACCCAGACACTTACTGATACTTGTTCTAGAAAAATACATGTATGCTTACACTAAAAAAAAAAAAAGCCATAACTTGCTGAAATCAATGATCTCCAGCTTTTAATACAAATACTTGTCTTATTTTTTTAGAGATGAATATAGAATTTTTCAAAACTAGATAATTTCTTACAGAGAAAAGTGAAGTTCTACAGTGAAACAACAAAGACGGTGTCAAAATCACACAGACCTTGGGCTTAGCACATCTGTTGCCATGGAACTTTTCATGGTTGCATTTATTTTTTTAACAGGGAAGCACCAGTTGGGTCACTCAGCTTTGTTAAGCTCCCTAGCAGTTGCCAAATGAGCAGTTAGTTTGCACAAATACAGTTAAGGAAAATATTCACTATTCAAAAATTACACTGGGGTAAGAAGAAGGAAAACCTGGCTTGAAAAATACCAAGTGGAAAGGTATTTTTAAGTTAGGAATACAAAGCTCTGTGGAGGAGCTCTGGTGGCCAGTGTTTGCTGTGGCAGGAAATGTCTTGGAGGGAAGACAATTCCATGGACCACTTCCTAGTTATGTTAGCATGGAATCCCTGGTGCTGCTGAGTTCAAATGAGGTGTTTCAGAAAAAAAATGTGGAGAAGTGAGGCTTTGCTTGGAGATACCAGTGCAGTAAATGACTTTTTTTGCATAATTCTGCCCTGGGAGAGTTTGTGTTTGGGGGTTTTTTTCTTCTTTTTAATAGCCAATTCTAGAAATCCAGAGGCATCTGGTGCGGTTCAGCCAATCAAAAATGGAAAGCTTTAATTAAAAACCGAGTCTTAGGTGTGGATAGTGTATTTTTTGTATTTAATAATCTGGCAGTAGAAAGACTTTGAATAGTTTCTAGGCACGTAATAAAAGCTCGGAGATCAAGATTTGCCTGACAGCTGTATGAACACATTGTTTAATTACACAACACTTGAAAATAACACTGTTGAAGGTATGTTTGCAGTGGTGGGGATTTAGTATCTCCGTGCTGTTTCTATTTGCAGCTTTTCATTGTTTTTTTTCTGCTTGTAAAAGCTGTGGGACCAGAAGCTGAGGTGTGTTTACACTTTCAAAGTCAGGGCACATGGAAACGCCACACAAAACGGAATCTGGATCAAGTGAATGTGTTTATAAAATAGTGCATTTATGGTGGGGGCAGAGGGAAGGACACCCCTCGCCCCCCAAATAAGCCCCAGAGAAACAAACCTGCCCAGAGCTGGGAGGGGGCGAATGGCCGGGTTGGTGGAGCTCAGCCCGCCCTGGCAGAGCCGGCAGTGCTCGGGTGGGTGGGTACGGGAGGTTTTGTCCAAGTCTTTCAAGTCAGGGATACAAGTTAATCACGCAAAGAGGAAACAAATCCACCGCGTGGTGCTGGTGCAGGGAGCTGAGGGGAGACAACAGGTTTCAAGGCCTGTCTGCAAGTATCCAGTTTCTTTTCCTGCTTACTATGCAATGTAGAGCTTTGAACTTCTCCTTGGAGATAGTGGGGGGTGCTGTCCTTACCCAGTCGTTAGGACCTGAACCCTCTCCCAGTGTCCCTGGCCCTCAGTTAACAGGTAAGGACACCTATTTGCTGCTATGAACTCGACTCACCTTCCAGATTGTTCCTTTCTGTTTCCTGCCCCCCCTGCCTCTCCCCCAGATCACCAGACAATTTTACTATAAACACATCCTTTTGGGATAGTTGTTTTTTTTCCCTTGCTGCCTTCTCCCCCCTGCCTACTTGCCAGAATGCTGTTCCTGTACATAAACCCCCCATTTATTTGGATTATTTAAGAAGCTGCAGCACAAACAGAGATTCCTTGCTTTTTTTTTGCCCGCTAAAGTATTTCTTTTTATGCTAAACCTGTTTCTTTCACTGCTAATAGCAGTTTTCTTTTTTCCAATCTGCACTCTTAAAACCATTGGTAGTTTTATCTTTCCCTGGACTTCTTCTCTGTTAACATGAGACTCACATTGGTAATTTTCAGTGTTAAACCTTCTTACTTTCCTGCTTTTCTTACAGTTTTCCCTTGCCAGGTTCAGTTTGCAGCCTAGAAAAATATCCAGTTATGTTTGTATGTTTTTTTTGTTGGAAGAACCAATTCCCTAAATTGTTCATAGAGTATTGTATTTTTAGGGGAGATTAATTTTTTATAGCCACTAAACTATACTCATTATTTTTGTACATTTGCAACTTGGGACATTTTTCCAAGCTGTGTCGCAGAGGGAACACTTATTTTCATGGCTGTTTTGAGTACGTGGGAATGCTGTGGTTGTGTAGAGGCACATCACTTTGGTGTGCACTGGAAGAGAGAGAAGAATGCAATAAAAATCAGTGAGGTTTCAATTAAAGGCCATTTTTGACAGCAAAAAAATCTATTCCAATAGCGGCACCAAGCTTTCCTCCTCCTTTAGAATCCTGAAATATATGGGAGAAAATCCAGTGTAAAGTATGAAATGCAAGGAGAGAACCCTTACTGTGAGCTAACTGTGCCAATACTGCTTCAGTTTGTAGTCACTGATGGAGGTTTTAGTTTTAAACGAAAACAGCTTTTGATTAAAAATGTTGAATGTCTGAAAATCCTCACCGTGTTTATTTGAGAGTTGTAAATAATGTATACAGATGGATGTATGTGATGGGGCAAAATATTTAAATCCTAGGGTTTTTGTTTTTTTTTTCCAATAAGAAACAGAAGGCTGTTTATAAGAGAAAATAAATAGCTATGTTTGACCATGACTGTCTTTATTTCCTTCTTGGGTTTGTTTCTAAATGATCTCCTGTTTGTAAATAGATTTATTCCCCCCCCCCATATATTGCAAACACTTGACCGTGACACACCTCAGGATGTCCTCGGGTCACCAGTGTCACACGAGGTGCAGACTCTGCTCATGGCAGAACAGGTGCCTTTTTTTAGTTTTCTTTCTCCTCAAAGCCTCCCGTGACCCCAACAGCTGCAGCACTCCAGGTTTCCCACCCTCTCATCCCATGGTAAGTCTCCTTGACACGTGGCCAGGGGGCAGTCTGTGGAAAACTGGTGAAAAATCTGGATTCTGCTTCCATTCTTTACACGGATCTTAAACACCTTGCTGCCCCCACACATTCTATAGGTCCGAGGGGTGTTCCCTTTTTAAGTTGATCCTCCGAGAGCCAAAACGGTCTCACACTGTGATGGTATTTTGGGAAACAGGTGGATTTGGTGGTATTTAGAGGGTTTTGGGGTTTTTGTAGAATCACAGAACGTTTTGGGTTGGAAGAGACCCCAAGTCCCAGCCACTGCCATGGGCAGGGACACTTCCCACCAGACCAGGTTGCTCCGAGCCCCTAGGGCAGTCCCAGGGATGGGGCAGCCACAGCTCTGGGCAGCCTGTGCCAGGGCCTCCCCACCCTCACAGGGAGGAATTTCTCCCTAAATTCAATTATTTCTTCGTAACTGCTTTCAGCAACAACCCTCTCAATTCAAGTGCTGTTGCTCTCCTTTAAACCCAGCTTGCATGCCACTTCTAAGATATCCCTGGCGGATTTTAACACAACTCGTGGGAGTGACATTCCCTCCTTCCCTGTTCCCTTTGCCCAGGGGGAAAGGAGCGCCGAGAACGGGAGCAGCTCGTGACAGGAGCCATCGATGCTCTCGGCGTGCCGCTGCTCCTGCCTGAGGTGCGGTGGAGGTCGTGGTACGTGCTACGTGCTCGAGCGCGCCGCGCGCCTTGACGTCACCGGCCTCTCCGACGCGCCAACCGCTGTCGCGCGCCAAATTTGAAGGCGGGCGCGCGCGCGCGCGANCCCCCCCTCAGGTGCCCTCGAGCCCCCTCAGGCCGCCATGGCCACCCCGCCCAAGCGCGGGCGGCTGGACGGCCGCGTCAAGAAGGTCTCCGTGGAAGGCAACATCGGTGAGTCGGGGCCGTCATCGCCTTTGCGGGGAGCGGGATGGGGAAAGGGGAGTTTTGGGAGGTTGAGGCAGAGGTGGGTCTCCGCGGGTCTCTGTGGGTTCGGACGTGTTGGGGGCTCTACGAACTCCTCATTCTTCCCTCCTTCCTTCCCGCCATGGCAGAGGGGGGACAGCGGGAATGCTTCCTAAGGATTTTCCTGGCCGTTTCCCTGCGCAGGTCAGGGGGCACAAACAAGCCAATTAGTTATGACAGAGACTTTACCCTGACACCGTCAGAATTCTGTGACGAGATTTCGGAAGGGGGAAAAAAGATTTCTGTTACAGTTTCTCATTGATTCATCTGTTTGGCGTTGAAGTCGCAGATAAGATTTTTCCCACATCTTTCCTGATTGCGGATTATAACACACGAAATCACAGAATCTTCAGAATCACCCACAAGGATCACCGAGTCCTGACGCTGCACAGGACACCCCAAAATCCCACCAGGTGCCTGAGAGCGCTGTCCAAACCTGTGTAAATGCAAAAAAAGAACAACCGCGTTGCTCCATTAATCGATAATATGTGGGCTCTGCTTCAAGTCCAAAGTACTTGGATGTGGGAGATTGATTTATGGGAATTGAAAGCAAAGTTGTGCAGTAGTTAAATAACACCACTGTGGGTGGTTTCTCACTGACATTGTTCCTGAATGCTTTTCCTACAGCCGCAGGGAAATCCACCTTTGTGAATATTCTGAAACAAACCAGTGAGGAGTGGGAAGTGGTTCCTGAGCCTGTAGCTAGATGGTGCAATGTCCAGCAAAACTCTGGAGACGATTGTGAGGTAAAAGACTAAAAAACATCCAACGGTCAAATGTCCCTCTAGTTTCAGTAGACCTGTATATCCACCAGACTGAGTATTTTTGAAACTCTGTGTGATAGCAACACTTCTGCTGGTTTCCTTTCACAGAGTTCCTCTTTTCCAGTTTGTTTGCTGTATTATGGAATAAATGTTATTCAGCATCAGGATGTAAATTCCAAAAGGGGTAAAAGCCGCTTTCCAGTATCAAAGCAAGGGATGGGGAAAAGTGAGGCAAAGTTACTTGTAGCCACTGTGAACTAACCAGGTGAGTGCAGAGGGTTGTTCCTGTGTCCTGGAAAGTGTCCTCTGAAATGCCTGGGAACTAGTGAACTGCTGCTAAATGCTTCATAGGGGCGTTTTTTCTCCCAGCTTCCTGTAGTTCCGTTGGCAATCCAGCTGCTGCCTGGTGGCCAAAGCCTGATGTGCAGGTGGCTTTTGAGGGACTGGAGACCATTTTTAGATCTGGCCAAAAGCACAGTGTATTTTGGTTAAATCAATGTAAACTTTTAGCGGGGGCATGTTGCTCCTGGCTTCTCCTCAGCTGCATTTTTTTTGAGTTAGACAGCTCTCTGTTTATTTTCCCTTTCAATCCAGGAGCTGACCACATCCCAGAAGAGTGGCGGAAATGTGCTTCGGATGATGTATGAGAAACCAGAGAGGTGGGCTTTCACTTTCCAGACGTATGCGTGTCTCAGCAGGATCCGGGCACAGCTCAATGCCCTTGATGGCAAACTCCAAGAGGCAGAGAATCCTGTGGTCTTCTTCGAGAGGTCTGTCTACAGTGACAGGTATGTGGGGCTGAACGTCACAATTCTTCCAAGTAAAACCACAGGGTAGTTGGGGTTGGAAGGGGCATCTGGAGATCACCCAGTCCAACCCCCCACCAAGGCAAGGTCACCCAGCAGGTGATGCAGGAATGCTTCCAGGTGGGTTTGCAATGTCTCCAGAGAGGGAAACGGAATCAGAATCATTTAAGTTGGAAAAGACCTCTGAGATTATCGAGTCCAACCTATGATCGAGCACCATCTTGTCAGCCTAGACCATGTGGCACTCAGTGCCACATCCAGTCTTTCCTGGACTGCGTCCAGGGTCTCCAACACCTCCCTGGGCAGCCTGCTCCACTGCTCTGCCACCCTCCATGGAAAGAAGTCCTTCCTCATGTTGAGGTGGCCAATAAAAAATGCATAAATAAATGCCCTGTCCTGCATTTCCAGAATCAGAAGGTAGGATTTGATTACTGAATCCTATCCCATAGTCCTTAGGAGTTCCTTGTGTTCTAATGAATGACCCAGTGTACAAACAAATTGTGGTGTGAAGGTTTTTCCTGGATTCTTGAGCTGCAAATGTTCCTGGTCTTTGTGGACACAGCCACAAGAGGAGGATATGAGCTGTTTAATTCTGCTCCATGTTCATCAGAGATGCAGCTCATTCTCTATAGTGACTTGAGGCAAACCAAGGATTCTGCATCCCAGCCAGTTTGTGTTTCCATCACTGTTTTGCGTCCACAGGTACATCTTTGCAGCTAATTTATACGAGTCTGATTGCATAAACGAGACCGAATGGACTATTTACCAGGACTGGCACAACTGGATGAATGAGCAGTTTGGTTCAAGGCTGGCACTGGATGGGATAATTTATCTCAGAGCCACTCCTGAGGTGAGAAATACAAATGTGTGACACCACAGACAACGAGTGTCTGTATTCTGTGCCTTGCCTCTCATGGTTAGAGTCCAGCTGAGGCTGCACTGTTCCCCTGAAGGCTATAATACGTGAGCTGTGACTAAGACAATCTAGAAATACTTAGAAAAATTGTTCTTTTAAGTGCAGCTTGTGTATTTTAAAATCAACTGGGATGGTAATGATTTTCTAATTATAAAAACAGCAACAGTAAACCGAAAAATATCCCTGGAACAAACCAAGCAACCCCAGGAAAGTACAAAATAACCCTAGAAATAGCTGTTCTATAGGGAATATGGCTATATAGGGAATAGATATAACAATTTATAGTGATGTCACAGCTGATTTGGGGGGTGATCTCTGAAGCCCCTACACCTGGGGCGATGGAGCTAAGCCAGGTGAAAGCACCTGTATGCAAAGCTTTACGACATGGCTTTGATCTTTGGGCATCTAATATTCGCTTAAAAGCAGAGAACAGCATAATGAGTTTCTCTTTGGAGTATGAAACCTGCATGAACAAGAGAAAAATATGGGTTTAGAAGAGCTATAATTAACTTACTTCCATATTTCCTTCCTTCCAGCTTCCATGCTTTCAATTTTGTTATGGCTGTAAATAACTGCTGAATGTAACATGCTGGAGTAACTCTGAGAGTCTTTGGGTTTTCTATGTAAGAAAAGAATGTATATTTAAATTACAAAGTACAATAGTTTTGTCTTGTTGATGCTTTGCATGGTCTCAGGATGGGAACAAATTATTTACTGCAATGGAAAACAGTTCCTAAAAGCCAGAAATATACGGTGAGATTTTGAAATGCTTGCCTATAATGTCAAATGGATATATCTGTGCTCTTAGCATGTAATACACAAATTTATTTATTTTTATTCAATATCTTTGCCTTCAGAAATGCTTGAATAGGATTTACTTGCGTGGAAGAGATGAAGAGCAAGAAATCCCCATTGAATATTTGGAGAAGCTTCACTACAAGCATGAAAGTTGGCTGCAGCATAGGACACTGCGGTAGGGTTTGTTGAGTGGTTCCTTAAGGATGGATAAATCTTTGTAAGGGTGTTCCATAATGCTTTTTGCACCATTGAAACTTCAGAAGATGATATGATATGTAAAGCTAAACTCCAAAATATTTCTATAATATTTCTGTCATTGATTTCTTAGTAGTGTTGGCTTTCCAGTGTGTTAGTTATTGCTAGGACATGAAACATACCTCGAGTTCTTGTCACACAGAGCTCTGAGTAGCAGAGGATTCAGCTGAACTCATTTTAATACACAGCTGAATTAAATGTTAGGTGCTGGGGGAACAGAATGCTCAGGAATCGCTAATATATCCCAGATGCCACACTATAAATCCAGAATTCCTGGCTATAATTTATAGATGCAGTTCTTTTCGTGTATTTCTTAACAATGAAAATGCTGACAGGGATTTGGATGCTTTCTGCTTTCTTTTCATCTACTAATGTCTGCTTTGTTCCTCTCTCAATACAGAACAGATTTTGACTATCTACGTGAAATTCCGATTTTGACGCTGGATGTTAATGAAGACTTCAAAGGCAAAAAGGACAGATACGACCACATGATTGAAAAGGTAAAACTTCACAAGTGGAAAAAACTGATGGTTTAGGTTGCTCTAAAATTACACTTCACCATCTAATCATTCTTCCAAGATATTTAAGTCATGGAGTTACATGTAGGTGAGGAACAGTCTTGTAGTCTGCTGCAATACATATTTTAAAGCTAGGCCAAACCTTCAACATTTTAACTGCTTAGGTGAATCCTATCAGGATTCAAGCAAGGACAACCTGACTTTTATCTGAGTAGCTGCAATGACTTACAGACCTCAACAGTGGTACATACACATATTTTTCCGCTCTTTAGAAATAAACTGTTACTTCACAAGAAAAGCAGCTTGGTCCTTTGATCTCCGTTGATCTGCCCAGAAGTGAAACAGTTCACCTGATTAAAACCAGTCTTCCTGGTTGGACTTGTTAATCAATGGAATGACTGGCCATGGCAGCTGTGGAGGGAGCATGCTTCCCACCTGCATAAGATGAGATAAAGCTTAGGAAACTAAGTATGGATTTTGGAGGAGTTTACTGTGGTGTAGCTGTCAGGTTTTCTGGGAACAGCCTAAGCTCCATGTTGGCCCTATTTTTGGCATTTCCCAAGTGTATCCCCAGAACTTGATGAGGCTGAGCTTTGGGCTTTAATGTGTGCTGATGTCTCACAGAGCCCCAGACCCCATGTGCTTCATTCTTGCCTCTGTTTTGCCACTTGTCCTGAAACCATGCCTGGTGTGTAAATCCAGACAAGGTTCTCCATGCAAGAGTGCTGGTGCTACTTTCTAAAGTGGAGGGTGGCTTTTTTGTGATGCCTTTCAAGTTACAGTCTTGGCATAGTTACACATTCCCTTCTCTACAGGAAGGAATTTGACCTCTCTTTTTTCCCCACCTTCTTGAGGCCTGACCTGGGAAGGGAAAGGTCACAGTTGGAGAGTGTGATCTGAGATCTGCTTCAATTTCACATCAAGAATTTGGACAAAACATTTACAGATGGGCTCTGTGTAGGAGAGCCTCTGCCAAAAGAATAACATCATGTTCTTTAGTAAGTGATCAATTCCTTTTCATGGAGTAGCCTGGCTTGAGTGGACAGAGAAGAGAATGCTCCCAGTTCAGGCTGTATCACAGCCTAGTTGATAGGATGTTCCTGAAATGTTTACTTCTGGTAGGTATTGCTTTACTAGTTCTTTGCCAACCTCAGATTCCAAGGAACATCCCAATTAGCTGCACTGGGTTGTTCACTGGCATTAAATCCCAACGATGTTCTGGCAGTGGGTGTGACCTGGTGGTTTCCAAATGACAGCTCTTGTGAGGTGGTCATTATCCTCCTTGTGTTTGGGGCACTCCTGCTTTTAAAATAATTCCTTGGTAATGGGGTGCTCTAGTTCAGGATTATGGGAGGAGCGAGCATCATTCTAGTGTGTCTCCCGCTGCACCTGCTAAATTACAGGTACCATGGGTGAAAATGTTCTTGATGGACAGGTAATGGCTTGGCTGAGCCTGAGGTTCTTCTTCCCTGTTTCTATAGGTTGTAGTAAAGCATAAAGCAGCGGAGAGGTAACTAGAGTTGCTGTCTATTTCTCTTGATAAACACTTAGTATGACTGACAATATTTGTTTCTTTTTGCAGGTCAAAGAGTTTTTGAGCACCTTATAATCCTCTTTGAAGTACAGACAGAGTCAAACCATTCCAAACATCTGTGTGATCAAAGCCTCAAATGCAGCTTCTGCTTTTATAGGAGGCCTCTGGAGAGGCTGGACTCAATCCTGGTGATTTGATTGTGAGGAACAAATAAACTTTGTGAATAGGGAAATTATTAAATAAATTGGTATGTCTGTTCAGTATTATGTTAAGTGGCATGCACAGATTTTGAAGAGACAAGTGTTCTCAAATACTGCACCAGTTGATGAGTCAGACTGATGAGTTCTAGAGCATTCTATAGATTTTTTTTTTCCAATTAATTTTGTACTCAGTTGCTATTTAATTTTCAAGAAGGTAGTAATGTTTTAGATCTCTTCTGTGTTTTTTTAGTGGCATTGATTTGTAATGGATGTCTCATTCTGAGGAGGGAAAAGGTAAAAACCATTTTTGCTGCTGAGGGAATTTTAATATTACCTGGAGTTTTATATTTTAAAGTACAGAAAAATGTCATCTGATTTTGACAGATGAAGTTCTTCACAGAATACATTAATTACATGCAAACGTGGCTGATATTCTGTAGCTGTCAAATGAGATTTTATATTTGGTTTCCTTATGCACTGCAAATGAGGATATTCAGAGACTTCCTGTTCTCTAGCATGTTTGGGTTTTTTCCCTCTCTTTTTTTTTAAGCTTTTATTAAAACAAGAGTTGTTTTTGTTGCTGGTAAGTCCTCTTCTGGAGAGGAATATGTTTGCTTGCTGGGTACTGTAATAGAAGAAGAACATTTTCCAAATGGCCTCCATCTGTAAATGATGTGTTTAGAAACCATCCCATGATCTCATTTGGGATGTCAGAGGTGGCTTCCTGCCTTTGTTCCAGCTGCTCCATGTGTTCAATGGGCCTTCTGGGTGCTTATAGCAGATCCTGCACTATTTGAAGCAGGCTGTCCTGTCTCACCTGTTTGGAGTCAGAAGGGGAGACCTGTGTGCAGTAATTGCTGCTCCTTGTTTTAACTGAGCCTCTTGTTCCAAGTGCAGAAAATATATAAACTTTTTAGGGTATGCATCTCAAATGCTGGGGTTTGTGAGCTGCTTTGTTCTGCTTTAAACATTTTTGAGTGCACAATTGCCTTTTGAAGGCAAAATTTTATTGTAAAGTATTTTATTGTCTACTGTGGTACCTGTGTTACCTGCTCATTGGAGATGAGACTTTGTCCTTTGTGGCTGGAATTGTGTTGGCATTCTCTAACCATTGGCTTAAAAATAAAAGTTGTTGGAAAGACTTTTTCAATGCCTACTACTCTTGGCTCTCTTGTCTCATAAAAGAAGTAATATTGTGGATTGCTGGTTTGTAATACTGGTACAATGGATGAATTGAAGGTCATGGATTCTTGGTGAATTTGATATAAAATGTTCTCTAAGAGTTCTGATAAACTGTGACTGGCTTTAGATTTTTTTTCATGTGTGGGAAATGAACTTTTGGGATAGAGGTGGGATTACATAAAATGCATCATATGTGTAACTTAGGGCTCAGTACAAGTACGTTGTATAATATTTATGTTGTAGTGGAAAATAGCAGTAGTCTAGCAGAAAATCTTGTGTGGGACTTGAAAGTTGCCCGGTAAAAGGAAAGATTTTTAAGATCTTTGCTCCAGAAAGGAAGTGAGGTGGAATGCATGAAGATTCAGTTCAGATTTACTTGAAACACATAATAGAAGCTTTTAAAACACTCTTGGCAAGAGTCTGAACAATAACAACTTATTTTGACTAACAGTGCAATTATTCCTACAGTTTCAGCTGTCAAAATTGTGGATTTAATTACAAGAATTGGAATGACAGTGCTCTTTGCAAAGAAGTAAACATGTCTGAGTTCTAATAAAGGCTTTTTTTGAAACCCATCACAGAGAGCACACAGAAATTCTGTGGCAGGTTATCTGTAGCCTGTTCCAGAAAGCTTTACAAAATCTCTGCCTGCCAAGTTTGTGTTGGAAGGAGTGAAGTCATGACCAATTATTAGATTGTTTTTAATTGGTGTGGAGAAAAAAGACAATAGCAAACCCCAAACACACACCCCACTGGCCCCCGAGCTTCTGAGGGCTCTGGAAGTGGCTGGGCTGGAGCACACGGAGCCACAGTTACTTGTATGTAGGACACACAGCACAGACAACAGCAGAGATGGCCTGAGACTCGGCTTAAACCTCAGCTCCAACAGTTCCTCAGCCTTCTGAATCTGTCAGTATTTCCTTGGCTTAAATCTGTTCCCAGGCTACCACAAACCAGGATGGTTGTGGTGGGGTTTTGCCTATTAGAGATGGGGAAAGTTTCTGAGCTGGTGTCTGCTCTTGGGTGAGGATGGTTTTCAGCCGTTGGATGTTGTGTCCCTTTCTCTTGGATAAGAGGTATTCCAATGGAATTGCCTAGCAGTGCTTGCTTGTTTTAATCAAGTGTCATCATAATCAGGAAACAAAATGGGGACGCAGGTTTTTTCCAGTTAGGATGCAGATTAAATTACTGATCAGTACTGTTTTAATTGTGATGCAAGTACCTGTGTGAGCAATGGTCTTAATATTGCCTCATTTTATTCTTAGTCCTTGTGGTTGTTTTCTCTATAGTGGATTTTAAATTCTCTCCATATAAATACTTCTTAGAACAGCAACCATCTTTGTAGGTAGAACTTAATTTTATATAATTTTGTGCCAGTTACTTATTTGTACTGTTTTTTATTTACTTAAGCAGACTTAATAATAATGGGATTGTATATAAAATGCGATTAGCATTGAGAAGATTCTCTTCTTTTCCCAGTAATTAAATATTCTGGGAATCTCTTTGTGAAATAAAAATTATCTAGGAGAAACTCACCATAAACTGTTAAGCATAGACCGAGAAGTCTGTACTTACGTAGCAATAATTAAAGTGTGCTAGTGCTCGTGCCAAGAGGTTTCAGCATAGCCAGGGGTAGGGACTCCCAGGAGACTTTTCCCAGCTCCCATTTAGACTTGCTGCATGACCTTGACTAAATACATCAGTCTTTGCCTCAATCTTTTCATCTTTAAAATATTGATACCTCCCCATGCCTTCAGGAGGCTGAGAGGATGCACTAGTTAATATTGATGTGATGTTTTGTAGGTCTGAAGTGCTCTTAAATAATTGAGAAGGAAGGCAGCCCTGGCTTTAGGTATTTCTCTGGGATGTACTGATGCCACCGCCCCAGATTCATGGTCAACTGAAATGATTTATTTGTTTAAAAGACATTTTTATATCAGTACAATGTCAACTGTGTTGAAATTTGCTGAAAAACACAGCCACTGAAAACTGTCACCATTTGTGAGGAAAGGAAACAGAGAAGTTTGATCTTGAAATACAAACTGATGACAAAACTGTGCTGCAGTCCCTGTAGCTGTAATGGTAACAGGGAGAAATCCATGTAGGAATCTGCCACAGGAGGTCATTGTGTCCCTGGTCTCGCTCACTGGGCTGGCTGCGAGAGGGGCATTAGGGATATAACAGTGAATGGCTGTGGAAAAGGTAAAGAAGGAAGAGGTCATTTCCTCTCTGGGCCAGACAAAAACATTAAACTGATGAATAAATACTTTGCTGAATGAGATAAACCTTGCTCTCAAGAGGGAGGGGAATAAAGCAAACCCTGCTGGATTAAGTGAATGACTTGAAAAGGCTGAGCTAATGGGGGGGTTGGACACCAGAAGGTCTTCGTGCAGCCACCAGCTGTTTGTGTGCTGTGAGTGAATATTAGTACATGGATAACACTAATCCCGGGGTGTCTGAGCCATGGCAGCTTTTAGCTCCGAGCTATCCGGCCCGGACACAGCCCTGAGCAGTGCTGGGAAGGAAAGTGCTGGCAGTGTGCTGGGAAGGAAAGCACTTAGTAGTTCTGCTAACTGAGGCCGTGCACAGTACTGAACGTGCCAAATTAACCTGGACTGGGGATGCTGATTGAAACACAGTAGTGATAAGGAATGTGGATTCCATATTGGGAGTAAGAGTTGAAGGGATTTATTTTACCTTGGTTGATACAATGTAATAGTGAGAGCCCAAATTGGAGGATGTTTTGTGCGGATGACTTTTGTTCTTGGGTCTAAGTTTCAGTCCATGGTTATAAAGATATGAGGGCAGTGTAAGTAAGACTACAGTGCACGGTAAATGAGAGTGCAGGCTATTATCTGTTTGTTGGATTTCTACTGATTGCTCTTGCCAATGTCCTGGACAGTCTGGATATTCCCTGTAAGTATCTCCACGATGTCGAGGTTGTACAGCTTGCACCATGGACGTTTGCTGGTTCATAGTACTTATTGGCTTGGAAAAAGGCACTTGTTTCCTGAGAGTTATTTACAAAGGTGATGCCACTGCAGCTCTTCCAGAGGATGTCCTTTGCTTTCTCCTGTCCTTCATTTTGTGCTTCTCTCTCTGATTTGTTGTGACTTGTCTTTTAATAATTGCTAGAAACATGGTCTCGTACGTGTCATAAGATGTGTTAAAGCCAGCATTTCACTGGGATGCAACCTCCTCAGGAATGTGGCTTCTGCCCTGTTCCACTTGGGTGTCTTAGGTTTTCTAGTCCTCTTTTCCGAGCAGTTCTGCTGACTTAGTCCACCTCATTGCCAGGGCTCTTCTTAACTCCTCCTGGTTTCAGCACTGTCCATGGATGGTTGCTGACAGTGTGCATTTTTTTCCATAATTCCCTGCAGATTTGACTGCTTGTTTATTAAATCTATATCTCTGTTGCTGTTTGCTGAGCACCTTTGGCATTGTCCTCACTGTGACTCATGGCCTTTAGCCTGACCCCTGAGCCCAGCACAGTGGCTTCAGGTCATTGACTGGCTCTTTGGTCAGTCACCTGTGTCCTGTCTGCTGCGCCTCATGAGAACAACACCCACAGTCACAGAAAGCTGCACTTCACTTTTTAGGTACCTTTTTAGGTACTTTTTTGCTGAGCTGCAACAGCTCTCTCCTGAGGATGTCCTGCAATGGTCCAGTGTAGTCAGGTACATATTCCAGGTGTGCTTGTCCTTGCCAAAGTTTCTTTGCTGTCTCTGCTGTACTTTTGTCTAGAGGGTGGGTTCATGTCAGCTGACTGAAGAGCTTGTTCCTGTGAGGTTTTTAGTGCGGTTCTTGCTGCTTTAACCACTTTGGTTTCTGACTTTCATGGTTGCTCTGTGTTGTGACACAGGAATTTAGCTCCATTTTGTGGAACTGAGCAATTTTAGGTCTTGGAGAATGAACTGAGGTTCCTTGAGGCCGGGAACCATCCTTTCCCCGAGCACTCTCCATTGTCAGCATGCCTTGTGCTGTTGTGTGTGTACTTACACTCAGGTTTTTGTAGCTAATAGGTGTCCCTACTATTCTTAGACCTTCAGCTGTGAGGTACAGATTGATCTCAGGGTTTCAGCTTTTTACCTGCTAAGATTTACTCTCCATCCCCTTTAACTTGACCACCGCTTGTGTGTAGGACTAGCCTTTTCCTGGGAGGACAGCATGATGATGGTCTGATGGATGGTTGTTCTGCTGCTGGGGGCTTCTTATCCTGTTCAACATTTTGGGATAGGTGGGACTGAGTTTTGGAGATGCTATGGCATGATACACTCCTCTGATACATGTTTGTTGTTATTTAGTTGATGTAAGTAGTGGTTTTTCATCAGACTTGTTAATGACTTACAGTTATCCAGCCTATGCTTGCAGTGGGGCTGATGGAATTTGTCCATGCCAGAGACTGGTCACCAGCTCTTCCTGTCTGAAAATTTCCTTTTCTCCCAAGGTTGCTCACCCATGATACACTCAAGTGATAATGCATCCTCATTTTATGTTTTATTGACAGTCTGCACTTGCCTGCTGCTCTCAGATGAGGACACCTCCTGCATCTGGTTGCACTGCTGGCTTCAAATACTGCTATTAGTATTTCTTCTGGGATTGCCAGTACAATCCAGCTGGAGTCATATCAGCAGGAGGTCAGAAACTTTGCTGAAAGTGTAGTAATTGTGTTTGCTTGTTGTGGAACACGGACTGAAGGTCTCTGGATCTTTTGAAGCCCCTCTGCGGAATCCTCCTTTTAGCTATTTGTGTCAGGAATTTTCTCTGTCTGTGCATTTGTTGTGTTTCCTTTGAGGGCTTTTTGTTTGTCTATTCTACTCTGCTTGTCTTCAGTGCTGGAATATAACTCAGTTCTCCTCCCTTGTCTGCTGTACTGCTGCCCATTGGACTGAACTTTTGCATTTCGTTTTCCTGCACTGGCACTTAAGTTGGATTGGGACACCTGCACTGTGCTGTCACTTTACCTCCTCAGCTCCAAGACTGGATATTTAGGCTAAAGCACTGGTTGTCCCCTCTTGATCCTTGTCTTGGATAGCTGTAGTTGCTTTAGGTCTTGGAATACATTTCTGTAGTGGATTAGATCTCTCCTCTTTAGGTCTTGGAATGCATTTCTGTAGTGGATTAGATCTCTCCTATGACATTTCTTGCTGGCTGGAATAAATGTACCTTGAATGATTTTTCACTAGGAAGTGCTTAAAGTCTTGAAACTTGGTGTAGACCTTAGGATTCTCAGCTTCTTAAAGTAAGTACTGATTTCCACTTTTGCTTCTTGGTTTCAGGATGCTGTGTTTGGGGATTTCTGTTTGTTTTTTACAGATAGTGCAACCCCCAAAACCTTTCAGTGCTACTTGATTTCTGTTACCAGTTGTTACCAGTTGTGCATAACAGCACAGACTGTTATGATTGTGTGTAGTTTGGTCTAAGTATTTGTTATTGTTAGTTTATGGGTTTTTGTTTCTTTTTTTAAGGGGACTGTGGGCTGTTTGTAAAAATAGCTTTAATCTGAAATAATCCCCGAACTGTTAGTGTTTGCAAATCCTTGGTTCCAGGAGTGACTGCTGCTGACAGTGTGAGGTCTTGGACAGGTTGCTGCTCTGAGCATGACTCACCCATAGCACCTGTACTGCAGATAGCAAGGTGTGCCTTGAGGTTTGTTCCATATTTTTAACCTTTTAACTGCTGTGGGAGTGGTTGGAGAGGATGGAAAGAGCTAGAGGGAAGTTCTTAGTGGCTGTTTTTAAAAAGAAGGGATTGAGATGGACATTAAGGGAAATAAATTTTGCTATGAGGCGGAGCTTGGACAGGGAGATGCTCATATGGTAGAGCTGATTCTCTTCTTTCTGATATGATTCTTACAGTTTTATTCATCTGGCAGGATATGAGAGAGAATGAGATGTCTTGGACTGAATCTTTGGCTCATGTTCATTATTGAACAAGCTTCATTTCCAAAATAGCTCCACAGAAATCAAACCAAGAAACAGATCATAGAGATGGAGAAGTTTTGAGTCCTTACAAGAAACAGTGCTGCTGTAATCCGGGGAGAGACTGAGGTATTTTTAGGCTAGCTTTGAAGCAGCCTACTGCTAAATGGAACCCATTAAGATGTCTGTGGCATGCACAATCCACGTGGAGTCTTGGGAAATAAGGCTGGAGAGGCTTAGGCACACCGGCTGGTGCTAGTGGGGCCATGCTCTAGCAGGAAGGAATACAAACACGGGCTCTGCTTCAGCAGCAGCGTGAGTTGGGGACAGTGTTGTCACACAGCAACATTTCACCAGTGCTTCTGCTTCACACGATGATGAGAGAGGAAAATCCCATTCACAGGATGAGTTTTTTGAGTCCTTCAGTGGCCAAAAGGACGGTTCTCAGATTTTTGAGAAGCCCATGCTGGCTAGCAAATTTGTATCTTGTGGACTAGCAGTTCTTAGGTGCCTCCTCAGACCACTTTTACAGGTGTGGTATGCTTTTATGGATCCAATGCAAGCTTTCTGAGATCTTCTTCTGTCAGCCTTTGCAGATCCTTTGGCACTTGGCCGCAGGAATCTGCAGCCTCCATCTTGGAATTAGCTTGGATTGGAAATATTGCTTTGGACTATGATGTATTCCTTATTGAAATGACCAAGTGAGGGGTGGGAATAGGCAACCACCTGAATAAAGCAGAACATGCTGAGAGAATGAGGTGAGCAGGGACTAGACCAAGTGGGTTTATAGACATTAGAAAGAAATTGATTGATGGAATTTTACTTCCATGTTTGGAAGTGCAATGCTGAAAGGTCTGCTCGGCAATGAGGGATTTTTGTTGTTGCTAAAGAATGTTAAAAATTGACCTGTTTTTCTGCAGCTGACAACTGTACCAGGAAGTGGGAAGTCTCACCTAAAGACTTGCCTTAAGAGCTATTGCAATATATGGAGTGTCCCTGATGGAAGGGAAGAGGGACAGATTGAGGGTTAGGAACGTTCCATCCCTCTAACCTGTTACCTTGAGCCGTTGCCAAAGCACTCAGAGAGCAGGTGGGTGCTGAGTTCCTGCCTTGCCAGTGACACAGCAAAACCTCTGTGCTGGCTTCTGCATGCTGGACTAGTGGGGGAGCAACAGTGGGAGAACAAAGGCAAGGGTAAGTCCTCCAGGAAATCTAATATCCTTGGTTTTCTCTCTCTAGAAGGTCTCTACCTTCTATGACCTGGGTCACTTCCCAGGGGAGGTATTTGGTGTTTTGCTCCTTGTAGATGGTGGCTGATGGGGTTGAGGAGTCTTGTGTGGCCTTCTGTGATGATAAATTCAGTCACGCTCTGCCTTATCAATTCCATATCCAGATCCAGGGCAGTGCTGGATATGCACTCAAGGATCGTGCAAGTAGGACAAGCAGTTTCCAAGGGGCTGGATGCTCCAGTGGTGGTTGCAGGATCAGGCCTTTACAGCCCCATAGCGTTAGTGTGTAAGAACTGCTTTGAAGAAGACCTACTGATATTTTTTTTCTCTGCCAAATAAACATCTCAATGACTAAATAAGGGCATTACAAACCTGACAGGCTGTTTTGTCTTCTGCTGGCACAGTTACTGTAGTTAAAAGATCATTCCAGGTTTTGCCTGGGAAAGCTGGAATAATTTCTTGCAGTAAGAGTTAGTTTTCACCAGGAAAGTCTGTGCTCACCCTACGAGCCCTTTGCTGGCATCGAGCAAGGTAGAGGTGTACTGACAGTGAGCTCCCAGCACAGGCCTGTCCTGGGAGTAAAGGTCTGGGCACAGCTGTTTATTTGAACTGGGACTTACCCAAGCACATGTTGTAAGAGAAGGAGTTTGTCGTTTGCTTTTTCTTTTTTCCCTGTCACGTACATAGTGTCAAAGAGGAACCCACCAAGTTAGCCTATGGTTTTTTTGGTTGTTTTCTTAATAGCATCTCCCAGTTAGGAAAACATGCTTGGAAAGGACTTGGGAAAGAGACATTTTTTGTCTCGAACCTGATGGTATTTTTGAGCCTCTCTTATCTCTGTTTCATGTCTTAAATTCGGTGGGGTGAGAGTGAAAGTGATCTCTAATCCAGCTAAACACACCTGACTCCAAACTTGGGTTTGTTTGCTCAAGACTAAGATATGCAGAGGAGCTCTCTGTCAATGTTTAATGAAAGGCATTGGAGCAGCAGTTTCCTCTGACACTTGTAAATTTGAAATACTTGCGCTTTGGATAGGAGTTGTGTGGGTTTTCCTCTTCTGTTTCCCTTCTTGGTGTTTGAATTCTGCTGGGTTGAGAAGTGTACTCTGTTTTTACAAGTCACTGATGGGAGATGGAGACAGGAGATGTTTAAGGTACAGCTCAGCTTCTCAGAGAGTGTGTGCCTAAACTTCTGTTCTGTGAGAAAGTTGATTTCCTCTCATGCCAAGCAGATTCTGCTCCAGGTGGAGGAACATAATGAGTGGTGGAATCAAGCTGACTCTTACTGCCTTGGAAAAAAAATTACTTTAGGAATGTAAAAACAATATTGTTGGGATACTAAAATGAAAAATAAGCTGCAAATACAAATAATGTGGAGAAAAATGGCCTCTGTTTGTGAAAGATGAATTGCTGTAGTATTTAGAGATCTATTTCACCCTGGAGCTCCTTGCTTATCTTCTGTCAGAAAGGAATTGTGCATGTTTAGATGTTACCTAAGAAAAGGAAAAGGGTGTTGTGACTTCCTTGTAATTAATGCATTTGATTATAACTGATGTGGAGCAGGGATTCTTTCCAGAGGCTGGTGAAAATCCCCACCCCAGCCCCACAGCAGATTTTTCACTTGTCCTCCCTGCTGTTACAAATTGCTTACCACAGCAGTGCTCTCCTTGCCCCTGGCATCCCCTTGCACAACCTCATCTCCAGTGATTTGCGGCAATATTCTGATTAAATTCATCTATTTGTCTGTTTAAAGCTGAATGCTGTGTGATTGAGTGGTTGAAAGAAGTTCAGAGGCAGAAGAGAGTCATTAAATGGTTATTTAGGAACATAAAAGTAGCTTTGCTGAGCTGTGGATTTCCTTGGATTCAACAGTCCCTGTCAGAACAATCTCTAGCACTGTTTAGGGCTGATCATAGATTGGCTCTGGTGAATGGGTTTCTCACATACTTGATTTATTAAGTGTGTTATTAAGCACAGAATTTATTATTTACACAGAATTGTATCTAGTAAGAAATTCAAACATGGGCGCAACCTGTGTCAGGGCCTCCCCACCCTCACAGGGAAAATTTCTTCCTGATATCTAATTTAAACCTGCCCTCTGACAGCATTTTCCTTGTATTCCATGACTGAGTGGCTCTGCTTGACACGTTCATGGAATTTGGCCTTCTGGGATTGAAGGGATTCTATCTAGATATGTGATGGTCTCAAGTGTGGACTCTGCCAAGGGATTTACTAAGGCCTTTCCTACAAAAGGTTTTTCTTCCTTTTATTTCTAGATAAAGCAGTGTAATTGTGACTCAGGTAACTCCCCACTATCTCCAGCAGGTGTTTGGGCACCAGCTAGAAAGGATCAAAAGGAGCTTCCTTCTTCCATGAGATTCTCACCAAATTTACTGTGTCATTTGAGGTTTGCTGGGCAGCTTGTGTTTTTATATGACTTACTGTTGGGTTTATTTTCCATAATGATTTGGGAAAACTGATTATTTTTCCCTCCCAGTTCAGGAATGATTGCTCATTCTTTTCCCATCACTGAGGCAGTGGTTGGAAATAGGCAAAGATTTCACAGCTTTTCGAAGCCAACTGTATTTATGCCCTGCTGAGAGCCCTGTAGCACTCTCCTTATCTGCCTTAGAACAAAACCCAGCCTGTGTTAAAATGCTTCATTTAATTTCTCCTTCTGACTCCACCTAACCTGGCACAGTCCAGGATCATTCTTGACTCTTACTTGAGGATTGTGTGTGATTTGGCTTAATCCTGTGCCCTTTTGTCATCAGGAGCTGTCACCTCACTCTCCTGCCTCCTCTATAAGCTGTCCATAACTGTCCACATAACATTTGTCCATATAAAATATAAGCTGTCCATATAACTGTTTCCTCAGCGATGCTTGGATTTGCAAAGGAGCAGAGCTTCTGAACTTCTGACAGATTTTGCCACATTCTGCTTGGGCTTTAGAAGGAGCTTCTAGATATTGTAGTGTTTGGGAACAAATTAGCCTGCAGCATCTAGCGAGAGTCTGTAGTCAGGGGTTCCAAACATGGAGTATTGCTCTGTAACCACACACAACACAGCTACTCCTCATCACAGCTCATTATGGTTTCGGTTTGCACTGTCCCATGGTGGCCTTTCCTGTAATCTCTTAGCACACAGGGTCTGGGTTTTGACTTTCTTCTCTAGAAAGATTCCCTGAAGGTTTTCTCTGTAACAGCCTGGCCAACTCCTGCCTGCTCCAGATGACTGAGGACCAGCAGGTGTCAGGGAGCACATGTAAGGGCAGTTTTACCATATGGATTTGGAAGGGAGTTCCATAGGGTACCCAGCATCATGGCAAAAGCATGGCTGTGTACCCAGGCCAGTGCTAACTCCTGAAAATCATTCCCATACTGGCATACTGATCCTTCTGAGAATTGTCCTTGATGCTCAGCTTTGGGATTTCCCAGACTTGTCCACAAGTTAAACAGTTTTGGGGGTGTGCATGTGTGTTGGGAGGGGTTGGTTGTGCCAATTGGCTACTGCAGCCTTAGAGCTTGTCTTCTACTTCCACCTTTCTCTCGTGAGTGTGGTTTTGGAATGAACTGGTTAATCTGATGCTTTAATGATGGCCAAAATAGCCTTGGTGTCTCCTTGGACCTGGAGAGTCCTTCCTTTCCCACTCATGAGGAAATGGTGGTGTTTGCTGGATAAGCAAGGATAAACAGGAGTAGAAGCCCAAAGCTTGTGACACAATAATGATCTAACTGCTGTCATCAAGTTGCTTGTCTTGGATACAGAGAGAAAAGAACCCTTGTTGCTCTGTGATAACAAGCTGGCCTGGTGTCCTGGTGGGAATACTTCAGCAGAGCCCCAGGGCCCACACAGCTAATTGAGACATGTTCAAAGCTGAAGCCTGGCCCATCCTGGCTCAGCCCTACTGCTGACTGTTTCTTCACCTGGCAACTAACAGTCCTCTTCTTCCTGCAGTTTGGCTTTGGGCCTTTTCAGAAGCCTCTTGGCACAAGATAAATCATCTTTTATTTGTCCTAGGCACCTGTGCAGCTCCTGGTATGGCTGGCAGTATCTGAGACTCTCCCAATCCTCCAGTGTGCACTGTTATAAAGCTGAAAGAGGACTTGCTCCAAAAGCACAAGGAAAGAGCAGAAATGCATCACAGGTAATGGGGGAGTCCATGGCTGCAGCTGTGGTGGTTTCTGACTGAGCTACACTCAACAGATCCTTCAGCTGGACACATGACTTAATGTTTTGGTTGGGCACTTCCATCTTGTGGTTATATGATGGGAAGAGAGGAAAAACGTACACTGGTTCTCTGGTATCAAAGTAAAGAGACATCCCCTGGTGCCTTTGGGATTGGGCTGTGGGCTGAGCAAGGGTGCCTTGGATTGGTGGGAAAATACCTTGTGAGAAGAACCTCTGTGATCCTGCGAACCTAAAGGAAAGTGGGATTATACTCTTGAGTTATTCCATACCTGAGTAATGTTACAGAAGTAAATGAAACCTGGTCCCTGCAGAATGTGAAATGTGGTGTTAACAATGGGACACTGTTTCCATGCTGCTGTTACGAAAGTTGTTACAAAAGTTGCTGTTACTCGTATTGAATTCCAGTTTTAAAGCAGTCTTTCTTATAGGTAAAAGAATATTTTGTTATTAAATCTGCACTTACCTTCACAGGCTCAGGAATTTTTAGTATTTGAATTTGTTGCAGAGGCAATTAAGCACCTAAATCGCTTTTGAGATGAGATCATGGCAATTCTTTCCATACTGAGGATGTAAAATATTTATTCCTGCTTTTTATACAACTGCCATTTTTTTTAATTATCTTTTGGCTCAGCTACTGAAAGCCAACGTCCCTTAATGCCACGGCCCTCAACCTGTGCCTTATAATTATAAGGTGCCCAGGAGGAATTCAGTCTAACACTGTCTTCCTTCAACATGGTGTTACATCAGCCGTGGAAAGATCAGAGAGAGCGATAACCCTTTGTCCCTAGTAAATTAGAGAAAGTGGAGCACCATAAGGAAGCTGGAATTATTCCTTCCCCAAAAGAATGTGAGGTTACACTAGGGGAGAGGACTGGCTGACCTCAGATGAGACTTGCCTCTTGGAGAAAGGAAGTGTCCCACTGCTAAAGTCCAGGCTTTGGAACAAAAAAGTCCCAGAAACAGACTGGTTGTACTTAAGACTCATGTTCTCCTGAGAGCATGTATTGAGATAGAAACAGTGATAGCTCTGAAAGTCACACTGCTGTTGAAGATATCCCTTCCCACTCTGGTTTCTGGGGCTGCTGAGGAAGGATGCTGCCTCTAAGACATTGAAATTTTGGGTTAGAATTACCTCTATTAAGTGATGTTTTGAAGGACTCAGCAGCAGGAGAAGCAGCAAGGGATGGATATCTGTGTAAAACCAAGTGAATGCTGTCTGAAAACAGGAGACTCCTAAAATGTCAGAAATTATCATCATTTCAGGGTAGCCATGTTGTCGAGGTTTATCCTCTTTGATACCAGGTCCCACTTTCTAATGGGAAATAACCTTCATGATTGAGACCGAGGGAGCTGAAGCATCTCTGTGTTTCTGAGAGAGCCTCGAAGGTGCATACGCAGGATGGATTCATGGCTCTGGAAAGCGCTGGCTGGAGAAGGGGCCACTGGATGGAGCTCTTGTCCTGTGGCTGGCCGGCACAAAAGAGGCATGACCTGTACTGGTGAGGAATTCTGCTCCACAACCAGTCTTTGTACCAGGTAAGGGACTAGGCCTCCCGTCTGACAAGCGTGGTGGTGATATGTGATAGGGTTTTATTGCTGGTCAAGGAGGGAAAGTTCAAGTAGCGTGATTAGTTGTGGGCGTTTGGGAGACCACATTCATAAAGATCAGCAAACAGGTATTGCCACCACCAGTCTAGGTAAAAAATTGAGTCTGGAAGGTGCCAGGTAAGGATTTGTTCTGAACCTGTGGCTCTGAGCTTTCACTAAGTTATAAATCTTTGTTTCCAATCAGCTGCTTACCTGAAAATCAAAAAAGTCAGAATTTGCTTTAAGAAGACAGTTTATCCCAGTGAACATGTGTATCTATGCACTGTAGGAGGGAGTCTACACACAGAGTTTTCCAGATGTAGGGAGTAATAAATGCGAAAGGAAAGCTACATGTATGTATAGCTCAAGTGGTTACTGACATCAAAACTGAAGCATTTCAGAGAAACATGATCCTGTGCTCTGTGAAGACTTGTGTGGTCCAATTTCATTCCGGTGTCAGCTGGGAGGAGCAGAATTGCAGAGTTTGAGCCTCAGAGCTGCCAAGGCTGACACTGTTGGGAGCAGGGATTGCATTGAGCAAGGGGTCAGAGAAGACCACGTGATTATATTTGGTTATAGGTGACGATTTGAAGCAATGTCCTGAAAGAAAGTGCTTTTAACAGAAAGATTTCCAAATGGTGTTTGCTCTGGTGTTGTGACAAAGATGTTGGTCAAGAGGGGGATTTTAATATGATTAGTGCAGTCTGAGATAGCTTCAAGGCTCTTTTTTGTCTTTCTAGAAGTGAAAAAGGGGAGGACTTTTGTTTGAAACATAATGCAGTTTTTTTGGTTTTTTTTTAAAGAGAGGAAACTAGGTGTACTGTTTGACTTGACTGTTGGGCTTCCTTGAACTGAAATTTTATCTACCTTTTACCATGAATTTAAAATAGGGCCATTGCCAGTTTCCTGCCTGGTTAGGAGTTGAAAGGAAAGTGAAATAGTGTTTATGACATAGTGTATATGTTTAAGACAGAGAGTTCTTTTCAGAGGAAGGGATTAGAATTGGACTGCTTCCAAAATCCAGTTTTCATAAACTGTGTGTGACTTCAAAAAGGAACGATTTCTTCCTTTCCACTTTGTTATTCTCATAAAAAGAGCTTGGATCTGTGTGTTTGTGCCTATGTAGGCGCACGTGCATGTTGCATCACCACTTTGGGTACAGGTTTAGGACACTGGTGGGATCTCTGGATTGTAAAATCAAGTAGTAGAATGCCTTGCTTTAAGGACTGGCTTGCCTCCTTCTTTTTTTATTTTTGTTCACCAGTTTGGGCTAATATTTGCAAATTACTTGTTTCCAAAGAGGGTTAAGTGTTTACTGCAGGAATTTGGGGCTGGCTCAGGGTTGCCTGAGGTGGGGCGTTTCAGATGCAGTTATGCTTCCAGCACTTTGTTTCCTCTGCCTACAAAAGCTGTCACGGATGGCATATGTGGCTGTTTTGCCACTTGGTCTTCAGGGAGAAGCTTGGTTTGCCCTTCCAGCTCAGAGGCCTGGCATTCCTTGTTAAAAATTCCTGACTGGCTGTTTAAAGCTTTCCTCATTTATGTCTGTGCAAAAATTATTAGGAAAATTATTTGAACCAAGTGGTAGCCAGAGGGCTGATAATAAAGCTAAAGTAAACCATGAGGTGGTGCAAGGTGTCACTCTTTTGAGGCTTTTTAGAGTGTGCTGTCAGCTGTTTTACCTGCTTGGTGCTGTTTGGACAGAATGTGGCTTAATTCTCTCGTACAAACAGCTGTTGTGTGCTGGTTGTGGGCCACACACTTGTCCCTCTGTCCTGGAAGGAATTGCATTCGGAATGGCTTCCCAAAGCTTGGGTTGCTGGCTGTGAGTGACAAGATGCTGCTGGTATAGGAGTAAGGGATTGAAAGAGGATGTGGGTCACGTTTTTTCAAGTTCTTGGTGGCATATGGGTTATGGCACAACGCTCCTGGAAAAGCAGACAGTGTTTCAGGTTTAGTCATGCCCTGAGCTTATTATAGTTCTGCTGTGGGATTCCAGCAGCTCTCCAAGTACCAGTGCCTTGCACTAGATAGTCTTCCCAGCCACAGAGCCATCTGCCCCGTGGGTGGGAAGAGCCTCTGACAGCTGGCAGAGACACTGGGTGGGAAGAGCTGATGCACAGACAAACAACATGCTAATCCCGAGTTGGAGAGAGGCGTGATGCCAGCTGTATGGGACAGGGATTGTTACCAGGCAGGTGTCTGCAGACCTGGTGGCTCCCCAGAACAGGCATTCCTCTCCTGCTGCCAGTGCTGTCCTTGCACTCCTGAATTAGTCAACACTTGGGCAAAGTGTGAATAGAAATTTCATAGCTGGGAATCTAACTCTGCTCTGCATAGGTGCGTGTGAGGGTCATTGGGAAGGTTAATGCGGGCCTTTCTGCTGTGTAAGCTGCAGGGAAATTCTTCTGCCTAAGTTCCTGCTTGCTTGCTGAGCTTGGACTGCAAGAATAGTGAAGAGACAGCATGAGAAAGCTCTCCAGGGAATGAGCAGCAGTATGGGCTTAGGAAGAACAAAGTGTTATCCTGAAGCTTGTTTTTCAGCAGCTGGTATCTTCTAATATGAGATTGCAGCCCAAAAATGTAGAGAAAGAATATAAAAATACAGCGGTGAAAGTGACTTTCCATGGTAATGGCTAATTTTGCTTTCTGTTTTTAATTTGGCCCAGAGTTAGCTTTGAATTTACTTTCATGATGAAGACATCAGCACTGCCTGGTTTGGAGAATCAGGGTAGCATTTAAATGCGAGCTTAAGTCTATTTCTGTAAGCATGATGCAGAGCACTCTCACCAAACTGTTAAAATTTCCTGCTAATTGTGGGGTTTCATTTCTGGCCAACTGCATTCCAGAATGACCTCTCTCTAATGTGGTGTTTACTGACTCTATTTTAGTAGATAAACTCCCCAGATTAGCAATATGAAATTTCTCTTCCTTGCACAGTGTTCTAAATCCCCTTTGAACCAGCAAGAAATCTATAGGTTAATGTGATCATTTAGATTTATGAAGTTGTGGTAGGTATAAACTCTTCTGTTGGAATGTTGACAATGTTTGACATTGGATGGAGATGCTGGCACATATTGTTTAGGAGGTCTGTGATCTATAATAATTACAAAGACTGTAAATATTTAAGGCCTGTTACATCCCATCCTGCCTTTAACACATCTTAACACCCTTGGTTCTGAGCTGCCCCATGAGCCCCCTGAGCCCCCCAAGCCCCCCAGCCTCTCCCGAGCTCAGGCTTAAGGAAATGTCTCTGGTGTGGAATGGCAGAAGGTGAGTGGGGGCTGCCCTTCTGGACTGGGAGTAACTGGGAGGCCACACACCCACCATCATACAGCCCATCCTGTCTCTCTGGTGTTGTGTTTTGCAGTCCTGGAGTCATGGTGGGAATACCCACCCAGACTGGTTTGGCTTGGAAGCAACCTTAAAACCCATCTCATTCCACCCCTCGGCTTTGACAGGGATGCCTTAAACTATTCCCAGGTTGCTCCAAGCCCTGTCCAATGTGGCCTTGGACACTCCCAGGGATGGAGCAGCCACAGCTTCTCTGGCCAACCTGTGCCAGGGCCTCACCACCCACACAGGGAATACTTTCTAATATCTAATCCTGCTCTCTGTCGGTTTAAAGCTATTCCCCCTCATGTCACTCTATGCCCTTGTAAAGGTTGCTTGCTTGGAAAATGTATCTCTTGAGTTGTTTTGGGAGTTTAAAGTGAAGCCTTCTAACAGGAGAGACAATGCAGCCAACAAATCCTTAGCACTACAGTTGCATTTCTGTCCTCACATTTCTACCTCTTCGCAGTGGAGAAGAATGCTTCCATGTATTGATTGGTTTGAAGGACTGAATGTGGTCAAGGGTGACTGTTAAGTGGAAAGCAAGGGGTTATTAACATGAAAAACAAGACTTTCCAGGTCTTAGAATTCCACATTTGTAGCCTCTGGTGGTGCAGGCTTAGTTAGGAATACCAACAGCTGTGTTTTCAGATTCCTCAGCTTTTGTCTTCTTCCAGTAAGCTAGTATCTATTTCTGTGTGAAAAATTATAACATGAAACACCTTAAAAGCACTGATCTCTACAACAATAAACAATTAAAAGGAAAAATGGAATCCTTCTTCCAGTAGAAAATCAGAGCCAAGCTGAGCTTCCAAGGAAGAGCGTTTTGTGATGTCCTTGATAACAGTAGTAACAATAAAGGTCACGAGAGCTCTGTCATCCTGGGACATGATGTTGCTTGCTTAAACAAGCGGCCCCTGCTGAGGGCCAGATCAGGTAGATCTGATAATGGGGATGGAACAGTCCTGTTTGTTTTTGGAATGTGTCAGAGAACCTGTTTCTGGTCCTTGCTCTTCTGTAACAGTCAGGTATTTATTTACATGGTCTGAAGCTCCAGGGCTTCTCCCATAAAAAGGAGTTTATGTATCTGGACAGCTCGTACCTTTCCTTCCCCTTTGTGTGCTGGTGGCATGAGATGGAAGGGAAATGGGATATTCCTGATCTATGATTATACTGTTTCCAGAAAGGACAGTTTTACCCTTGGTTACTTTGCAAGGAATTAAATTGTAAATAATGGTGGTGCCAAATCTAATTTGGGGAGGATATTGCATATTATAAAAGATCACGATGATGCAGTGGACATAGAAATCTATCAAACTATTTGTAAGATGGTCAGGAGTGTGTTTTTAGCTTCTTGTGCTAATCCATATTGAAGAAAATACAAGAAATCAGGAATCCCATGGATGGCCTCACTCTGTGAACAGAGTGTTGTTGAAAAACTAAATCAATGAGCATGTCCCTGCCTAGTTGTTTTGTATATTTGGGACCTTCTGTTTTAAAATCTTAGCAGCTGATGTGAAAATTAATTGAGAGCTCTGCATTTTGGTTTGAAATATGGACAATATGAAAACAGAAGTCAGCGATCTATTCAGACAAGTCCAATTAAGTAGCAGCAGGAAATCTGAATACACTGGTGAAGTCTGTTATTGCAAAACCTTCACTTCTGCTGGAAATGAGAAAATTACTGATGATGTGTAAATTGGAAAAGGTCTTAAGGAGGAGACATCATAAACAAAGGCCAGACTTAAGCAGGACCTTGCAGAGAGATGGAGAAAGACATTGGATTATGAAGCCAAAGTTCAAGATCTATCCTAGACCCTGCAGGGAGGATGCTGGGACCTTTCTGTAAGCAGGGACTCTTTCAAAGGGTTATGAAGGACATGGTTCAGTTGCCGAGGAAGAGGGAATATGGTGCTTAGTAGCTGATGGGACTTGACCAGGAAAGGGTCGAAAACTGCAAGTCTGGATGCTTTTGTATCTTTAGGCTCTTCTCCATATAAAACCCAAACCAGCCTGTTCTTTTAACACTTCAGGAATGCTTGGTCACAAAATAAATGTGGATGATAAACATCACTTAAGTCTTTTACCTGCCTGCCTGATTTGGTAAGAAATGTCTGAATTGCTCTGGAGCTCAGGCAGTGGCTGCCAAGACTGCAGCACTTTGGGACTTAGCTGGAGGATTTTGGTTTTATTTGTGTTTTCCCATGCTACCTCGGGGGTCTTTGAACACAGTTTTCTTTGGGACTCCAAGAAGCTCTTTTGAACCCAAATCTCAAGGTTTTAGGTGCCCCTTTTACAAAGGCATGTAGTACAAGGAATGTGGTGAGCACACTGAGGTTTTTCTTGATGTGATTGCCACAGAGTTTTCTTTTCTGACTGCTCCAATTTGCAAGCTATTGCATGAGTGTCATGGATGAAGTTCTATGGATTGCAATGCATGGGACACATTGTTGCTGCATTCTGGTATTCACTAAAACCAGTGGACTCGAAATAAATAATGTTCAACTGCTCTAATTTTAGCATAAAATTAGGATAACTTGTTGACCAGTGTTATTGTTCCAAAGAGCATAACATTATCCAAGAAACCAGCAGGACTCGGGCAAATTCTGCTGGAGAGTGTTCACACAATATCCACCATAAACTGTTGTCTGTTGCTATGAAACAATCAGAGAAGATCAAACAGTGCATAAACATTGCATAACTCATCAAAGAGATCAATTAAGGTGTAGAGATAAGGGATGGAAGTAATTGTGGCACTGGTAGAGAGCTGAGGCTGGAGAAGAGCATTGAAGCCATGTGGGCAGGAAGGAACAGACATCCCAGTTAAAATGCCATAGAAAGTTCTCATAGACATCTCCATGCATGGCACTTTAGTTTGATCTTATGGTATCTTAGGAGGACTTATTCTTTTTTCCGCTCAAAGGAGTCAGGAAGTATTTCTACAAAAAAAATTTGGGGCAAATTTCTCATTTGAAATTTTGAATAATTTTTCTTACTTTGTTCCATCTTGTTGCTTAATTAGAAGCTTCTTAATCTTAAAAGAATAACCACTCTCTTTACGATGATGCTTTTTGTAAAGTGAATGTTTCACCATATCAGAGCAGCCAGGCTGACAACATTGAGTTGTCTTCACTTCCCAAACCACCCCAGACTCCTGCTTCTTTCATGTGTTTGTGCAGATTTATGAAGTCCATTCTTGCCATCCCTTAGCAGAACGGATCAAACAGAAGATAAACCACTCATGCCTGCAGCAGCACTCCCGCACTGCCTAACTGCCTATTCTTCTTCTTTCAGAGGCACCTTACTCCATCCCACCCCAGGGAAAGTGCTTTGGTAAATAGATTAGCTCTGCTCTGTGTTCTCAGGGTCAGGAAACAGAGAGTCTGGCAGCTTGGCAGAGGAGGGAGGATTTTCCAGCAAGCCACTAAATGGCCATGGATATGTCTGGCCACTCAAACGGAAGGAGGAGGGAGAAATGTAAACTCTTTGGCTGATGAGTAAGAAAAGACTTTGGCATTTTTTTCAACCTGGTGCTTATCTGAGTTAGCAAAGAATTTCAAATGATTTTAGGAGAAATGGATTCCCCCACTCATTTCACTGAGTGCCAACTCCTACTTGGAGATGATGTTTACTAAATTGAGTTAAAAACTTCCCTGGTTTTCAATACAGGAAGGAGGAGAAAGATGCTGTTAAACAGAACTGCAGAGACCATTTCAGAGCTCTTGTTTCTGGTGACCTTTTAATAATGCACAGCAGAACTGAAAGCAGCAGTGGTCAAGTTCCTTGGCTTCAGAAAAATGAACCCTGTTTTCTGAGGCTGGGCTACTTCAGCCTGTGACATTCAGGGCACATAATATTTAACAGAGTTCTGGTGACAGTTCTACAAATGTGACAATGGGGTGTCAGCTTGGAGAGGAAGAAGCCTTTTTTATGTCTTTGCATCACAGATAAATCCTCTTGTGTTTTGAGTTTTGGTGTGTCTAGTTGATTACTCAGGCTCAAGTGTGAGGGGAAATACCACAGAGCTAATTATAATTGCTTTTAATTAGATCCTGCAGCAACTCCTGTGAGAAATTTTAAGCAAGCGATGTACATGCTCTGCGAGATTGGTGCTGCTTTACAACCAAATCCCAAAGTCATGGAATCATCAAATCCTGGAATGGTTTGTGTTGGAAGGGACCTCCCAGTTCCAACCCCCTGCCATGGGCGGGGACACATGTCTCTGCAGCATGTAGGACTGAGCCCTAAACCAAAATGCACAAAGAAGTATTGGAATACTTAGACCTGTAAGTATTCTGCTGGTATATTGGGAATTTGCAACTGACAAAGCAGGAATTTCTGATGAAATTCCTGGTCACACAGGAGTGGAAACCATTTCAAATATCCAAATATCCATATTCAAATATGTGTCCTGAATGTGAAATAGTTCTTAGAAAACTGTTATATAAAAGGATCTCACAAAATTACCCTCTCAAACAAAGCATCATTCTGCACCTCCTTTAGTAACATTAGTAACAGGAGTGAATGGTGTTTTCCTGTGAGAGGCAGGTTTTCGATAGGCTGTATGGAGATATGGTTAGCTGCAAGTCTCCTATGTCTTTTCTCCCTGTGACTCCCTCTATCACTTCTACTGTTTCTTTTCCAAGAGCGTGTTCTGCTTCCTCGTGTTTTTAGTAGGGATGTGGAGGCCCGTAAGACAAGCGGTGAAAGCTGGGGATTGAGCTAGCCCTGAGCAGGGGCAGGTTTTGCCTGTCCTGTGCTGAAAAAGGGCTCTTTGGAGGAGGAATTTGCTTTCACTTAACTTTTGCATCTCCTGCAATTTATTTTTAAAGACACATTTGGAGTTTTCAGTGCCACAGTGTGCTTTGGTATGGCCAGTTACTTGTCTGAAGGCTGTTCCAGCTGTAGAAGCCAGAAATGTGCATTTTAACAGGCAGTTAAGAATAGTTTGGTTTGTTGTAAATCACCCTCCCCTACCTGGTATTAATTTCCATGGAGCTGAAGAATTTAAAGTTCTTCTGGTTTCTGTGATGGCTGCATGCTGAATTTGGAATATTGCCCCTTCCAAAGAGAGTTTTAATGACATCAACAGTAAGTTCTTTCCAATGTACTGATATCCTTAAGCCTTAGAGGAGAGATAGCTGCTGGATACTCTGCTGTGTTCTTCTTCTGTGTGTTTTCATTCTTTTTCCTTGTGCGTTTGGATTGAATGGGATTCAGTTCTTCATTAGGCACTCTTGGACTCAGAGCAGTATTGCTTTGGCTTTGTTCCCAAGTACAAATTAATGTAAGGGTGGCATTCCAGCTTTCCAAAGGGAAAAAAAGCAAAACAGAATAACCTGATGGGCTGGTTATCAGGCTCTGATTACCTGTTCAGGTGTATCAGATTTGTATGTTCACAGGTAATTTGGCAGTACTGGCTTCATTTGGACCAGGAATGAAAACATAGGCATGTTATTCCTAAACCAGAATATAGCAGAGCATCAGAATACATCTTCCTATTATCTATTGGATAACTCTGGGGGCAAAAACTAGGATAAGTTTCTTGCACTGTACAATTAAAGTGCTGGTCTGAATCTTATTCCTATCACTTATTGCCATTCTCATTTCTATCACTTACTACCATTCCTTAAATCAAAATCATTTAAAGAAGTCTTCAGACTTGTTTCCCAAAAGTCCTAGCAAAAAGGTAGCAAGAAAAAGAGTGCTGTGAAGAGTTAATAATGGAAGGAAAAATCTCTTCTGATCTCTTATGAGGCTTAACTGGAGGCTAATAATGAGTTTCCATTGCCTGGAGGTATATTGGGATGAGAAGGGAATGGGTAAGGCAGTGGAGCGGGGCTAAACTGCTTTTGTTTTTTCCATGATGGAGATGGCAGAAAGTCCATTTCTCTTTGTACCTGTGAGTACAGGTGAGAGCATCTCCCTGTGTGCCCGGTCCACTTCCATACTGAACATTTGGGAGCAGAAGCTGGTTCTGAGCCTCTTTGTGCAGCACAGCAGGCTCTGGGCAAACCAGGGTGCTGGAATATCCAAATGCTCAAGCCAGTGCTGGCGTTGCCACAGCTACACTTGCTTCAGTAGCTTCAAAGAGAAAGGGGAAAAAATGTGCCTGAGCTGTATGTGGCCTGAGTTCATTCATGCTGGGAATTAAGTCCTTTCCAGAGACTTGTGATGTCCAAGATGGAGGGGAGAGGGGATTTCCTTGGGAACAGCTTTTGAGTTTTGTATTTTATCTCACATACTTGCCTTGAAAAAGGAAGGAGGCACCTGTGCTCTGCTTGTAAGTGCTGAGTAAGGTATGTGATGAGTTTAGGCAGAACTGGAATTAAGGTGTACTCTGTATTCCAAGAGAGTTAGCTATGGGGAATTAATAAAACTAGAAAATCTTATCCAACTTAGTATCTTAACCAACTTAGTATCTGAGATACAGGTTTTATAGAGGCATATATTGCATTTTGAATGAGGAGTCAAGCCCTTACTTTTGGGTACTGAACCAGGATAACGGCAAGTTTAGGTGCCAACTGATGTGAGGTAGGAGCACTGTCCACTGCTGAACCAGAGGTCATCAGTGTCTTCAATGTCCATCATGAAAATCACATTCTAGCTCCCATTCCCAGTTCTGCCCACTCCTTTCTTTCTGGTGTCAGGTGTGACCATCTGGAGCTGGACGCAGCTCTCCCTTCATATTATTGCTTCTGCTCCTTGGCAGCATGGAGCTGAAACATGAGACTGTGGCTGTGCCCAGTGTCCTTGCACACACACACACACGTGGGAGATGGGGGTCCCACAGCATCATTGGGGTAGGGGTGTACACACCAGCCTGTGGCTGGCTTGTTGAGGGACAGCAATTCCAGGAAAAACAGAGGGAAGGGATGGAATGGGCTAAGTGGAGTGAAGGATCAGGTGCTCAGGTCAGCCCCAAGATGGGAAGTTTGGCCCATGGACAGACAGCCAGCACGTATTACTTACAGCGTCACTGGGCCAAGGGCTCGCCTTACACGTACGGCAAATGCAGAACAAATTGTAGCAGTGGGATCTTCCTGTTTGCCCTGGACCCCATGCCCTCGGTGCCAGCAGCAGAAAGGTTGGGTGTTCACAGGGTAGCCCCCACTTTGGGGCTCACCTCAATGGTGGCAGGCATTGCTGCCCATGCTTGGCTTTCAGTGGCTTTAACGGAGGTGCTCCTGCAGCCTGCCGGGCAAATGAAGCAAAATGTCATGGGGGGGAAACTATTTTGACACCTTTCACTGGGGGGGCAGAGGGGAGGGAAGAAGTGGGCCATAGTAAATGTCATACAGGCCTGGAGTTAGTGTCCCGCTAAGCGTGGAGAGTGTTTGCTGGACTCTGCCTTTCTGTTTGAGCTGGAGCAAATGTGGAAGGCGAGCTGCTGTGAGTCACTGGTTCTCCTGCTCAAGGAGCCCATGGGACAGCTGGATCTGTGGAAGGACTGGAGGTAGGTCTGGGCAGCCTAGTTTGAGATGGGACACTGAGAGGCACAATAAGTCAGGAGGAGTGCAGTGACCTCCAGTTTGAAATTCTAACACTGCCTTTTCCCTGTGTGCTAGACTTGGTATTTCACAGAGTTTTTCCTGCTGATACAGGTCATGACTGGTATAAGACTCTTTTCATGTGCAAGGTCTTTTGCATCAATTCTGTTATTATAGACAGGAGAGCTTTCCAGAGAGTTTAGGAGCTGGAGAGTCCTCGGAAAGGCAGCTCTGGAATTTTCACAATTCTGTGCTCTGCAACACCTCTGAAAAAATCCAGACAATCCAGTGGAAACCTGTCATTTTGCCATGTGTTACTGCCTGCTTAATTGATGGTATGTGGATGATGACAGAGTGATTTCATGAAAATCCATTTTTTTTATCCCATGTGCGGTGTGTCTAACCTGTGCTAGCATATACAGTTGCTTCTCGGATAACATCAGGCGTGTGGTTTGTAGTCAGTGGCAAGTGCTCTTGCTGAGCCGACTTTTCGATTTGTTTAAATCATTTAGATAAGTGGCATAACATCTCCCTGGAATGCTGGGATGGCAAGATAAACTATGTTTGGTGTTAGGAAGAGAAAGGTTGTGTATCTGTTTGTACCTCTTGGAAACTGTTGAATGTTTTTTGGTGTAAACCTGCAGCCATAACGACCCAAATCTAACCTGCAGTTATTAATTGGGAGGAGAGCCAGCAAATGCTGCAGAGTTGGAACTGATATTCTGAGAGTTGTGGAAAACAAAGCTGGGCAGAAGGAGCAGCAAAGGGAGTTGGTTTGTAATAAGTGCGTGTAAAAGGAACAATGAGGGACCGAGGAAGGCAGGGGATGTGTATAATGGGCTCTGTGTTTCTCAGAGAGGCCTAGTTACAAAGATGTGGAATAAATAAGTCTTTGAGTCTTTCCCTTTTCCTTATTGGAAAGCCTCCTAAACCTGTTGTCACTATGCATCTGCATGCTGAAGATGTGCAGTTTGATAAGGTACAGATTGGGCTGTGTGACAGTAATAAGGGCATGTCTAAACACATAGCAAATGTTTTCCTTCTCCCATGGAAAATGTTTACACATACTTCTCAGTGGAGTTGGGGAACCAAAGTTCTGAGATATATTGCTTATGGCATAGGAAGGGAAAAGATGGGGATGGCAAGTTGTGAGAGAGCTCTGCAGAGATGGGCTGGATGCTACAGCTTCCTCCAAGAGTCACAGGGCAGTGACTACTTGTCCTCTCTAGGGGCTGCTCTCCGCTCATGGGGTCTTTCCCCTGTTCTCAGCTGCATCTCTTGCCTGCTCCCATCCTCCTGCACAGCCGAGAGGGCAGGGGTGGTTTGTGTCCGGCCAGGAGACCCTGCACTGGGACTTCCCTGACACCAGTGCTGGGAAACTAGAGCTGGCTATGGGAGTGCTCAGGGCTGTGGCACAGGTGAGAGGGTGAGGAGCACAGCACTGGCTCACTGCCAATGCCATTTCTTCTTGCCATTCTTCCTCCTTTCATTTTCTTTCCCCACCCCAAAGCATGGGAATGTAGTAATTGCATTTTGACCCAGTTTCCAAAATCACTGTAGCATAGACACTGACGAAGGGGCCGGGGGGAACCACTTAGGAATGAAAACCAGCCATTAGCGAGTACCAGAGGGGCAGGAACAGCAGCAGACTGTTGCAAGTATGCACTAACAGCCTTGTAGAACAACTGTTATCCTGAATGTTTTTATGGAAAAAAAACCAACAAAAAGGTAATTGCATTTATGTTTTTTTGATATTTGATCCCTGATACACAAACCTTATGAGCCTGAGTTCAGGTTGCCTTCAGCTGAAGTACTCTAAGCATAGAGGCTTGTATCAAGTGCCTGGATTTTCAAAACTTGGCCAGAGGTTTCATGGCAGCCTTTCTTGTAGTTATTTCTGGCACCTCTGGCTGCCAGTTGGAATGTGGGTCTGTAGATCTGTGGGGAAGTGGAAAGGAATGGCTGTGAGAGCCTGCATGGAGTAGGAGCCCTGAATAGCAGGGGTTTTGAAATGCACAGAGACTTGGGGAGCAGATGAAAGTATGAAATCCAAACCAATTTCCTCATTCCGGCTATTAATATGAGAGGGGAAAAAGGTCCTTTGAAGTGATTTCAAATAGCAATTAATATCCCTTGGAATCTCCCCATCTACTTGGTGAGGAGTCTTGAGTGAGAAGCTGGAATTTAACCTCACAAAAAAAGATAGGCAGGAAAGGAGAAAGAAAAGGCCTGAAGACATTGTCCTGAGGGATTGGAATATGGTGTCCCACGACTTCTGCTGCATCAGTGTCCTCACTGCCTCTGCTGCCATCACAGATCAGAGCTGGCATCTGGAATAGTTACACCCTAGGCCTAGGGATACCACTGGTGCTTGGACACAGATTACACTGCCTGTGCTGCAGTGGAGAAACAAAGGATGTCAGTACCCTGGGCTGCATTTCCCAGCAGAAGCAAGGCTGAACATGAATACAACATCATGCCCTGGAAGGCAGCTCTTGGCTGCTCCATGGCAGATCACAGCTTTCTAAGAGAATGCTCTGCTCTCAGAGGACAAGCTGGTAGGTGCCTTGACGATGTCCTCTCCCTTGATGGGGAAGGACTGGAGCATTGAGGTGGGACCATGAGTGTGGGGGAAAACACAGGCAAAAAGTTCAAGGCTCTGAGATGGAGATATTCCTCATGTGTTTGTATTAATCAAAAGATACGTGAGATTCTCCAAAGGCAATATTTTATTCTGGTGTTATGTGCAAGCACAAAGTGAAAGCCTGCCCTTTGACAGCACTCATATTTTCCTAAAAGGCTCCACCAGAACATGCTGTCCCAAATATCCATCAATACTCTGTCATACCCGAGCCCCAAGCACACAGAGAGGGATGTTGTCTCCAGACAGTCATCTCCTGTTGCTACACAAATGTTGAGGTGAAGCCTGAGTTTATTAGTTTTTAAGGCAGAAGATATTGTTTCTGCACATTTTTATTTCATACAGTGCCTTAATTTCTATTAGTCTTAAGCTGATATGCCTTGGATTTATTTTGCTTACTGGAAGGCTGGGGAAGCTGAGGCCAGCTGGATATTTCATCTCATGTATGTACGTGGCAGCTTAGTCCTCATGGCACTTCTTGCAGGTCAGTGCTTCTGAGGTTCCACTGCCTGCCCTTTCTGAAGTTTCCAGAGCACCGGGCACTCCTTGCCCTTGAAACTCTGTTCACCAAATTGTCTCCTTCCCATGGAGAGGAGCTTGGATGTGGGCTTTTGGCTGCAGCCTTCTCTAGGGACTGCTGGTGGAGGTAACCACAAGAGGTATTTAAATAGGTGGTTTCAGCAACAGGTCTTGTGGGCAAGTTTCTCATCTGAACTTCCTGGTACTGCCTCACATGAAGTGCTCAGCTTAGTGACTACTGAATATGAGAAGCAATGCTCAGAATATTGTGGAATTACAGAATTATTTGAGTTGGAAGGGTCCTTAAAGCTTATATTGTTTCAGCACCCTGGGATGGGCAGGAACATCTACCAGTAGACCAAGGTGCTGGATATCTGACAGGGCTGGCTAGAGAACATTTTCATATCTACAGGTTTCTATCCAAGAGTCTTCCAATGGACTGCATGGCTTGTGGGTGGTTTCAGCATGGGTTGCTTCTCCCTTCCATTGGGGTAAATCCCAAAGACCTGGGGCTATGCTCTGGGGATACTTCTTGTCTGCTGGTGCATGCAGGAGCTGCTGTAGCAGAAGGTTGCAGAGCTGGGAAGTGTTGAAAGAGCAGCCAGCTCTCAGGGATGCCTTTTTCCTTCCTTTTTGGTCTTGTTTTGGCTTGGACAACACATTTCTCCAGTTTCACTTTCAGTCTGCTTTTTTTTTTTTCCCCCTAGAATGCTTTGCTCTTCAGAATGCCCTAAAGTGGCAAAGCCCTTTTGGAAGTTACATGTGCTCCTAGGGAATTGTTGTTTGCTCTGAACTAGTCTGTTTCTGTTGGAATTACCAAACAAATAATTTAAAAATCATTGTCCTCAAAGCTTTATTTATAGAGCATAAATTTCTGGCTAAGTGTGACCTGCCAATGTTTGGTTTTCAATGTTTTGTTTAGAATATGTTAGTATAGAAGATGAGAGACAGAACAAGAGATGTGAAAATCTAAAGCAGTGAATGATAATGCTGCTGTTTAATTATTTGAAAAGAAAACACTTCTGGTGACCCAGGGTAGACAATGGGATAATAAACCCTACCCAAAGGAAAAAAAAAAGCAAAACAACAAACCAAGCCAACTTTTGGTGTGTGGCATCATAAGCTGAGTCCTGCTTAAAAATGACCTGGAGTTTATAAATTAAATGGCAGAAAGGAAAATATGGTGGAGTGACTTTATCGCAAGTACCAGCTGCTCCAGGGTAGCCTTTTTGTCCGTATCAAAAGCAGGCCCACAGAGAGAAAACCTGGCAACACTTGAAAATTTAATCAATGGAAATACACTTGTTCCCTGGGAATAGAGAGTCTGTATTAGTACAATAGGAAAATGGTTACAGGCAAAGAGCTGAGGTGAACTGAGAAAAAGATGATGATGAATATCTGTTGTTTAAATTGGCAAAGCAAGGGGAAAACAGTGTTCCAAGAACAATAACCTAAACGGCACTGGAAATCAATTAATGATGGATTGTCTAGAGCTGAGCAATACCGATCTCCATGGATTTACTGTTTGGTTTCCTGTTGTCATAGTTTTATAGCTTTTTTTCCTGAGCATCCATTGCAAGACATCACCTGAGAAGGATACTTAGGTGTGTATAAGGTTGGATTAGTTAGAGAAGTCTGTGATTTATCAGTACAGGACTTGTGTCACTGATGCTATATTTTGGATTTCCTACTGTTGCCACCATTTGGCTTCTCCAAAGCCCTATGGAAGTGTCCCAGATGGGATTTTTTGAAGTCTTGAATTAAGAGGGTCACAGTGACCTGCCATTCAAGTTACTCTTTCCTGCAGGATATTGGATGCTCGAGACCAGATGCTCTCAGTGTCGGAGAGGCAAGGATTCAATTTTAGAGAAGCAGGCAGGAAGCAGTGTACATCAGGGAAGCTATTTCTAAACCTGATGGCTGCCACCATCTGCCTGTGGGAAGTTATCTTCAGCCAGAGGGTAAGAAGGCTGGCTGGGGGGCTGCTGAGTTTTGACAGGAGACATCCAAGTTGCAATTTTTACCTGTACTAGTCATATTATTAGACTTGACCTTACACTGAGAGTGGGTGAGATTTCTCCACATCCTTCCAGTTACTGATAAAATATTAGAAGCTTTCCTCAGCTGGTGCACAAGAGGTGAGGAGGATTTTGATGATGATGATGGTGGTTTTTGCTCTGTAAGGACAGGAGAATCGGTCTGGGCCACAGTGCAGGTGCTGTACAAAAGGGCTGGAGGACTTGTTGGCCCATCCCTCTAAGCTTTCTGGGTGGTTTTTCTTTTGGCCCAGAATGCCAGTAGCTGAGGAATGAGGAAGAGAAAGAAATTCATCAAAATGACAGCTGGGGAGAAACTTGGAAAATAATAAATCCTCCTGATGTAAATACTGCTCCTCCCATTTGCCCACCCATGTTTATCACACAGCGGAGAGGCACTTCCAGGTCTGTACCCCTTTTTCATATGGATACAATGAGCCTTGTGTTCAAGAGGGCTGACTTCCTCCCTGGATCTCTCTCAGCTGGGCTATCTGCTCTTCCTTAGCCCTCTCCTCCTTCCAGAGAGGGGAAGTATTTGTTGTCCTGGTGTCCCAACAGTTGGAGGTGGCGGAAGCCTGTATTTCAGCATCCTACACTGGGTTTTGTGAGTGTAGGAACAAACACTTCATTTTAACAAAGCTCTGGGTTTTTGGCTCTGAACAAAGGCTAGTTTGGCCTCATTCCCTGTAGCAGGGAGCGGGACGCAATTTGAGGTGTATGAAATCCTCTTTCTCCGCTGCTCCCCAGAGCTCACCACCAAGGGAACACACCACCAAGGGGACACCAGCCGCTCTCTTCTCTCTGGGGGCTGGAGAGAAAGCTGATCCGGGTGTGCAGGGGGAAAGGGGGGGCTGGTTCCCAGCAGAGGGCCCCCGAGCAGCACCGCAGGCTCCCGCCCTGCGCTCTCCTAGCCCCAAGCAGTGCGGAAGCTCCTGGCAGGGAGGCATGCAAGAGGTGCGGCAGTTTGGTGCATGGAGGAGTTGCTCTTGCTGGAAAGATAAAGGATGTTTTTGCAAGGAAATATGAGCGTTTTAGAGAATGCAATCCTGGAAGTTGGTAAGAGACTGGCAGGTCTTGCTCACAGGTCTGTGCAAAGCCCCAAACTTGTTGTTTCCAAGACAAGAGGAACATAACTTGTGTTTTCAAAGCTCTAGAGGTGAACATGCTGTGCCATGGGAAGCTAGCAGGAGTATTGGAGGGTACCAGAAGCAATTGCCCTACCCAATGAAATCTTCATAACTCTTCTCCTTGTGTACTGAATGAAAGGATTGTTGTGACCTGAGAGTGCTCCAGGATGGCCCTTGCTTTCAAGCAGACTTGGTGCATTACTCTTGAGAAGCACATCAAACGCACTGTTGCCAAAACTCTGTTAATCCTCCAGAATTTGGCTCTGTCTTACCTCAGCGGAATGTTTCTCAGCACCTCCTGTTTCTGCCTCTTGCAAAAGAGTGAGCCAGGGCAGGAGAAGTCAGTGGGAATTTGGCAGTTTGCTTCCAATGGCCCTGGTTTCCCAGGGAGTGGGCAGGCAGGGTTGAGTTTACAGACTCTTACAGAGCCAGTTCCCCACTGCATGTTGTTTTCACAGTTAACTGAGGCAGGATTATTGGAAAAGGCAGGACTTGCTAATCAAGTTTCCAAAGCCAATAGGTCTGCTTACCTTAGACCTTTACTGATCATCTATCAGAGAGTGCTTGCTGAGACACTTTGTTCTGTCTAGATTCCTGGGAAATGGATGGAAAGAATGGACAAGTCCCAATTCTTGGTGGCTTGATTACGAATCTGAGACCTACAGAATTGCTTTTTGTGGTTTCCTTGGAAATCAGTGCTGTTGGACTAACTCAGCTGTAATACTAAGGAATGCAGTGCAGGAATTTGTTCCCTTGAGTGCAGCAGCTACAATGAGCTGCATACCTGTGTCTGTGTAAAACAGACCAAAGAAACCCTGACACCTCAAGGTCCTGAGGAATGGCCATGATCAAGGATTGAGCCTTCAAAATATGTGTGAGGGATTGTGTTGGTGTAAAGAGGATTTCCTGCATGCACAGGTGTGTTCAGCGTGACCTGCTTTTTTAATGATGACTTGACACTGACTCTTTGTCAGCAAAGGTAAAGATTCTGAAAGTCTCTGAGACAAAAAAAGCTGCGGTCCTTCCACTGACATCCTTTTATCCTCTGAAACTTCCTGATTTAGGCTGAATTACTCCTGACTTAATCCAACACAAATATTGTATCACTGGGTAGTCTGCACAAACCCCTGAAAGTGCAGGAGCTGCCAGTTTCCATCTCATTCAGCTTTGCCTCTGACTGACAGTGCTGTGGTCAGCATGAGCGGCTTCTGAGGAATCTACCAGAAACGCTGCAAGATGTATTTATGGAATAACCTGCCCACAGGGAAAGTTTTACCCTTCCAGTTCCACCAAGCATGCGCCATGCGCATGTATGTGTTCTCTAATCTTTACCATCAGAACTTTGCCTGTTCTCATTATCCATACACATGTCAGACACTGTCATTGACAGTGATACCTTGCCCGACCTCGCCGGAAAACGTGTTCCTGAGTTAGCTGAGTGAGGAGAATGTGTGTGTGCTGGATGACAAGGCAGATAAATAATTTCTGTACAGCAGCAGGCATTTTGGTGAAGGTAGCATCCTATCCTGTGCCCTGTTGAGGCATTGCCTTGGCTGGGATGGGAGGCTGGTGTTGGCAAAGGCCAATGTTTTATCTTGGGAGCAGGGCTGAATCCAGCAGATTTAAAAGGCAGGTTCAAAGAGCCAGCCAAAGGCTTCCCAAGTCAAACTGGTTCTCCGTGGCCTGTTCAGTGAGGGGAAAGCTAGCAGGCTGTGGTCCTGAGTGATGAGCTTATCTCCGGTTATTAAATCAAACAGAGAAAATATTGGGAATGGCTGGGTAGGTTTGAAGAGGGAACGTGCGAGCCAAGCTGTGTAAGTAGTGCCAAAAGGCACATATATGCAGGGCATCGGACAAGTCAGCTCTAGCCAATGGTTCTTATTTTGTCAGTCACGATGACAGACATGATTATTAGTGTGTTTTACTTGGGTGTTTCTCTGCGTGGAGAGTGTGCTGATTTGCAAACTTGGCAGAGACAACTGCCCTGGCTCTTGATTTAAGGACTTCTGGAAATGGCTCTGGTAGGGTTTTAAATGATTAAATGAAGGGATGGTATATTTAAAGACTGACTTGGAATCATGCATCCTAATGACAAACCAATTTTTTAGCCAGAAAATTCAATGCACAAGTTTAAAGTGACAGTATGTGAAGTTGCAGTGAATTGTGAGGAACTGGAATTGGTAAGGGAGTTATTGAGGTTTGTTACTAAAATCATGAGCTAAGAGCTATTTGTGGCTCTGAGTGCTTCTAAGGAGTCCGAGAGGTGCTTTCATTGAGGGATAGCAATGCTTTGGTGATCCCAAAACCCCCATGAGTTGTCTAAGTGGCAAGAAGCAACAGCACTCTTCTCAAGTAACTAATGTGTCTTTTCAGGAGCTTCCCAGGTCGTTTAAAAATAAAGTGAAGTAAAGGTACAGACTAACTGGCACATCATTAGGGAGTTAGAGCATGGAGAGAGCAGTGCTTGCTTCAGAGCCTTTGGAAGAAGGGAAAGTGTACAGTTGTTTGGGAACCTGAGTATACAAAGCTGCTCAATTGATTTGGTGCTCTGCTTTTGTAAATAAGGGACTGTCATTAGCTGAAATGAAATATAGCTGTGAGCAATGGGAGTCATCGCTGTACCCACTGGAAAGTCACTGGCTGTTGAAGAACAGGTACTTAAGGAATTGGATTTATTAAAGGGAGCAGAGGAGCCTGAGTGCTGACCCATTCATGTGCAGACCATGTCTCTGAGATCTTTGAGGAAAATATTAAACAGGGTGAGGAGACAGTGGCTTAAAGCCAACTGACTCTTCTCAGGGGCTGGGGACAGCAAGGGGTGGCAGCAGCAGGGGCGAGGAGAAATTTGGCATGGAGATCCTTCTGCAATGTGATCACTCCACTCTGCAAGTACTGTGGTTTCTGTTGCTGCTGCTTTTTTGCCTGGCCAATGGATTGCCTGGCCAGTGGGTTGCATGTTATTCCCTAGTACGGAGATTGGATGGGTGACAAAAGTGGAGCTTGACAGCAGCTGAGGAGCAGCCGAAGAGGCAGTTGCCATGTGGTAATCCTAAACCTTGCTGAAGAAGGGGAGTTTTCCCCCTGTGGAGGTACAATAGCTTCTTTGTTCCCCTGAGAGTCTGTGTCCTTCCTGTGATGGATTGCTGTTCTGCCATGTTCCTTGTGAGCTGTTCACAGAGCTTTGTGGTTTAAAAATATTTTATGGATCTCATCACCTTGGCCTGGACAATCAAGCTGAGAGCAGGAGCCACAGCTGACTGAACAAGATGTGGGATATTGGCACCACTGCTCTAGTCCAACACTAGTCTGGAGGGAACCTTTGGAAGGGCGATTAGTGTCCGTAAAAGTGTGTGTGTAGGAGAGGAGGAACTAGGACTGGTGAGCAAGGTGAGCCTTGCCATGCTAGAAGATAAGAAGAACCAACGTGTAAGGTATTATTTCCTTGGAAAATTGTAATGAGCTAAGTGAATGACGGTTTGTGTAGTTTCCCGGTTTTTTTTGGTTGTTTTTGTTGTTGTTGTTGTTGTTGTTTGGTTGGTTTTTCTTATGTTTTTATTTGGGTTTTGTTTGGGTGGCTTTTTCTCTGTGCTGTGTGCTTTTGCCCCAGACGTGACCTGGGTCGTGCGTTTCCAGTGGCAGGGATCCCGCCGTGGACTCCCTGAAGTCGGACACGCCCCTAGCAGCCTTGGGGAGCCCGGGTCTGAGTCCCGGCGGTGCTCCCTCCCCGGTCCCAGGGGAGCGCATCCCCCTCGGGGGCGGGATGGCACCTCCGGCCTGCGGCACGGGGCGGCCNCTCCGCCCGCCGCCCCGGCTGCCCCGCAGCCCCCGCCCGCCGTCAAGCTGGAGGAACGCCGCAAGCCCGAGCCCCGGAGGTGAGACAGCGGGAGCCGGGGGTGGAAGCGCGGGGCATGTTTCTCCCTGCTCGGTCTCTTTCTCGGTGCCCGGCTCAGCAAGGGCCAACTTCAGAAACGGTTCGTGGTGTTTGAAAACTTTTTTTATGGTTTCAGTTCACCTTCAGTGAGTTGTCAGCAGCCGCCGGTTCGAGGGGATCCTCGTCCCTTCCAGGGTTTCAGGTTTCCCCCGGTATATGGCCGTACGGGGTGTTTTATTATCCAAGATTAGCTCCTTGCTGCTTGTTTGCTCTTTTTGTGCTTCCTGTGGAGCGCTGCCATCCAGAGCGACAGATCGCGAGGAAAATGAGGATTTAACCATCTTTGGGCTTGTTCTTTTTTCTTTACAACGTTAGTTGTTAGCGGGTTTCTCCGTCGTTAGGACCGCATCCCTTTAGCACTCGTGTTCAGGAGCAGCCGGTGCACTCGGATATGCCGAGATCTCGCACGGCGTGGGAAAAGGCGCCGGGCTCTTCCAGGAAAACGTGGCTCGGAACGCGCGGCGGGAGCCTGAGGAGTCTTTCCGCAGAAGCTGCTTCTGTTAGTAAAGTTGGGTGCGTAAGAAGCAAGGGGCAGATCCGAGCAGGAGCAGCTCCGGCGGAGAACTGCCCCACATGCTATATATAGGTACTTACTCCTTGTGTGTCAGAAAGGTGCAGTTACTGTGCATCTAAACGTGACTTTGTGCGTGTGGTGCCGAAAGCTTAGGAGCTTTGTTTTTCTGGTTATTCCCATAATGTACGTATTTTCCATTAAAAAAAAAAAAGAAAGGAAGAAACTTTGCTGGGTGGATTTAATGAAATGTGCAGAATTGCATATTGTGAGTGGGACACAGTATGCTGCTACGTGCTGCTGTGGCTGCAGGAATATGCCTAGTTCTTATTTTGGTTGATAACAGTAAGAAATTAGGAATGAAGAGCAATGTCCAGAGCCTCCTTGGCGAAAAAAACCCCTTCAGGCTCCCAAACCCCAGCGATTATTTAATGAGAAACTTCATTTTGTTGTTACAGTTTCCAGTTCTATGCAGAATGATTAAACGGGACTCTGCATTTCTGCTTGCTCAGAGCATGTATGTGAGCTGATCTCTCCCGGTCTGTGCCCTTCCTTCCCTGGTCTGCCATTGCATGCTTGAAGACCTTTCTTGGTGACTCCAGTCATGTTGGAAGATGGAAGGGTTCAGTTTTGCAAAGTTTGATTTCAGCTGGTGATTTTAGCTCTCAGTTACTTCACCTGCCTGTGAGGGTCTGTGGCATTCAAAGCATGAGTGTTAGTGCAATCTGCAGGGATGTTTCTTCATCATCTCCCCTGTTAGAAGCAGATGGGAAGAGCCCAGACTTATAAGTTCAAAAAAAAAAAAAGTATTTGCTTGTAACTTATTCTTCGCTCCTGAGGAGTGTGCATTTCACATTTGTAAAAGCAGTGGCTGGACTTCGGGAAGCTGCATTCCCAAGATTTCAGGAGACGGACAACTCTAGAGCAGGGACCGCTGGCCTCAGAGGAGTGGGTACCACAGTGTAGTGCTGCTGTCCTGAGCTGAAAGTGGGCTGAGAAGGAATTATGGATTTTGGTTGTTTTTTTTTTTTAACTGTGGGGAGGAGAGATGAAGCTTTCATTTGTGTGCACAGGGCATTCCTGGCAAAGTAACACCCTGCACTCATCCAGTCATCTCCTAGCAAGGTCAGGCAGGATTTTCTGCAGGTTTTTCCTTTAAACTTGCATGTTATGATTTTAAATCTTGAAACTCCTCTGCAGCCAGAGAACAGCCTCATGTACTGGTGCTGTCTTGTGGTATTCCTTGCAGCGGGTTTTAAAAAAGAGCTTTTGAAATGCTGTGGGTGTAGGGCAAATGCTTCAGTTACTGATGTCTTACGCTGATAATAAAAAGTTGAATTTGTGCATAAAGTGCAGTTCAAAGAAAAATATTCCTGTGAGAAGGAAAAATCTGTAACTCCTTTTGGTTTTGGATCTACCTGCTTATCAAAGAGGATAAGGAAACTCTGTCTCTGACTGAAGGGTTTCTAATGCTGCCTCCCTGGAGAGCCGCAATAAATAATGAGCTGGAAGGTGTTTCAGGCAAAGTTGTGAAGGAAAATTGCTGTGTGAGAGAGTAAAGAGAAAACCTTTCTTTATTTCTCTGCCAGTAGGTCAGCAAACTGCTGTTTGCAGTTGGGGTCAGAGGTGCTGTCCTGCCAGAGAGACGCAATCACAAAGGCAAGGTGTTGCTTTGAGCAAAGACTGGGGGAAGTAGCAGTTTTTTGCATTGGATGCCCAAAAATGATCCCCGTGGATACAGCAGGTGATGCTCCTGTGTGTCTACGTCTGTTAGCACGGATTTGCTGATCACCTGGTTAACTTCATACACATCTTTATCAAAATAGCATCACTTCTGCTAGTTTGCCCTCCAGCTCCTTCCTCTGGGTCCTCTGAGAGCACCAGTGGACTTTGGAGGAGGGTTTGGAGATGCCTTGTTGCAAACAGCATTGAGGGTGCTCTGTTCCAACTCTGGTGCTGTGGCATCAGTCAGTCGCTCCGTGCTGGGAAAAATGCCTTTGTGGCCTCAGTTGTAGCAGCATCCTCATCACGCTCCAGCGACCTGCCTCGCACATATTTGCTATGTGCATTAGGTTTAGAATGTGAACTCTTGCTTTGAGCAAATTAAAAGGTTCTGATAACTCCTTGTTCCAAGTCAATTAGCTGCTTCCGGCTTCAAATCCACTTAGAAAGCTCAGAAGAGGGGGAGTGCTCTTTGAAAAGCCAGTAATAGCAGTTTACAGTTAATATTGATAAAGGAGCGTGTCTCCCTGTCATTGTGCTGTGTCTGGTGGAAGGAAAGCTTCTCTTTTGTGCAGGATTCTTTCTCTGAAATCTGTTAAGAAAGCTCTGTTCACTGTGTGGCTTGAAATGAAAATGGAGCCATAAAATGGTCAAGGTTGCAGGAATTCTCACAATCACTCAAAATAAGGCTTCTGCCCCCCTGCCCTTGAACTTTGAGTCACTGCAGCATCTTGTTTCTCCTGAGTTTGCTCAGAATTGTGTGCAGTTTGTGGCCGGAATGGTTTTTATTGCTGTTGGACAATGTTGGAGACAATTGCAGTGCCCATAATTGGGTGATAAAACTGCGTGGCATAAGGAAAAAGCTGCAGAACTCTTGTTTCTCAATGGCCTATTGCATTAGCTGAAGAGATAAAAATGTCTTTGAATTCCTTTCCCACAATTAGGAATGTTTGAAGTTCCTGCAGGGACTGTCAGTGAAGTTGCATGGAGTTTTATGGGAGAAATTAGAAAATCAGAGAAACCTACACTGGCTTTTGGCTTTCAGTTTGGTTTGGAATCATGGATTTCTGCCCAAATTAAACAGGTGTGTAGATCCATACTGTTGGAGTATAGCTGAGCCTTATGAGCACAGCAGAGGAAATGCAAATGGCCTTGTTTTTAGCTGATTTTCTTACCAGAAGAATCAGAATAGATGATTTGATGTCACCAGTATCAGAATCCTTTGAATTTGCAGCTCGAATTCAGCATCTGAATTCCAGAAATATGTGCTGTTAGGAGATCTCATTGTGCTGCCAGAGAAAAACGGAGACTGAAGGGGGATTTAAAAAGATGTATTATTTATATACATCAGTGTGTATGGAGAAAGAGAATGTGGCCGATCTATATATTTACTACTCCTAAGGAAACCCTTTTAGTGGGGAAGGAGAATTTTCCAAGTCCCGGTGTTTCAAATCCTACTTGTATTATATAACTACACTTACAGGAGACCAGAATCACGTTTCTATTTTGCTGCTATATAACATATGCTTCCTAAATATTCTGTATTGGATCTGTCTTGAAATAAGCCTTAATTGTCCTTCCATAAGTGTTGATCCATGTGTCTGGCATCCCAAAGTGAATTGGGGGACTTGGTGGGAATTGTTTGATTGCCTTCTTTTAAGAGGATTACTCAAATCACATAATTCTGTTATTAATAATAATTATAAAAAATATTTAATCCAAGTCTAATGATAATATATTATAATGATTAATAATATATAAATAATACAGAACCATGGGGATCATGGTGGGAATGGTACCTCTTCTTTTGACCTCTGTGAGGTGACTGCTGCTCATCTGTGGAGTTAATGAGATGTGGTTGTTCCCCAGGGGAGATTTAATTGTACAAGTTATCACAATGAGCTGGTGTTATACAAGAAATCCTGGTGGATTTGCATGTGCAACAAATTTTTGGCTTTTTTCACTTAAGATTTATTCCTGTGGTGTGTTGTGTCTTTTTCTGCTGCTCTTTTCTGAGTGAAACATGAAAACACTTTGATTTTGATGACTATGCAGATGTGTAATCTGAAGCCAAAGATGACAACTGGAGTCTTGCCTGTCAATTAATTATCTTGATTAAAATTTTCTCATTTTCTCTGGTTTGTATAGTAGGCGCACAAACAGAACTCGCCTCTCTTTCACTCATGTGTGCAGCTTGAAGATTATTTTCCCCCCTAAGTTTTTTAGTAAGTTTTTACTTCATTTTAATCCTCTCTTGAAAGTTTACTGATCTCATTTCAATTGTTAACCCTGACCAGAGGGTTGCAAAAGTTAACTGCTTTTATTGTACCTGCGACTGTATAACACTTCAGACACATTGTCAGCCCTCCAACGCAAGCGTAAAGATCTTTCATCAAGGTTACTAAATATGAGAAGACTGTTTAGAGTGAGAATGGAAAATAGTTGCTCAGTAGCTCGAGGAAAACTGGCATTTAAGTATATTAAACCTGTGTGTTGCGCTGTAGATGAAGTGTATTTCTCATACATGGGAACTGGACCTGCACATTTTGCTTAGGTCTCAGAGCTGACAGACGGGGTGATCTTGTAGTGGATTTTACCTACATTATTGTTAAATTTGCCTAGTCTGAGCTCACTTCCCTGGCTGACAGTCTGTGCATTCAGCAGACACAGAGCACAGCTCAAGACCAGCAGCTCTGCTCAACAGAGCCGCCTGTGTGTCCTTCTGGGCAGGAACAATCATGGCCAGGGAAAAATAGATGGTGCTTTGTTCCCTTGTGTTCCAGAGCCTCAGTGGCACAGCAATCCAGTGTGTGGTACCCAGGGGCTATTCCCCATCCATTGTTTCACATCTCATGATCTCTTAGGTAAGCAATAACCAGATTTGAGGAGCACTGTCCCAGGAGAAGTGTGAGTGTGGCATTCCATGAAAGCGGTGCCAGATGCGTCTGTAGTGCTGCCGACAGAGTTTCAGTGCAGTAACACCTGTACCAGTGCAGAAAGGTTGGAAATGTGGAGCCATTGCCTTAGGGTCACAAAGCACTTCAGCACAGATGACTCCTGCCTTGGGGCAGTTCAACCCATTGACCTTTAAGGACATGCTGAAGTGCCGTGATGGGGTGAGTTCTGCATGAGTCCTTCCACTGGCACGAATGGGAGAAATGCATGGTGAGATAGGACAGTGTGTGGAGAGAATTGATTGAGTGGGGCCCGAGGGCTGCAGGGACAAAGTCTAGATTGCAGTTATCAGTTGCTTGCAGGGTGGGGTTGGAAGTCAATGGAGGACCAGTGCAAAGTCTTGAGTGTGTCTTTGATAGGGACTCGAGGGGTGATGTCAGAGAGAGGCTGTAGAATCGAATATTGATTTAGAGTAGAGTATTTCTGTTGGAAGGAACATACAGCCATCATCTCATCCACCTGCCTAGGTTGTCTTTTCAGTTGCCACTTTGGCAGTACTCTGAAGCTTAACCTGAGAGCCTGCTAGCATGGAAAGAATGCAAGCAAGCCTGGGCTCGAGCATGGGCTTAGGCCTGTGCTTTGTCGACAAGACAAGCCCAGGCACCCTTCCGTGGCTATTGTGGGCATGGAGCTCCAGCCAGGATGCTCTGACTGCTCAGCTTCATGGCCTATTCCTATTTCCAGTATAAACTAAAGGATGACTGTGTTACTGCAGTTGTTGTACTATAATTTAAGCTGGGATGGCCACTCTAAACCTGTAGATAAAACAGCAGGAAGTGCTGTAAAAGAAAAATTTCCATATTTCCAAAGTTTTGTTTGGATCACCAATCTTTTCCCTTTGCCAGATGTATAAATTTTGTTGAAAGGGGGTACGCTGCAAAACAACCCTGTGGAAACTCCAGCTGTATCTTGCAGTGTCAGAATCCTCTCCAGAGACTGAATAAAGGGAGATTGTGTCTCCAGCTTTTAAAATAATTACTCAAATTAAAGATCAAGCTAGGAGAGCCCAGTTCACTGAACATTAGCTGTACAACCTAATTTATTAAAAAGCTTTGAAAAACCAACTTAAACTCATCATGCTTGAAATACATCTCCCAGCAAGTAGCCTGGATGTCCTCTGAGCCTTCAGAAACGTGTGAGTGCAGAGATTCCTGTAAAAGTTTCTGTAATAACTTTTCTACAAATTAAGCCATCCTTCTTGAATTTGTTTCTGCCTTTTTAATTCTAAGTGATGAGTTAGGCACCTTTGCATTAAGTATTCCTGGTTCAATAATGCCTTGCATTACCAACACCTCAGTGTTTTCCTGGGAAGGCTTGACTTGTGACTCAGTGAAGACACCTGGAGGTTTTTTTTGAGAGATCAGTACAGATCTGCATGTGACCCTTAACTTGTAATTCCCAGAAATATCTATGAAGTCTTGAACTGTGGTATCAGCCCAACTTTTCTGGCTCTGTTCCTGGACCTGTCATTCCACTTAGCAAGCAATAAAGAAATGCAAGATAATGGGTGCAGATAACTAGGATTTAATATTACTCCAGCCTATTTCCTGTTTACCTTTAAACAGCCATGTTGCAGTTTGGTGCAGGACAAGAAGCTGTTCTTTGTTAACAGGTGTCTCCAGTGAATGTGTGATTGATGTACATGTACAGCTGGGTTCAGTCATGAAGGGTTGCAGCCTGTATTTAAGAGAAGTGCCCACAGCTGTGGCCATGAGGTGGGTCACCTGCCAGGGACACCAAGGCAGTTCTCTCTTCTGCTTTCTGAGGCCCAAAAGGCAGCTTCGTATCCAGGCTGCTTTTAAATGAGCTGGAGTTGGCTTTGGTACCCTCTTCTGGAATGGAGATTTCTAGTTGAAGATGCCTGGTGAAATATGCAGGCACCAACTTGTGTAAATACAAAACCCAGGAATACCAGTCGGAAGGATTTCTGCTGAGCTAGGGATGAATTGAAACAGCTACAGAGAGCCAGGACATGACCACATTGGCAGATGATGCTCCATGGCTGCTGACCATGCATTGCTCTCCCCAGCCTCAGACATGATGACTTGTTTTGTGGCCGCACCTGAAATACGAAACTGCAGAACTGTTTTTCATCTTCTATTTATCTATCTATCTATCTATCTATCTATCTATCTATCTATCTATCTATTTATTTATTTATTTACTTTTTAGAGCACTAGGTCAGTAAAACATTTCCTTCATCCTGACTGCCTAAAAAAGAGCGTAAAAGTTGCTTTATCCTTTTGTGCTTTTAGGAATATCTATTACCAAAGCGAACCAACTGTTTCAGGCCTGTTATTGAAAGTTGTTTTCTTGGAGTTTCTTCCCAAAGAATGGCTGTGTCCAGTGTTTTAGGCAGATGCATGTGGAAAAGAAGATGAAAGCAGACAGTGGGTCATTGTCATGAGCTTTGAGATGCTCTGTCATGACCTCATGCATGGCCACTGATGCTTCAAGGTGTGCCTGCTGCAGTGAGGACTTGGCCAAGTGCTTTGAGATAAACCTTCTCCAGCATGGACTTATTCCTTGGGGTGTCCTGCTCCTGCACGGCCTTGTCCACGCATCATAGTCCCATCGACTCGTGTTTCCACTGGAGTTCCAGCCTGCCCAGTACAGCAACCACATCCTGGCCACCCCCCAGCCCAGGCACCTTGTTGTTGCTGTTATCAGAATGTCCCCAGGCCCAGTGACTGGGTGATAAGTGGTACAGTGAGTGCTGGAAGCACAAGCAGCCCCTGATGAGCTTTAGGCTTCAACACAGCCAGGTGCCCATGGCAAGCACAGAGCCTGCTGATTAATAGCTATACAGCAATACAGCTATAAATTCCATCTAGCACATTCCAATCAAATTTGTCGTTTTGAACCCCTCCTGCTCCACACTGGACACCAAAAAGGACTGTCCTGATTTAACCTCAGCTGGCAACCAGGCACTACATCGTGACTCACTGCCAGGGCAGTGACTAGAGCTGTATCCCAGGCAAACCAGCACGGTGCGTTGATATCCACATGTAGTTCTTGAAGATGCTTTTGGGTTTATGGTTCCTAAAAGGAGGTAGCAACTCTTGCTCTAGACTGAGTTCTGCAAAAGAGCAAAGAGAATGAGGGAGCTATAAAATAATTTTTTATAGGTCTTGTGTTAAAATGTCATGGCTTGAAACCCTCATGGGTAAAGGGCTGAGTTGCACAGGAACCTGGGAAATCTGAAGAGGATATTTGAGGGATGTTTGGGAAGTTCATGATTACGGACTAGTGCTCTGAAGTCAGAAGGAGGCAGGTGCCATACCAGGAGAGGAGCTCCTTCCAGTGACAGACTTGTTTGAGTGGCTGTAGAGGAGGCTGAGTACCCTTCCTCTGGTAAAGGAAGATGCAAGTGCTCTTAATTTTTTATTTTTCTTCTCTCCAGAAGAATGATTTCTTTTGAAGTCCATTCCTAAAGCGGACAAAGTTTTCCATACATTGTCTGAAAGAAAGACTGATGCTAAAATCTCATTTTCTCTTCTCTTGCAGAAATCTGCTTCATCTTCTGTCTAAACTCATTAGTCGTTACACTGGTGTTTGTGTTACTTTGGAGGACCCAGACCTCCCGTTTTGCCCCACATGATGTTCTCGCATGGTAATGCGTAACAAGGAAGGAGTTCAGAAGTAGTAGGTGTGACCACTTTCTGGCAAGAAATTACTTTTCAGCTCTTGGGCTCTTATTTTCTTCCCAGTTCTGTTTTAGGCTGATATGAGTAAGTCTATTTTGAGCTGCCCTTAAATCGAAGTCACACAGAGGACAGTCTTGTTAAAACTTGGGAGTTGCCTGCTCAGCACTTGGGTTCTGCACTCTTGGCTGTGGTTGGAGGATACAGTAAATCCAGCTGTAGGGCACTGAGAACCAAACGAAGATCACGACTCTTCCATGAAGGAAAATGCCAGCCCAGGAGCAAACACATTTTGCTGGTGAGGTGAGCTGAACATTTCTAAATGGGTTGCCTTTATGCAGGACCACGCGTTTTCTGCTCATAGCACTCTGCTTTTATGCTGCATCATGTTCCTCCTGTTTGAGTTGGTGTCCTGGTGAAGGAACCCATATCGCTCCATCCGATGACTAATCCAGTGAGAACACAATCATGTGCCCCCGCCTGCTCTGGGCCAGACTCTTATTAATGACTAATTGGTCTGCAGGGCTGAGGGTAAAGAGCACGAACTTGAGCTGCTCCTCACTGGCACCATGTGTTGAAGGTGAGGTGACAAGTGGGTCACCATGACATGCTGCTCCCATGAGCTGAGCACATGCAAGGGCAAGGGGCATCTGAAGGTGTGCTTTGCTCTGTGCTCCAGTGACTTGCTACTTGGAAATGTACAAAATCCTTTGCTTTCACTGCAGATACTGTCAAGACTGTGGATGAGCTCTCTGTGGGCTAGTGACCATGACAGGAAGGTTCCCCCAGACTGTCTTTTATCTCAGTGGCTGTGAGTGCTCTTTGACAGCAGTTTCCCACCAAACTGCCCCTCTGATATAATGAAATTTTGAGGAGTGGATGTTTTGCTGCCTGTGGGTGTAAGTCTGGTTAGTGACAGCCAAGGACCACACATATGTGATGTTGTCCTAACAGTCCCCAGAAGTCACAGCAAATGTTCTCCTGGAGCAGCATTTGTGGTCATGAGGAAGGGAATTGTCACTTGCAGTTGTGTTTGTGCCGAGTGATCCTCGTGGGTGTCACTTGTGAGGGATCTGCATCCTTTGGGCTCTCTGGCTTGTGTAATCAGTATTTTGCTGAGCACCTGGCACTCCTGGGAGATGGAATGGCTCCCTGGGTCCATGCTGCTGTGGGTTGGGATTGAGTTTTTCCTGACTGGAGCTTAAATTGGTGGAAGTGATGAAATTCTTTATTTCACTTTAGTCTCAGATGGCTTCAAAATAACTTGGTTTTGCATTTGTCTCCCCTCTTTTCTCTCTGGAAATGTTTCTTCATCTTCAGTAAACTTCCACTGGCTTGTGGTTTTGTGGGGATTTTTTATTTTATTTTGCTTGTTTTGTGGGTGTTTTTTTTTTTTTTTTTTTTTTTTTTTTCCTTTCCAGTGCATCCAGTGGAGGCGAGAAAGTAATTTAGTTTGAAAATTGACTGTTTGCATTTCGGAGTCTCAGGTCTGCATTAGTTTTGAGTGACTATTATTAAATTAGTGTTTGATGCATGCACCGGGACCAATGCCAGTGATCCTCAGCAGAGATTTTGTCTCGTCACCCCAGGGGATGGTCACTATAAGGTCTTCCAGATGAGCAGCTGACACTCAGTGAAGATGAGATTGAAAACCCACTGATTTTCTTGCTTGTCTGATATTTTTTGAGAAGTTCTTTTCTCTGCCTGAGTCTTGTGTGTGCATTTAGTTTGGGTGGCTTTGCTCTTCTGTGTGCTCTGATCACACTCCTTCGGATGTGAGCACGAGTGATATCACATCCCATCTTTGCAGTAACTGCTGCAAAATTTCCAGTTGTACGGAGACTGTCCTCTAGTAACCAAGTAAAATTTGCAGGATTTGGGGGTAAGCCTCGAGAAGTTCCTGCTTGCGTAATGCCACAGGAGTAGTGAAGCAAATTCCTGAAATCATCCATGTTAAAAATATCCTGTATGCTGGATTATGTTTTTGAAACCAGCATATCTGAAACCACGTATCACTTTGGAGTGCTTAAAATTGGATCAGAAATGCTGTGCCCGCACTCTGGGAAGTGCTGAGAATGCATTAGCTCCCTTGGCTGCTTCAGATATGTCCAAAATGTTTTATACAACCAGGCTTTCTGCCTCTGCCAGCTGAGCTTTGTGCTGGATCAGGTTCTTGCCTGTCCTTCTCACAGCAGGAAGCCAGCACACACTCTGGACCCATGTTACCACCAGTGGTCCAGAGCTTTGTGGTGTTTTTAGAGTGACTTCAGCATCACGGAGGTGATTGAGAAGGTAATGGTGGGACAATGTGCCGCTCTAGGAGTTGTGCATTTGGAAATCTGAAGCCTGAGGGAAGGGAAAAACTCCAAACTGTAATTACAGAAGTGAAATTAAGCTATGAGCAAATCTCACATGTTTTCTGTGGTGTCCTGGGGGTGATCACTTTGGAGAATTTCCCCCCCCTCCCCAGAGCAGTCACAGGGGAGGACAAGTGCAGGAGCTGCTTGCTGGGAAGCCAGGATTGAGTGTGCCGGATTGTTTTTTCTGGAGAAAAGTCCTGGGTGAGTGGTGCCAGTGGTGCGCTGCCCAACCCCGCACGGTACACACTGCCTGTTCCTTTGCATTTCCAGTGGGAAATGGACATAACCCAGCACCTCCCATGCCACATAACCTTGTTATTCTAAAGGCAGGGCAGAGCTCTAACATCCTCATTTACAGGTGGGAATCTGCCTCAGGGCCAGGCTCCCAGTTCCTTGCTTTTGGAGGCTGCAGGTGGCCTGTATGGGGCAGATGCTGGAAAAAATTGCCACAGTTGCTGTTTCTTTGTCCACGTTTCTCTATAGGTGTATGCAGGTCTCGTGGCTATTCTGTACCGTGGAAGTTGAGTGTTGAGATAATGTAAAATAGATGCTTGTAAGGTTGCAGATGGTTCTTAGCCCATGCTACCTGGTCCTATGACCCAATCTGTGTTAGGCACAGGTTCCTTGAAGAGGGCTCTTACATCAGCCTGAACAATAAGCTGCTACTTTATAAACCAGGACTGCTTTCAAATTGACACATAGTCAAGCAAGAAGTTGCCTCTAAGGCTTAAAACTGTAAAAAAATGTTGGAGGACATGACATTGTCACGGTAATAAATAGCAAAAAATAGATCAGATGCCAAAGGGTGGCTTGAAATAATAAGATTTAGGAAAAATTCACTAATGCTTGTAGGTTTAAAACCTGACATTCTGCCTCTAGAGAGAGCTTTTTTATGATTTCTATTTCATGCTTTGCATAAAATTAAGCTGCGAAGAATGTCTGGTTTATGTTATCTTCAAACGATACGTTCATAATATTTGCAGTCCAAAATCACTTCTTCCTGTGGATTCATCTCATTTGATTCCATCTCACAAAGCTCCTGCAGAAGTGCAAGCCAGATTTCCTTTCAGGGTGTCTTTGTACCTTTTCCTGGCTGTAGCTTCATGAAATATAGCAGATGGATGTGGGATGTGGCAGGAGCCAGGTGCTCAGCAGCAGAGGTTCACCCTGTTCTGCTGCAGAGGGCCTTGCACTGAGATCCTGCAATTATCAAATGAAGCTGGAGTGCAATGTATCCTTGTCCTTGCTGAGTCTCCAGTTCCAACTTCATGGTTTTCTTGAGGAAAAGGAAATGAAAACAAAGAGGCAGCTGACTTTATCAGTTTTTATAGAGTTGTGTTATTTTTAGGCAAGTAATCTAAACATAATGAAACAAAAGCTTCAACTGTTACACCTGCCCTGGCATCCAATGCCAGTGTTGCCCTTGTATTTCTCTGTGTTTTGATAGTGTTACTTTATTGCTCCTGCACAAGAAAGCTGCAACTTCATTCACTAATTACTGTTTCTCATAGTTACTTAGTTTTTGCAACGTAATCAACTTGAAAAGTTCTCCCAGAGTTGTCAGGGATTAAACTTGAAATCCTAATGATCAAACTGACTTTGACACCACAAATGCAAATGATTCTTACCTTGGTTTCAGGAAGGTGCTCTCCTAAGCTTCACCTATAAGTTGAGATGAACCTTTGGAATTCTTGATGTTCCAGTCTGTAAGAGTTTTTGAAAACAAGATTCAGTTAAGAACTGAGACTCATTTTTAAATCCTATCATGGCACTTAATTTCAGTTGCTGAGAACACCTCTGTAGAGAGAAACATTTTATCTAATTAGGTGACTTAATTAGGAATTTATTTGGTTTATAAATATTACAATGCAAGTTCTTCGTGCAGAAAGCAGAGATTTCTGTCCTGCTCCGCTTGGGGTGAGTACAGCCTTCTGCTGAAAAAGCTTGTAAATAAATGCAGCTTTAGAACTGACAGGGAAGAATGAATCCAAGATAAATTTGGCAATGTGCTCCCAAAGTGCATCAACCAGGCTATGCTGAGTATAGTCAGAAGCTCGTTTTGATGTGTGATAGAGCCCATATGCAAGTATGTGAGAAATCCAAAACACAACAGGGCCCTAAAAGGGTCACATTAGGTCTGTTTTATTCAACCATTTTAATATGGACTGTGAGAGCATCAGCTGGGAGCAAGTGTCCTTCCTGGTTTCCTGTTTGGACAATTTTGGACAATTGCAGTGTCCTAATGCTTCACAGGTTGCAGAGCAAAGAAATGGTGTTATCTTTGTCTCTGTGCAGCCTGCTAGCAGAAGGAGCCTGTTTGCCTTGCTGACTCACTCCCTTTGGGTTGCACACACATGTACCCACACACACTTGGCATCTAACCTGAGTGGCTTGAGGAGGGCACCGGGTGTCACTGACAGGGAAGCCTTTGGTGGCTCTTCTCCCTGCTCAGGTCCAGGTCCTATCTGTGGGAAACTCCGGGTCTGGCCGATAGTTGTGCTGGTCCATCAGCAGTTGAAGGTTGGATGATGTTGCTTGTCACAAGTAGTGTTGGTTCCATCTGTGGGGAGCAGTGTGAGGCTGTGGATGTTCCTTACTGGAACCAGTCTCCCCTTGTGTCTTTGGGAGCTATGTGGTAAGGAGGAGCATGAAGTGTGTGGATTCAGGTGGAATCCTTGTGTGATTTGGGACCTGCCAAACAGTTCAGCCCACAATGCCTAGCATGCGGTTTACTTGGGTTTGTCTGTTCCCCCAGCATCTCTATCCTTACGCTCCCAAAGGATATGCTCCTTATGCTCCTTATGCACTCTACTTTGTGCACAGCAGTTTTCTGAGGGAAAAAATCTTGATGGGCTCTGTGAAGCTCACAAGGGTGGTTGATTCTGCACATTCAGAAAGATCCTATTTCTCTTTGCCTTTCCCAGGAGTGTGGACAGCTTCCCCATGGCTGCCGAGCAGAGCTGTGGCACAGGAGCTGCTGGTGCTGCTGCTCCGTGGTCCAGTGTTGTCCCTTCTTCCTCAGCCCTTGCTCCACTGCACGTGCCAGCTCGCTGGGTTGCTCTGTGACTTTCACACAGCTCCTCATTACACTGCTTCAGTTATGGAATTGGCTCTGTTTCTTTTCTTTGTGCAGTCCAGAGTTTGCTGGAGTTTCTTCCTGGTTGCAAAAGCCTTTGGAAATGGGCAGAATTGTAAAAGCTTATCAGTAAGCAGTAACTCTCTCCTCCTGCTCCCCAGCAATGTTATGCATTTATTCACTCCAGCCAGGTGTAACTCAATGCAAACAGCTCCTGTTGCCACATTGGTCCTTCTCTATTTATGCCAAACACCACTTTCCCTCTCTCCTGCCCTTAATACCTCAGTTCCACAGCTCCGGAGCTGTGCGGCCGGGCGGTGGCAGCACTCCATCTCCCGGGGGAGGTAGCTTCCACCTCCAGTAGCATCGGGAACGGGAACTCAGGTTACTTGCTGCTTTACACTGCTTGGAAGGTGGGTTGCAAGTGTTTGGTGCTGCAACACAGAGAACTGCAGGAAGATTTCATGATGTGATGAGCAAAACAGATGCTGGCAGATGAGTGCAGCCATTAGGAAGTCCAGGATCCCTGTTAGTACTAAATTGGTCTTGTTATTTCTGAGTAGTCTGGCAGAATATTTCTGTGAGCTGATATGCTGGTGCTCTGCAGATTCAAGTCATTGCTATGCTGAGTAGGCAGTGTGTGACTCGTGTTCAAAGCCTATTGACACATAACATCATGTCTAAAAATGTTTGGCACTGATCTAATCATTGGCCTGGAGAGGCCAGTTACTCAAGCAGCTCATGGTTTTTCACTGGAGTGTATTCTGTCAGATCTAGACCCTGAAAATAGAAACCCAGTATTTTGTTAATTATGTTTTTTTAAGGTTTGTTTGCAAAATGTTGCAGTAGCAGTCACGAGGATGTGGATTTAGACAAGAAGTGCCTGAATGTCCTCTTATTTATGACAAGAAGCTGGTAATCCACACTTAACCAAAGGCACATCTCTTTTCAGAGTCCCTTAACTTGTTTCCACCCTTTCTTCTCTCCAGTCCATGTGTCTCTTCCGTGGGATAGTGACAATACTGGGTCTTTCTGCAGTGCTTCACTGACAGGACTCTGCCAGTTTTCCCCTGAAGATCCAAGTGAAGATTTTTTTGTTGTTTCATGTGATTTTTTTTTCTTTTTTTAAATTTCTGCAACTCCCATTTCATGGTATTTGAAAAATTCTAGGCGACTGAAATAGTTTCCCTCTGCAAATTGGTAAAGGATATTTTCCTGCTAGATTTTGTCCCACAGAAGTCGTGTTGTAACCTGAGAAGAGCAGAAAATACCAAGTCAGGGAAGGTGGCGCTTGGAGTCTAATCACTAAACTCCTATGGATTATAGCTGGGACGCCATGCCAAGGCAACCCAAGCTCTATTCCTGGCCCTTTCAAATCCCCCAGCTCCTTTGGATTCACATTTCAGGGAAAGTATCAGCCTTGCTGATCAGTTGTCTAAACCTCTGGAGCTAGAAAGTATGGTTGTTAAATGTGATAAACCCATCCCAGGATAGCAAGGTGCCATTCCTAGGAGTNTAGTTTTGAATAATTGAACAAGGAGCTGGAGCTTTCAGGAGAGGCTGGTGTGTGCTTGAGTGCTGGCTTGGTGTGCTCTGCTGGCAGGGAGCACGTCCCACCCCTCTGCACCTGGCAGCAACTGCTTGAGGAATGGCACCTTTCTTTGGGAAATTTCTGCCTCATATCCTCTGACTTCTGGGTTTCAGGCAGAAACAGCCCGTGTGAATGGGAGCTGGGTCTGGACTGGAGCTAAACTTATGGGCTGATGCTCACATATGTTTTTGGATGTGGTGCTTTATTATTCATTGCCATCTAATAATCCAAATGAAAAAATGTGTATTTTCATGTGCTTTGGTAATGGGTTTTAATCTGACTAGTTTTTCTTCACTGTTTTTTATCTGTAACATATTTGAGAGTTGTTTTTGAGAGTTCAGCTGCAAGCTAAGGGCCAAAGATGAGGCCTACAGTGGGTTAGTAAAGGTGCTTGGAGTGGAGGAAAACTTGGCAGAGGTGGGAGAGTGGCTGCTGAGCTACTGCTCAGGAATGAGACTGGTGCTTCCTTTGGTGGCTGAGTGTTATTTTTTATTTTCTATTCAGATAGGCATTGGCAAGGAAGACACCCTAAAACATTCTGATTTCTTGGTATTCATTGGTTCAGTTTTTGCACTCCTGAATTTGAATATTCCTTTAAAATAATCTTAAAATTGTTTGTTGCTACTGCTCTTGGAGAATTTTGCATGGAAGCAATATGGATGGGAAGAAGTTTTGAAGGCCTTATCTCTTTCTGGGAGGAGTTTGTCCATATTCCACTGAGGGAATATGAGGAAAAGGTGTAGTTTCATGCCTGGTTTTTGGTAGGAAGACAAGTTACCAGCTTGGTCTGAGTTGTCTTAGGACAGAAAGCTCCCCCAGTGACTGCCCAACAGTGAGCAGCAAATGTGTGCTTAGCCTCTAAGGAGATTATTTAACACAGCTCAAATTTTTTTTTTATTGTTATTTTATCATTTTTGTGTTTGCTTGTCAAGAGTGGATTTGCAGACGTACCCTTGGAAAGCGGGCAGGGTCTGATTTTGAGGAGGAAATAGCAGCAGGAATTCTGAGCAGTGCTGCAGGACCCCAGCGGTGGCCGAGCCATGGAATTAGGAGTCTCTGCTGTCCACAGAAACAGCAGGTGGAGGGAAAAGGGGAGAGGAAGGAAGGGCACCTGCTAAAACCCTTCCCCAAACAGATGAATGAATGGGTGACACACATAAATGACTGCTGTGATGGTCTGACTTACTGTAGCTCGGTCTCGGGATAATCCTCATATGTCAGATTTCTGTAAGGCCAGCATGTGACACAAAGCTGGGCTCCCAGCAGACAAGTGTGCTGTGCTGGTATTAAGGGGCTGGCCAGAGCCGGGCTGTGCAGTGGAACGTGTGTCTGTGTGGGGTGTGCCTACTCGCCTCCGTGCGCGGCCTGACCGCTGCTGCAGCCTTCCAGGAGAGCTTCAAAGGGAAGCTGGAATTCCACAAACTCTTGACTATTGCACAGACAGCCCCCAGCCTGCCTGTGTGTCTGTAATTTTTAGGAAAAAAGAGGAGGGGGGGAAAACCCCAAACACAAGAAACGGGAAAACCCCCAAAGACTTGTAACCGGGATTACCTTGCTTACACCTATCCCCGCTGATGTCCTCTCAAGGTCAGAACTCGAGCTATGTGAGGCCAGCTTAAAGCAAACGCCATGTGAAAGGAGCTCTATGAAGGAACAACAGGCACTGGAAGGAGGACAGGAGTGCCCACAGGAACATGAACAGCAGCTTGCAAGTTAACCTGCCCAGGACCTGGGCTGGTTCAAACAGCTCCCTCCAGGAGAAGTCTGAACATTCCTTTTTTCTTTTCTATTACTATAGGATGGAGGACGAGGCAGTACTGGATAGAGGGGCTTCCTTCCTTAAGCATGTATGTGATGAAGAAGAAGTGGAAGGTAAGAGACTCGGACTGCTGGGGAGGAAGGGTGCCTTTGCTGTGGTGTTTGTATGGAGGATGAGCAGAGAATCTTAAAATTGACTCGAACACCAGTAAGCTTGGTTGGGGCAGAACCGACTTTTTAAAGAAATCCTCTATTTCAGTTCAGGAGCAAACAGTGTCACATGTGCCACTGCCCCCAAAGGTCTGCTTGCTGTGTCCTGCACATTGGCTTTACCTTCCTCTATGAATAGAGTTTTGGCAACCTCTGCCTATCACTGCTGCCCTCGGGAGCAGAGGATTCTGTAGGCAGGTGGAGAAGCCAAGTGGGAAAACCAACAGAATTCGTACCGAGTGTTGGGGCAGATTTAAGGCGGCAAGTGGACATTTGCCTGGGTTATCCTTTGAGCTTGGGAAGCATAAAGGGAAGAGTTTTCCCCTGAAGGAGAACTCTTTAACAAACAGTCTCCTCACTTTTTAGGAAATGAGTAGACTCCTTTGGAAGTGGTTTTGTTTTCTCTTTATTTTAAAAATGTTGTGAAATCCCAAAGGTAAAAGGAATTTAAAGGAGTTTCCTTTAAGGTTGTTCCTGGAAAATTGCGTAGCTGGTAGGAGTGAATTATTTGCAGCAAATTCTCTTTTACTCCTGTTCTGAGGATTGGTCAACTGTGGGCTTGATAAACTAGTGAGGGAAAAGGAGGGGAGCATGATAGGATAGTACTCTATCTAGAAAGGAAAGGATTTCCCCTTACAGCACTATCCTTCCCCCCTGGACGTCACGATATAATTTTATTTTAATTTCTTTATTTGCAAACAGATGCCTGTGCCTTTTCAGTTGAAAATGTTTTGAAAGGTATAGGGTTACAGCTGTGTCATTGTCACTGGTAATGTACAGGAAAGGATCCAGCAGTAGGAGGGAAAGTAATCTCCAAAAAGAGGAGTTAGAACACTTCCAGCAAACCAAGTTAATCTTTTCATGAAAAAGCTTGTGTTTGCTTCCTCTCTAGGATGAAGTAATCTGAGCTCAGTCACTATAAATCATCGCGGTGGGTTTAATGAGGCCATTTGGTGTCTGCAGGGTCGGGTTTATATTGCCCTTTTGCTGGTGGAATAATTGACATTTTGGCACAGCAGAAACACTCGAGAGGGGAGAGAGGGAGAATTTTTCTTGTGTTTTATTGTTTTAAATGTTGCCACATGCTCTTGTGGTGTGTATTGCCCATGTGTGACGCTCCAGGAATGTAATACATGTGGTTGTTGGTGACAAGGAGTGTGGGAAGGTCCTTTTGACTGTCTGCAGGGGCTGTGAAAAGCTTGTGGTTAATGCAGCGGTGGTGTGTTTATATCCCATGTTCCAATGTGGATATCCTCATTTGCTTTAGTTGGGCTAACAGACCCGTTCCAGCTCATCTGACTGGGGGACGGAGGAGAGGAGGTGAAACAAATGTTTCTAATTGCATACGACAGGCCTCTGGAGCCAGAGCTGCTCAGCTGAGCCTCCAGAGAGCCTCGGAGCTGTGTAATCAGCTAATTCCCTGGAATGAATTGTAGACTCAAGAGCGGTTTGGCTTGGAAGGAACCTTAAAGAGCACCTCATTCCAAGTCCCTGCCATGGGCAGGGACACCTTCCACTAGCCCAGGTTGCTCCAAGTGTCCAGCCTGGCCTTGGACACTTCCAGGGATGGGGCAGCTATGGCTTCTCTGGGCAACCTGTGCCGGGGCCTCACCACCCTCGCAGGGAAGATTTTCTTCGTAACATCTAATCTAAACCTATTCCCTGTCAGTTTAAGATCCAGTGGAAGGGCTAAAACATCAGAATACAGACCTTTGGCTGACACTTGGTGCAGATGCTTTTAAGTCCCTGATAGATTCCTGCAGTGCCAGTGGGGTGGTTTGAAGGAGGAGAACATCTGTCTGGAGACCTGGAGCTGTCGGCTTCGGACTGCCCTCCATTACTTCCCCATTTTCATGCTGTGGTTTCAACTTGCTGTTCTAAAAGGCTTTCAGGGACTGCACCCTCTGTAGGAGGAGGTGACATCGAGGGGAATTGTTACCTCCAGTTGTGTATAATTTTTCTGATAGTTTTTACTTTTAGCCTACTTTCATGAGGAAGCAACATACATATCCTGAAGTTGTTTGTCTCACTTGCCTCTTCTTTCCGTTCATCTCCCAAATATTTTCTTGCAGTCAATATTCATCAAAATTTCTCAGGAAGGCTCTTCATTCACTTAATTTCACTAAATTTTAGCAGGGAGGGGAGACTATTTTCTTTACCCTCTACAAGGGGCATGGGAGTTGTAACCTTTATCAGAAGAGAGCTGATGGTGTAGTGATAGAACAGCTGAACCTGGGGATTCCCTGGCTGCAGGAGTTGGCAGGAGAGAACAGGAAAACTCAACAGCAAAGCATTATAACGTGCTTCAAAACCAGTCTGTTTTTGCTCCTTGTGAGTTCAAAGAGGTGAAGACAGAATTTTGAAGTCGTCTCTTTGAGCATCCCTCTTTGCACCTTCTTTGGGAGAAGGGAGAAATATCCTTTGTTGGTCAGTGATGACCTCGGGTTATGTCTGTAGGATGGACATAGAAACTCTGAACAACCAAGTCACCCACTGATTTGATTATATAACAGTGTGGGGGAGAGGGAAGGACTTGGCTTTTTAAGGATGGGGAAAAACTGGCATTTCTGGTAAGGAGGGTGTTGAGACATTTTCAGTATGGGACAATTGTCAGTCGTGCCCTTGCAAAGTAAATGAAATGTTAACAGAAACCATACATTCCTGGCAGGAGTACGTCCCTTGGGACTGCTTCTAGAGGTGTTTTAATGCCTCTCTCAGGTGCCACCTCAGCCTCCTCCTACACTGCAATATGTTACTGTGCTATCAGTTGCTGGCATTTGAAAATTGCTCCACTCCAGCCCCTCCCTGCTGCCTGTATTGGCAGGAGGGCGTGGTGATGGGTTTGGTACATTTTAGTGAGGAGGAGTTCCTCTGCTCAGTGTCCAGAAACTGGCCAGGCAGGGGATCTGCCCAGGTCTGGGTCAGAGTGTGAAAGGAAAGCAAGTGCAAGTCAGCTTTCCTGGGGGAACTCAGGAAGAGGCATTGCCCTGGGCCGTGCGAGAGAACCCTTCCCATTCATTTAGAGCACTGCACGTTCCTTTCCTTGAAGGTAACGCCGTGCTGCTGTAATGCCACTGCGAGGAGTGCTGGTATGTGTGACATAAACAGATTACTTAATAACCGATTTTGCAAGAGGGGAAAAGTAAAGCTCCACCTTATCCTCTGAGATAAGGTATTCTTGGCTCTCTAAGCGTAACTTCCCCCGGGCTCGCTGCCGCCCTGACTCCGTGGTGAGGTGGAGGATGCTGGGTTTCAAGTCTGACAACTCCACTGCTGCAAAGCCTGAGGAGCACTGGCTCCACGCATGGGAAACAGGGACCAGCACACTTGTCCTGCCTTCCAAGTGATGGGCAAAGGAAGGGTTTTGATAACATGTCTTAGATACCACTGCTGTAGGAGGGAATTCAGGAAAAGATGCTGCTAGTGGAAGCTTTTCCTGGATCTTGTTATCATTGTGGGGTTTACTGTTGTGCTGTTAACTCTGCAGAGAGGCTAAACCATGGATTTTGTGACAACATTCTGTACCTATTTGTTTCATTTTGGCACTTTCTTCCTCCTTGCTTTCTATTCTTGACCAGGTTGTGTCATTGTGCTTTGCTGGTAGAAAGCTGTGTGATGCCATAAGCCCACGATTAGTCTTTGATGCTTGGATCAATGAGGAGAGAGGTTAAAAGGGCAAAGATAACTGTGAACATCTTTACCTTTATTAACAGCAGGCAGACAGTAGGAGAAAGGAGCTAATTTTACCCACTTACTTTGATTTCCTTTTCTCCTCTCATCCCTGTCTTGTCTTTGATCCGTGACTGCAGGCAGACCTCCTCCATTTTCAGAAATAACCACACGACCTGTTTCATATCAGTTTTTAATTGCTTCTAAAATCAATGTGATTAAAACACTAATCAGATAAAATCTGATCACAGAATGTGCTTCATTAATATTCTTTTCTATCTTTAATTTATGTGCAGAGATAAACCAGAGTATATTTTGTTTTGGTAAGGCCAAGTAAGGCTTTACTTCTGCAAAAGCCAAATGCTGAGGACTCGGGCACTGCCTTTTTTCCTCTCTTTCCACACAGCAGCTGGCACAACTTTCATTTGAGGATGGTGAGACCCTGGCACAGGTTGTCCAGAGAAGCTGTGGCTGCCCCATCCCTGAAAGTGTCCAAGGCCAGGTTGGATAGGGCTTGGAGCAACTTGGTCTAGTGGAAGGTGTCCCTGCCCATGGCAGGGGGTGAAATGAGGTGGGCTTTAAGGTCCCTTCCAACCCAAACCATTCTATGATTCTGTGAACGAGGGAATGGCACGATCAGGTTGGGGCCTAATGCTGCTCCACACAGCATTAGGAAAACAAGACAGGTGGTTTGGATCTTCTCAGCTTTGAAGATTTAGAATTAAAGATTTCAGATTTTCCATTTTGTTTTTTTTTTTTTTCCTCCAGCTTTAATTCTCTATGGCCCTTTGCAGGAGGGTGCTTACTTTTGGCAATGTCCAGCAGATCATTGCATGGAATACCATTCTGGTCACTGCTGATGTCTGTCCTCTGCTGTCAGGCATCAGCATTAGCTCTGAGGTTGCTGGGGTGGGATGAGGAGGTGTTGATTCCTGTCCACTCCATGCTCAGTGAGAAAAGCTGCAGTCTGAGTTCAGGGGCTGAAAAACTGACTTTACATAAGGCAGTGAGAAGTTGGCTGTACAGGCAGGAGAAATGGAGAGGAGCAGCTGAGTCAATCCCTGGAGTGGTCAGCCTGTGGTGAAGGAAAGGTGGTGGTTTCTTTTCAGTGATAGGTTGTGTGCCAACATATGCTGAGTGTAAGGTGAAGATGTTTCCGTATTGTTCTGACAGTGACTGGGTTTTTTCCAGCTCTGGTGGTTTGGAATCACAGAATCATTTAAGCTGGAAAAAAACTGTAAGATCATTGAGTCCAACTGTTTAGAAATAATCCTCAGCTCTCTGATGTGGCAATGAGACTCATTCTAGTGAGTGTCTCACATGGCACCTTTCAGCCTTGGATGGGAGCATCTGCTTTCATTTCAGCCAGGGTTCAAGTCTAGGCTTGTTTGACTGACTGTTCCCACCTTTCTCTGCCCAACAGCTCTTTTTTAAGGTACAGTAACACTGGATATAACAGTTCAACGTGGAGATTGAAAAACTGATACAACCTTTGCTCAGTCGTCAGTTGTGAGGCCTAGATGTTCTGATGACCATTCCCAGATTTTTCTGGAACATTTAAAATGAAAAGGTAACGCAAACTGTGCTGGGGAGACCCAGTCATGTTGTCTGAGCTGGGGCTGAGTAACACAGGAGTGTCCTTCCTTCTCTTGCCAGAACTGCTGGAGCTAGGCTTAACCTGGAAACTGGTGCTAGGGCTGTAGCTTGTAGGCTGATTAGGCATCATCTCAGCCTTCCTGGGGCTCTGTCCCTTTCTTTCCTTCAGATGGTGTTCCTAGTCCAGTTGCACCACACTGGGCAAACTTAAAGAGAAGCTGAGAGGGGACAAGGGGAACTTGGACACTTCCTGAAGGAAGCACATGCTGCTGGAGAGGCATCAGGAGCCTTTGTGTTTGCATTCCTCCATTGTGCCCTGCTGGCACCAGTTTGGCCTTTTGGGAACCCCGGCTCTGGCTGCCTTCCATGGAACGTGTTTAATTATAACTGCAGCCTTGGAGTCAAGGTTCGCTCACAGGGGGCTGGTTTGAGGCTTTTCCCAGAGAATGGAGGCGATGCTTGGATGCCTTAGTCATCATTCCACAGCTCTTACTTCTCTTCGAAGGGGATCTAAATCCTACCTGCATCTGTGAACCTGATAGTGCCAAGTACAGCTTGGTACTCATTTACTCAGCCTTGGTAATTAATGAGATGGAAATATGGAAAACAAGGCCAAGATTTTCAGCCAAGATTGGTTCTTTTGGGTGATCATTTGGAGAGTTTTGGAAGGGGACGTCATTTTAAAGGATGCCAGAAAATCCAAAGGTACCATGCTTCTGAAGAGCTAAATCCAACAGTTTTCCTTCTCCGCCCTGTTTCCCAGAGCCCTGTGTTTTTGAAGTCTTCCTCTTCTTTCCATAGAAGCCAAGCAGTCCTGGCCTGATTAGATCAGATCACAGCAGGACAGGTTTGGTGGCTTTTGTAACCTCTCACAGCTCCAAAGAAGAGAGAAAGAAAAGCAGCTTACGGGGTTGTGGGTAAGAGTCTCGCAAGGGCTTACGTAAAGCTCAGGGAGAATACCCCCACCACATGTTCATTGTTCTGTCTGAACAGTGTCCACTCCTTAATTCACTGCCACCCCCGTGACTGACTGTGCTCCTTCTATGCAAGCAGGGTTTGTAGGATTTTCAGGAAGCCAACTGAAGACCTTGTTTCATTTTTTTGTTTTTTTATTTTCTTTTCCTGTTTATACATTCTTGAATTTACATGACTGTCTTGTAGAGCTTGCTGTTGCTCAGAGTTAGCTCATCTTTTACACATGCTTGGTTGGAGCAGCCTCTGGATCCTGTTGGGAATCTGGCAGGTCCAGTCTACATCACTGATCATCCATTTGGAGCAGAGGGAGTGCAAGCTTAAGGCAGATGGCTGGGAAGACTTCCCCTCTGCCTAACGATAGTGGTGTTATGGGGTTGTGGGGTAACCTTTTAACCTTTTAAGTTATGGGGGAGCTTTACATGGAGATGAATCTGACCTTTTGAAGTTACTGAAGTTCTAGAAGCCTGATGTTACAAAAGAAGAAAAAGAAAGTGTCCAATTCCAATGACTGCTCATTCCTTGCCACTTGTAGGGTTTTCAGTCAAGGACTGCTTATGAAGATGTGAAGTAATGCAGGTATATAAAATGATCTTTGGACAAATTCTCTCTTTGATTAAGTAACTGCATCTTCATTGCTGATGCTGGGTCCTTTCTTGAATCTTAGCCATGAATTTAGGGTTCTTTTGTTGTAATTGGCACACTTAGAGACCCCTGTTTTTTCTAATCTTGTAACTTCTTCTTTCCTTTGTTTATGGCGCAGTAGCTCAGAGTTGTCTTTGCTGAAGCCTCTGTTTTGTATTTTGCCCTTTCCTGCTTCTCTCTCAGGGCAGACTCCTGTCCTGATGGCATTTATCAGACTGTGAGTCCCCTGCTCAGCCTTATGGTTGTTGTTCCCATCATTTGATGTATTCACACTGACCCTTTTCCTTGGCAAACTGCCACACCGTGGAAGAGTCAGTTCATTGCATACCACCATTGTTTATAGATGAAGGGATTTGGATCTGATTTGTCTCCAACTGGTATGTTCATATTTCCACAAAGTACTCAATGAATCCTTCTGCTGTTTCCCTGGTTTTTACTCTTATGCAAAATTGATCACTTAAAGATTGGGATGTTCTGAAAATCTTGTGGGAATCTATGGGTGAGCCTGGGACTTTACCTAGGCAGCCCATCTAGAGAACTAGTTATGGTTTGGTTTTCTTCGCAGGTTCAGTATCTGCGTCCATGTGCCTTAATGGGAACAGCACTTGGCTCTTAAGCAGTGCCTGGGGAGACCCTTGTGTTCCTTGTTACTCCTACAGCTGGTGTGAACAGTCAGTCAGTGTGGGGTGTCCTACTGGGTATGCATCTCATCCTGGGAGTGGAAGGTGGAGCTGGTCAAGGTGCAGGTCCTGCACTAGCTCTTCTGCTGCCACCAGCACCTGTAATTCCCTTTAAAACCAGGTAGAGCTAAGGGCACCCGGCACGTGACGACGTGGCCTTTTGTTCTTATTTCTTGAGCTGATTTGAACTAAGCAGGGCTTAGTTTAGGACTTCCTTAGTGCTACTTTTAGTATCTCCCCTTTAAAATGGATCATCCCTCTGATTTATTTGTCCTTCTGGGCCATCAGTTTTTTATGTCATTAATTTCCTTTGACTGACTTTCACACAAAATGAGAAGCTCCTTCTGCCACCCCCTGCCCCCAGGCTGGGAAAACAACCCGGCTGTGCTGCTGGCAGTGTCTTGGCTAGTGTCACATCTCTCTGCAGGCTTGGTGACATGCCAGCACCACCTTCTTGGCCACAAAGCTGTGCCATGTTGTCTTTCGCTGACAAAGCACGTGGTGGGCTGTGTCCCCTACACCTCTTGTGTGACTGCAGAGCTATGGTGGTGCACATTCCTCCCGAGCAAAGCCCTTGTTTCAGGTGGCCCTGAAAGAGTATCTGTCCCAGTCTTCTCTGAGATCCTGGGTTCACAGGGCTGCCCAGTGTGGGAGGTGTGAGTGGCCAGAGCTGGTGGAGAAGATTCCAGCTGTGTGGACATGTCAGCTGAAACCACATGAACCAGTTGCGGGCTGGTGGGGTTTAATGTGACTCTCCCTGTTCTTTGGAAAGGAGCCTTGAAACAAAAAACAAGGGCCAGGTGAAAACTGCTGACGCTCAGTTCATTTTCAGTGCCTTATGCATTTTTAATATTAGATTTTGATCCTGTTTCCTTCTAAGGTGCCAGTGTGAGATTCTTTGTGGGAAGAATCTCCTGGTCTGAGCAGGAGTCAGTCTCAAGAACCCAGTCATGTGGAAGGGATGCCTTCTTAGATGCAGCAGGCAGACTTGATCCTTTGATCCTGTAACTTTCAGCTCCTTTCTCCAAGTGGGCAAGTTTTGTTTTGCTGAGCAAAAGTCGTTCCACTGTTGTCCTTTTCTTAAAAGAATTAGTGCTTAAAAGTGGAGAGGATCATAAAAAAAGTGATCTCTGAGAATGGTTGGAGCTGGAAGGGACCTTTACGATATCTAATTCCACCATGAACAGGGACACCTTCCACTAGACCAGGTTGTTCCAAGCCCCGTCCAGCCTGGCCTTGATGATGATGAGCAAATATTTCTGCAGGCAGGGAGGGAGGAAATGCTGCATTTCACAGAACTTCAATTGAGTGATACACGAGTGGGTTTTCACCAGTAACACTGACTCAGGGAGTCTGCTGTGCCCAAACTCCAAATCTGGGTGCTGAGTCATGAACTGCTGTTCTTCAGTAGCTCTTAAAGCAAAACATGTGGTTTCAACCGAATTTTTCCAGGAGAACCTCCCTGATAATGACTGTGATCAGATGAAATGATTTTGCTGTGAACTTGATGCACAGTAAAGATTCTCCTTGGGCACAAACTCCAAAGATTTTAGCTACAGCCCATGTAATCCAAAGAAACCCCAGCCCACCGTTGTCCCTTAGAACAGAACCCGTTGCCACTGGGACCTGGAGGTGGGGTTTGAGTGTTGGGAAATACACACTGATCAGCCAAAACAGCTCTAAAACTTAATGAGGGGCACACAGAGAGTAATGGGTTCCCTTGGGAGAGCAGGGAGGCCTATGGGAGCAGCCCCTTAGGAGGAGCTGAGTTGGATGTACAAGAAAACTACAGACCTGGATTACCAGAAGTTTAGCGCTTGGCTCTGTGCTTCCTACCCTTCCCAAGCCATAGAATCAATGGTGCATGCCTGTGTGTCATGCTACATTTCTCAGGCATTGCCATTTGCAGTCAGTGGTTCTCATGGGAAAGGCTGGGCTCTCCCGGTGAGTCGGAAATGTCTCAGGAGCCCAGTGCATTGAGAATATGTGTCAATTGTTTCCTTCCAGGCGCTTTGGGAAGGGAGCCTAGAAGTTTATCTCAGCATTTGGAACAATATAAACAGATGCCAAGCACTTGAAGTACAGGGAGAAGGAAAATGTCGTGCTTGGCCTCCCTGAATAGAGTGGGAGGGGGCAGGGGAGGACGTGGAAAGCAACATTAAGTAAGTCTCTGCCTTCAGACCAGGGAAAAGCAGCAAAGTAACGCAGATGTTTGCCTGCGTGTATGCAGCTGAGTTTTGTATTACCAAAATCTGTCCTGTGCACATGTGGTCCAAAGATTAAAGAGATTGTCCAGTTCTGTTGGCAGCATATTAAAGTATTAAGACTACAGGCTTACTACTATGTGTTTCTGTGATCAAGCTGACCACAGAATTCAAGTGTTTCAAAGGAGGATGTTGTTTAATACAAAAACCTTTTGCTTTGGGCTTCTGGATACGATCTTAAGTGTGAGAATCCCTTGAGAAGGGCTGCCACTGCCCTGTCTGTCCAGGGTCACCCCCATCCTCCACCTCCTGCTTGTGCTCTGGTAAGATCTCCCTTTCTCTGTCCCTGTGTGGTGTTTGGGGGCCATCTGCCACGTTAAAGCTGCTGTTTCCAGTTGCTGGAAGAGCTTTCTGGGTTTGCTTTGGCACGCAAGAGCTAAATGGATCTTCAGGTGTCGATCCGAAGGTCTTGCTGCAGATGACTCCATGGCTCTGCCTGTTCCCTCCGTGGTGTATCCCATCCCTTGGAGATCGTGGGACTGGAGGCAGCCCATGCAGGATGCTGTTCTCCTGTCACTGTTCTGCTGCCTGAGTTTGAACCCTGCTCAGACCCCGATTTCTGTTTCTTCCATCCCTGAAAGTATCCAAGGCCAGGCTAGATGGGGCAGAAGGGCAGAGAGCCCTGAAAATAAGACATTTTTATCTAACTCATCAACATAACAATTGGCAAATGTAGTTGAAGTGCTTTTGTTTGAAATAAAAGTCTCAGTGCAAGGGGAAAGGCATCCTTGGGATTTACAGGCAGCATGTGAAATTTGGCACTTACTCTGTTGCTAGTTAATCTTTGTTTTGGAAAGTGTCAAGTACTTAGGAGTTGACAGGAAGTTCTGTGAGTAGTCCTTCCTCCCCTGCTGTGTTATAATAACGTGGTACTTAGAACATGAAACCTCTGTAATGGCACCTGTTAAAGAACCTAACGGTACTTTGGCAGTTGTTAAACAATGGGCTGCACAGTCAAGTGATGTAGATTTTGTTGGCCTAAGCTCTTCAATTAAGCTGAATCAGTTGGCACAAGGTAGTTGTTAAGTCCAGACGATGTATTTGGTAAAACAAATGGAAATATTAATGTAGAATGTGCTTGAAGAGTACTCCAGTCAATATTACAAAATGAGTATGATGGCCTTCTGTGCGGTCTATTTTTATATTTAAATGAGTCACAAGGACAACAATTATCAGAGAGTCTGCACTGGCATGTGCTCTCAGAAATGATGATAGCTACAGAGCTTCAAGCTTGCATTTGGAGACAAGAAAAATAGGACTAATTAGTGTTAGGCCAGCAAAGGATGGTAGTTCACTTGCCTGTTGGAGTGAAACAGAGATAGGAAAAGTAGTAATCAGTTCAAACTGAAAGAGGAGAAATTTAGGTTAATGATTGGGAAGGAATTCTACCCCATGAGGGTGATGAGGCCCTGGCACAGGTTGCCCAGAGAATCTGTGGCTGTCCCATCCCTGGAAGTGTCCAAGACCAGGTTGGACACTTGGAGCAACCTGGTCTAGTGGAAGGTGTCCCTGCCCATGGCAGGAGATGGAACTGAATAAACTCTAAGGTCCCTTTCCACCAGTCTGGGATTCTCTGACAAGCAGCGTGAACTGTGCTGGCCAGTGGTGCCCAAACTGCACAGAGCTGAAGTTCATGTTTGTGTGCTTGTGTTCCCCAGGTCACCACACGATTTACATCGGGGTCCACGTGCCGAAGAGCTACAGGAGGAGGAGGCGTCATAGAAGAAGACCTGGGCACAAAGAAAAGAAAGAAAAGGAGAAAATCTCGGAGAACTACTCAGACAAATCAGATGTAGAAAATGCTGATGAGACAAGCAGCAGCATCCTTAAGCCACTCAGTAAGTACTGGTTCCATTTGTCATTCATTACAATGGTTTGTGTAGGGATCGGCTCAAGGAGGAGGAAACTTGATCCATCATCTCACGTTGCAGGGTTGGAGTAGTCTTAGACAGTTGCTGTGGACTGGTTACTGTGGCCCGGAAAGGCACAGGCTGGAGCAGACATTTCATCCCTCTGTATCACCTGAGTTGGCTCCTGAGCAAATGCCAGCCAGCAACAGGCCAACTGCTTAAAAAGCAATTTGACACTGTGTGTAAAAAGATAGCAAGCAAAGACAAAGTCTGAGTAGGTGCTTGGGCAGATCTATTGCAGCTTTTGCCTTGGCTCTGAGATGTGCACCGCTCTGGAATTCCAGCACCCCATGGTTTTGGCTTCGCATGTCACTGACTTGTGGTGTTAATAACTCTTTTCCATCAGTAATTAACCAGTGTTAGGTTGTGCAGCCAAGAACAATGAAATGTAGCATTGCTGTATGTTTTAATATCTGTAGGCATTGAACATCTGAATTTTGATAAGCAGGTGAGGTCTGTTTTGGATGTCCTGTTACTCTTTCCAGAGAGCAACACCTGGAAAGGAAGGCAAGTCACAAGTACTGTTTGCTCTTCTTATCTCTAGTCCCCTGATTGTCCCAAGGAAGTTTTCTTGTCAGCTCTCAGAAACCAGGAGTTAGTTTTACATCAAAAGACATAATTACCTTCTTCAAGAACTCAAATATTTTAGGTTTAATTTTTATATTTAGGTATCTGTATTTCTTTGGCATGCAAGGGACCAGACCTGTAGAAATTCCTTTTTTGTTTCTGAGTGTATCATATCTTAGAGGATTTGTTTCCACAGGCTAACTCTGCCCATGGTTGAAAACCCATTTCTTCCATCAGGTTTTCATGTTCTGCCTTTCATTTTGTCCATCAGTGTTTGTGTCATTTGAGGAAGGGTTAATGGTATTTTTTGTCTCTGTTTTTTCTGTGCATCAGTATGTTCTCATCTACACGTATCTGCATGTAAAAATGTGCAGCCTTTCCAGCTCTCTCCATCTGGGAATATTCCCATAGTCTTTTCCACCCTCACCTCTTTGCACTGCACATTTTTGGAGTGGGCTCACGTAAATACCCCCCAGTATTCTAGGTGTCCCATGTAATAGTGTGCATACCCCATCACTGGGACCTCTTCTGTGTTGTTCTCCATCTCGCGTATCCGGATACTTTTCCAGGTCCTTGCAGGGACCTGCTGTTTCTTGCTGGTGGCCAGATCTTTTTACAAGCTGCCTCAGTTAGTTCAGAGCTCTGTAAAGGAGAGGGGTAGTTCAGATTACTGTCTTGAGTTTCAGCTTGCCTCATATCCCCACGTTTATTTCTCTTCTGAAACTCTTGTCTTCAGAGCTGACCTGAATTGTGTGTTTCCTACCCTTTTTTTTTTTGCTTGCTCAGAAGCCTTTCTTCTGCATCCACCTGCTGTGTCACACAAGTGTGTCTGAGAGAAGCCCAGTTCTCTCCTCCAGTACTGGCAATCCTGACAATAAATCCCATGGGTTTTTAACCTTCATCCCGTAACAGGCATTGATTGAGGGTTAGGTGGTTCAAACTGAGTTTCAAAAGAGTGCTAGAAATGAAGAGCTGGGAAATATTGAGCAGCAACTTTAACGGAGTTGGCAGAAAGCTGAAATGAAGTATATTACCTATACTTGGGGCGGCTGTTAGTAGAGAGTGTGGGATATCAGAAGCTGAAATATGTGTGGTTTAGCAGAGCAGGACAGAGTGAAAGTGCTGTTGAAGTAGTTATTGTTACTTGGATTTCTCGGTCTGTCCCTAAGGACCATAAATCCTAAGCCTTGATATCTTACCTGAAAATGATTTCTCGGCTTCTTTGGTAAAAACTGCACCAAATCTGGATTTGACTCACCAGGTCAAGCTGCTTGTCCCACAACCTGGTGGACCAAGTCTGTGGATACTGGCAAGAGAAAATAGACAGGTTAAGAAATGCAGAAACTTTTCCCTAGGGAACTTGTGTCCCAGTTCCAAACTGGTCACACTGCACCTCTGTATATGGGAGTTGGTGCAGTCTGGAAATATCAATCCTTTTTTTTTTTAAATCTGTGTCCAGTTCAGTTAAACAAGCCAAACTCCAGTAGTGTATAAACACCCTTCAGCTCTCCCATCTGGAGAGCGAACGTGTACAGATCTGTTTTATCCTAAGGAAATCATTGCTTGGGAAAGATGCCTCCTTCACAAATCCAGACAGGGATACTGTGATAGACTGAGGAGGAGGTGGGAAGGCGATGTTCCCTCCATAGAGCCCTTTCAGGACATTCCAGGCCTGCAGGGGCTGTCTGTGCGCTCACAGAACTTTGGTGTTCACACCCTGCTTCTCAGGCAGGACTGCTGACACTGCAGGCGATGACAAATCCCTCTTCCAGGTGAAACATCACAGCACCTCCTTTAACCAGCCTGGCCCTGGTTTCCATTTAGGGCCAGCAAGGAGAAAACACTTTTAGCAGTGGTTATCCTGCCTGGTGCTGCCTCATCGTGTTGGTCAGTGCTTATCTCATCATGAAGAGGGCGGTGAAGTTTGCTGGTGCTTGCAAAGGATGAGACAAGGGAGGAACAAAGAAGGCAGGTAGAAGTTTCTGAGTCCATTTCCCTCTTCCTCATTCTTTACTACAGGTGTGCAGAGATTTTCCCATGAGGAAATGTATCTCTGCTTGATCTGGAAAAGGGTTTCTTCTCATTGTGTGGTTGCCCTCCAAGTCAGGTTGGCTCACCTCCCGGGTCCAAACTCAGAGGCTGCAATACTCTGACTTTGTTAAAACCACTTGTGGGTCTGACAGATTGTTGCTGCCAAGGAATAGAATTCTCTTAGCGCTTGCATCTCTGAAGAGAGTAAAACTTGATTTTTGTCAGGAGTCAGAATATTGCCAGGTGGATAAATATAACTTCAGGATCTAAATTTTGGAATACCTAAAAGGAAGGATAAGAAAATCCATATTGAAAGAGAGGGAAGGGATGATGTCATCCCGTCAAAGGTTTGTAAAGGTTTTTAGGTGGCTCAGAAAATTCTTCTTCCACCCACTAGCAGTAGTTCTTGAGGGTTTTAGTAAAAAAAACTAGTTTGAGCCCACAGATGTGGGTTTGGAGGACCATTTTGCATGTTTGCAGTGGAGTCATTTCATTAAGGTGCTGCTTAAGGCTTGTGCTTTTATTCCAGGTAGAGCACATCTCTCCTGGTGAAGGTGAGGTTTGGGCTGGATGGATTATATTTGCACTGGAGGCAAGTAAACTTCTGGTACTGCTTGCCAGCTTGGAGTATGTGGCTTGCAGGAAAAGGATGTTGTGGACAATATCCCAGTTGGTAGGTTGCCCAAAGAAGTGGTAGATCCCTGAAAGTGTCCAAGGCCAGGTTGGATGGGCCTTGGAGCAACCTGGTCTAGTGGAAGGTGTCCCTGCCCATAGCAAAGGGGTTGGAATGCGATGGGCTATTTTGTGATTTCCAGTGGGGAGTGGAAGTTGTCAGTCTGACTGTTGAAAAGTCCATTCATAATAGGAGTGAATAATTGAACAAGGATATTTAAACATCAATTTAGGATGGCTCAGGCTTGGTGTCTACCTCAAAAGTTCATTAAGGCAGCAGCTATAAATAGCAGGAGACAGCTACAGGATGGAAGTAAATGAACCTACTTAGCAGAGCAGATGCAGCACAGGCAGGGCTGTGCCAGGAGTCCAATGTCTATTAGCGTTCCTGGATTTTTCAGCCATCCAGTTTTTTTCCTAATTTTCCAAAAGCTTTTAGCGTCGGCTCATCACAGTGAGAGCAATGACAGCAGTTGAGAAGTACCAGATGGGATGGCCAAAGAGTTCAATTTTTTTTGCATTGGTATTTTGTGTAGGGACGGTGGTCAGGGACACTTTGCCATAAATATAAGGGAATTTTGGTGGTTTGCTCTTCAAGACTGCACAGCAGGCTTGTGGATTGGTCCTGGGTGGTGGGATCAGCTGAAGCAGGCCACCTTCTTGCCTTTCCAATGCTGCAGGGAGTGTGTTTAGGTCCCATGTAGTGCAACTGCAAAGGTAAATTAAACACAGAACTAATTACTGCTTTGTTGGCAGACATGCCCTCTGCATAGCTGGGGGCCCATCGGAGAGGTTGTCGGGGTGCAGCTGGCTTGTGTCCATGGGAAAGGGCATGGGAAGGTGCTCAGGGCAGGCATGCTATGGGAAGAGTGCAGGTGAGGAGGTCAGCCCTGACTGCTGACACAGCCCTCTGTTGGCTCCCACCATGCCAGGGAAGCGTTGCATAATCCAGGAGAGATGGCTGTTGCCAGGGCTGGATGTCAACCTGGGATAGAGCCTGGCCCTGTCTAGGTGATCAGGGACCTGGTGGGAAGAGACCTTAAAGCCCATCTCGTGCCACTACCCTTCTGTGGGCAGGGACATCTTCCACTAGACCAGGTTGTTCCAAGCCCTGTCCAACCTGGCCTTGGACACTTCTAGGGATGGGGCAGCTACAGCTTCTCTGGGCAACCTGTGCCAGGGCCTCACCACCCTTGCACGGAGGAATTTCTCCCTAATGTCTGATCTAATCCTGCCCTCTGCCAGTGTGAAGCTATGAAGATGTAAAGCCTCACAGCTCCCACTATGGCGTTTGGGATGAAGGCACTTGATATAAGGTTGGCTCTAGATGCGACCTGGCACCCCAGGCAAAGGCTTTCCTTTTCTTCTTGGCAAGAGTGCAGGGTTTTACTCAGACAACTAATTAAAAAAATTGCTGTCTCTGCAACACCCCTTGCCTGAGCTGCGGTTTTTTTTTTCTTTTTTACCTTGCCATGTGCATGTGCCAGTCCCATCAGGGCTTGTTACGAACACTTTGGTCTGCTTAAAACCTCTTTTCACTTCCCTCACATTGAACATCCACCTTCTTAAGGTAAATGCAAGGGTATACAGTGTGGAGCTTTCATTCCTTGTTTGTGACAGCTGGGAAAGGAGTCCAGGTTGAGATTTTTTTATTCTCTTACAAAGTCCAGATTTTTTAGAGGTGTGATAAAAGGTAGGGATAAACTCTTCCTCTCTCCTTACGTGAGTCCTGAGACTCCCACACACAATAGCAGCAAGTGATCTGGTTGTTCAGGCAAATGCTGAGTGCCTCCACTGCAAGGAATTCATTCTTTTCCTGTCCAGAAAGGTCTGGGAGTCAGGATTTTTCTCTTTAGGGTCATTTCTGTAGTTGTATTTGAGAGTGAGGGTTTGAGGAAAGAAGCAGTTTTCCCTGGATAAGTTATGTGCGTGTTAGGACTGACTGATTAAATCTGGGCATGATCTGAGTACCCGTAGGAAGCACATGGACATGCTCAGAGGTGGCTTGTGGCACCTGCCCTTCTCCCTGCTACCAGCTGCCCTCTGGCAAGTTCTGGGAGCTGGTGTTGAAAGCCTTCAAAGGGACAACTATGTCAGGGACCTTGTGTGAGTGAAAATAAATCTCACCCTAGTGCAGCAGCATTTCCCATGCTCTCTGTTCTCTCTGGTCATTCCCCAATCTCTGAAGAGCCACCAAAGTGTCCTTAGGAAAGGACTGTTCAGCCCCACAAACCAACCCAGGCCTATCTTTGCCATCCTGCCTGGTTCCTCAACACAAATGAGCAGCGTAGGCTGAAATTCCATACCCCAGCCTGACTTTTTCCTTGTGTGTTGTGTTCCCAGTAGAACTCGTGTCACTGTGTTTGTGTCAGTCACCTTCAGCTGTGGTGAGGCTGTGGGTGCTTCAGCAGGATTGGCTAGTGTGTCGTGTAGGGTTCAGAAAGCACCTTGTATTTCTAGGATTTCAGTGTTCCTTGGGTTGGGGTGCTGTCAAACTGCTGCTGAAGGGTGTGTTGTGAAGTTGTCAAAACACCTGTATCTGGAATATTGTGAATATACAGGAGACAATTTTCCACCTGTGCAGAGACCAGGATGAAATTGTTTAGATCTGCCTTCAGAGATGGCTGGATGTGTCTGGAAGGAGCAGCCACTGAGGGAGGACATGGCTGGACAGGGGAATGAATGCCATCAGAAATGATAATGGGCTTTTGGTGAGGATTATTCCTGGGGCAGTGCATTTAAAGGCACAGTGTTAGGTCTTCAGGGAGCTTTTAAAACATGCCTCCACTGTTTTCGTCCTTAAAAACCAACCACAGCAGTTGCCATGGCAGTAACACCAATATAGACAGGAGGGCTATTGGGCAATTCCACTTGGGTTGTTATCAACTTAAAGTCACCAATATCCATGACCCAAAAGTAAAAAAATTAATTTGAATAAGAAGCACATACATTTCTTGCTGCCTTTTTGGCTCTGACACCCCAATGCTGTCACCCTCCTGCCACACCTCTAAGTTTTCTCTGCAATTTGAGTAACTGATGCAAATAGTTTTTGGTTGAGTGAAAATTAAGATTCTTCTAGGGCTGTAACTTCCCCTTGGGAGGGGAGTTAAAATGCTAAACACCAACTGGTTAATACTGAATTAGTTGTGGCAAAGTTTGAGGTAAATTAGCAAGAATTATTTGATAAATGGAGTCTGGGCAGAACAGAGAAGATGACCTGGAAAGTGATGATCAGTCTCAAAATCCCTTGGTTTTGGGGAAGGTGTGAGTGACACAGAGCATTTTCATTTACTGGTCACTTCTGCCTCAATTAACTGCATCTTTGCTTGCAGCTCTACCACTAAGCTCTTCTTAATGAAGAATGGTCTTTGCTGCTTTTTTTCCCTTGGACCAAGGTGACACAATTAGTCATGTAGCTGTCAAAGAAAATAATTCAATACAACCTTTACATGGGGCTTAAAGCCACAGGGTGTGTAACTATCTACTTGGTGGATTGAAAGAGGTTCTTCAACCTCAGCTTGAAAGTTCTTTGGTGTTTAAGTACCAGCAAAACTATCTCTGGGAAGTTTTTATGGGGTATGTGTTGCCTCTTTGGCATGGCATGTTCGTGTCTTAGATAGAAAGCAAAAAAGAGGCCAGTTCCTTTCCCAGTACAGAGAAGACCCTTTAAGTGGGAGCTGGCTATGCTAATCTTCTGTCTTGAACTGATAGCATGTGCCGCTATAATTACCTAAGCCACCTTAATTCTTTGCCTAATTCTGTTAGTTGTGTTCACGTGAAACTGCTAAGGGACAGAAAAGTGTAAGGAATTTACCATGTGGGAAAAATACCCCTCTCATTTGGAAGCATTTTGGTTTGAATCCAGAGCTGCTTTTCTAGCTGACTTGCGGAGATGATGGTTGGCACTGCAAAGCTGCCCTTTTTGGATTAAACTCCATACAAATCTGTTGGACAGTGTGGGAACGAGCCATCCCAAAGCTCTGTGTTCCTGTGTATGTGTAAACAAGAGTTTATTATCTAATGTCAGTATAACCAACACCTGGATTTTCTTCTGTGAGCCCTATGTTGTGTTTTCAGTTGGTTCTTGTGAATCCAAGTGAACTCTGCTGTCAGGAACATTTCAGATGTTGATTCTTAGTCCAGTTGTTCTTGAAACTGGTGTCCTTTTTCAATTATTCTTTTTTCCACACTCTGAACTCTGCTCCCCATCAGCAAGGCTGGGGTAGGTTTGCATGTCACTTCTTGCTTCTGCCCTGGGAAAGGGGCACTTGACTGCTTTTGGAGGGGCAGGAGAGGTGTGGGAGAGTTGGGACAGGTAACAGAGGGGCTCTCAGCACTTTCTGCAGCTTGGAGCAGAATCCCCTCTCATCCCAGGAGGGGCAGAGAATTATGCCTGTGACCTACTAACCTCCTCCAGTTGGGATTGTGGGTTTGGGAAATGAGTGCACAGATGGCAGCTCTGGGATGGCAGCAGATGCTGCTGATCTAATGAGTGGGATCAATTGATGTTTTAGCTGAGTCGTGGAGAGCAGTGTAGGGATGTCTGCAGAACTCCCTAATACCAGGCCTTTCTGGGCCTTTCCCTTCTTCATTTGGCACCCCACATTTACCTTCTCATCCAGATTGAGCTGGCACAACCATAATGCAGATAATTTCAGTTGCACAGGGAAGCTCTTAGGGAATTAGATGATTAAGAAACATGTGGAGGGTGAACCAGAGATGTTGAGGCCAAAAACCTGCTTTACTTGAGTGCCATCAGATTGGAATGACAAAATGGGAGTGTTAAAAAAAAAAAGAAAAATTAATTCCATACAGAATACTCAGCTGATAGCAAAGGGCTCTCTCTGCATCCCTATGGACGTTGCTCCAGTGTGGGCTTTGTGTAAGTTTGAACTCCTAAATAAATACATTTCAATCATTGTTCACAAAAGCCAAACCTCAATATGCCCTTAGAAAGGCTTTTGAGGCAAGACTTGTGTTCAGGCTGAGTCTTCTGCGGCACTGCGTTGTGTCCAAGGACCCACTCTGAGGTTTTTCCTGTTGGGGGTGATTTTGCTTTGAATTTTGGAGCAGATACTGTGTTGTGAATGTGTTCTTGCCTTGAAGAAACAACAACTTATGAAGAGACTTTCCTCTCTTCTGCCTTTTATCTCTCTGACTTTCTGATAAGTCTGAAGGACTGGCATGCAAAGAGCCGCCACCAAAGGAAATGGAAATTGGGATTTCCATGTCATAAACCTGAAGCATAAACAAGATAGAGCAGAGAAGGCCTCAGTTCTGGTACACTGATCATGGTAAATTACTTCCTTTTCTCTTTGTTAGTGTCAGCCATTTCCCAGAAAAGTGGTATATTTGTTAAAATAAGTCTGTATGATGTCTGAAACAAAATCCTTGAGAGCTGCATGCTATTCTGCTCAACTTTGAATCCTGATCTGACATCTATTGAAGCAGGGGAAAGTCTTTGCTTGGATTTCTTTGCTGGTTTCTTACCCACTGAGTGAACTTTAAAATAATGGTATTAAATACATGAAAATCACGTGTAGGAAAGAGCTTGGTTATCTGCAAGCTGAAGAGGAAAGCCGATGTGAACCGAAAGGTAAGCAGTGCTGGATAGATGTTTGTACTAGTATGGCCGGATTTATGTCTCTAGAAAGGCAGAGCCCTTTTCATGCCTTTTTCTTATGGTTTGAATACTGCCTGGAAGGCCACTGTAGACCTCAGCAGTTAAATGGAAATAAAAGTATGCATAAACCAGTAGAGCCTTTTCTGCTCTTTGTAAGAAAACCTAGGAATGGACTAGTCCCAGCCTGAATGTGGTGTTGGGATGTGTTCAAGTCTTGCTTCCACATGGAGACCTGGATCTTTAAATGCAGTAATGGCAGCCAAGTTCATCTGATGGAGCAGGGGTCGTTGGTTGAGCTCTGAGCTGCAGGTGCATAATACTCTGGGAATTGCATGGCTGGGTATGAGAGGTGTTCTGAGCATCCTGCTCTGGGGAGACCTCCAGCATTTACCTTCTACTGTATTCCTGCTCCAAGTTCCATAATGCTGGGGCTAAGCAGGCTTGGCCTTCAGGCTCTTATTGATAACCTGCCTCCTCTGGGTCAAAGTCAGGCTCCACTGCGAGCCACCCATCACCACAGGAGTCTGCTTGGAGTGCCTGGCCCCATGGGAGCTGGGAAGTGTGGTCTGAGAGGGTGATGAATGACACTGATAATGGATCAGGAAATAAGTACAGTAGTTGGCAGTGCTGTGGCGACGGCATGGTCCTTGGCTGGAGACCACTGATGGCATTGTGGCTTTGGGGTTAATGGTGGTGATGTCTTTCAAACAGATAAGTAGCTCTTAGGATGTGAGTCATCAGTCAGGAAAAAAGGACATGTACTGAGGAGCCGTCGAGAAGAGCTGGTTGGAGGCGATGAAATGTGGTGTGCTTCTGCAAACAGGGCAGAAAAGCGACTCTGAAACCACAAGATTGAGATATCAAGGCACTTAGAGAGTGTCCAGCACCAAATCTGGGCAGGGAGGGGTGGCACACAGACTGGGGGAAGCTAAATGAAGGTATTCCATGGGCTGTGGTCTAGATGAGTGAAGTTCTCCATGAAAGAGATGAGCCCCTGCGAAGTCCCTGTCTGAGAGCTCTGTCCCAGTAAGAGGGTGGTAGCAGTGTCCTGTGGCAATGGTTGTGTTCCAGAGTCAAACACTCCATTGTGCCTGTGGAACAGGCTGTGTGAAAAGAGCAAAGTGAGGAGATGGCAAGTGATGGCTCCACAAGGTTTTGGGAGCTGTTTCCGGGCAATTAGGTGGATAGCAGTTCCTTTTGAGGGGATTTGCTGATAGAAGTCACCCAGAACTGCATGGTTTCAAGACCATGAAGGCAGTGAAAGCTTTGAGGCTAGGAAAGAATTTCATGGATATGGGAGGATTTCAGTGTGTGGTGTTTGGTCCTTGGGCCTCTCAAAGCTTTCTGGGGCATCTCACAAAGCTGTTGGGCTCCAGGCACTGAGGAAAAGGCTGCTGACTGCTCTCTGCTCCCAGGCAGAGTGCTGACTCGGCTCTTCAGCCAGGCACGGACTCTTCCTCATGCTTTGAGTATTCCTAGAGAACATGCCTGACCTTGTTTTGTTGGAATTGCTCTTATTTGGGTTTCCCTTTATCTGTGTGGGACTTGTTTTGCCTACTTTGTATATCTCGATTTTCTTGTCCCAGCCTGTTCGGAGGTAAATTGCCGAGGATGGGAAACTTCAGAAGGATGAGTCTATAGGAAGAAAAGAAACGCAGTCAAGTGATTTCACTTCAGCATGTGTTTCATCGTGGGAATAGGAGCTCACTCTGCAGAAAGGAACAGCTCACCATCAAACAGTGTAAAAGTATTTAGAGGCAACAATTGCTCCTTTGGCAAAGCCCTGCTAAAGCTCTCCGGGGGGGATTAGTCTAGGCTTTGCATTAAAGCTGGGCTTGAAACATACTCCGCATTCCTTGTGGCAGGAAAGGAGTGCCATCCAGAACAGTTGTTTCAAGTCTGTTGCAAGAAATGGTGATTATTTGGGGATGGACTGGTTCAGATAAACAACTGTCATGGCTTCTAGAAGCCCATTTTCTGGTTGGAGGCAAAAGAAACAGCTCTGGAACCATGGAATGTGCTGATTTCTTTTATTCCCGTGGGGTTTTTCACAGTGAGATTTTGTCAGTTGTAGAGTTCAGATATCAAGCTCATGCTCTAAGCTCCTAATTTAGGGTAATCCCAGAGTCATTTAGGTTTTCCTCTGGCTTGGCCCAAAGGTTTCGCAGTGTGTTGCAGCTCCCAGTGATGCATGTCATATGTGTTTGGATATGAGAAGGGGGAACAGGAAACTGCTGAAGGTGTAGGGGTGGGCAGTGTGCCTTGGGATCTGCCCCAAAAATGGTGCTGGGGGCTTTGTACTGAGCTCAGTCTGGTTTTTGTTCCAGCTGTGTCAAAGTGACTTTTATTCAGTGGTGAAGAGGGAAGACTTCCAAATCTTTTACCTGGTCTACTTAACATACGTATTCGTGTATATGCAAAGCAGGCAGGATTTTGTAATGAATTGTTTGTCTTTGGAATGAGATTGCTCTTTGTCTTGTGGGTTCCTTTAGGGCTTTGGAAATAAATGAGAAGCTTCCAGCTGCGGACATTTGGGTTTGCATGTGAGCAATTTTTGGTTGTTGGATGCTGCAGCATCACCTTCTCCTAGAGTTTGGTCCTGTGGTGCTATAATGATGGGAGGGACCTAGGTGGGAGAGGGACAGCTGCCAGGACACCTTGTGCCAGCACCTATAGGAAGAGGTTGGGCAGAATGGGAGCTGTGATCCAGGACAGCACCAGGAACAAATTTAACCCAGAGCATATATTTAGCCTGGCTGCTTTCAAGAAGATTTAAAGCCATATTTAAAGCTGAGCATCTGCTCAAGTGCCGGGCGGATTGTTGATATAAATAGTTACCCGGGCTGAAGCTGCTCTGGCTACGTGGGGAAACCTGGGAGCAGGCAAGATTTCAGGGAGCACTTTTGGCCGCTCTGCCGTGCTGGGATGACTATGGCTGGTATTGATTATCCCTATCATTTCCCCTGGCCTTAGCTCCCTTTCTAATGACCACAGGCTTTTGGAACCAAAGAATTCCCTTTGTCACAAGTGAGAGAAATGAAGTACAGATGGGATTGGATCTGGGCTGGCAGATCTCTGCCCACTGTCCCAACTGAATTGAGAGTTGTGTGGCTCTGCTGGGAGCTTTCCCCTTCACCAGTGTTTATTGTAAACTTATCCTGGGAGGATGAGCAGGGATGTCTTCACAGGAAAGCTGCCAGCAGGCTCTGTACAGCTCGTCCTGCTCTCCCTTTGGAAATGGAGTAGTGTAAAAAGGATTTCTTCCTCCACCAGTGCTTAGGAGGAGCATTCTCATTTTCCTAATTATTTTTACTCTGCTGTCACTAAATGGATTGCCAGATATTTTCATAGTTTCTCCCTGTTCCTGTGAAAAACAGCTTGTGAAAAAGGGTCATTTCCATTGGTTGGGATATTTCTCAAGTCAGAATTAGGGTGATGAGCAGCTCCCCTTGGAGTTCCCCTTGGAAGTGGTGATGTAGTTGCTGACCTTCCCCTTGAGTCACATGTGAGCCAGGCTTCTTCCCATCTGCTGTGGGAGGTTGGGCACTGACTCTTCTTAATTCTACATAGAAAATGGCTGGCAAGAGCTGGTGGTGGTCATGGCATCTTGCTTACCCTTCTGGTTGGAGCTGCCTTGGACAACTGTGTCCATCCTGCTCCAGCAAACGTGTCCTTCGCAATCAGATCTCTTTTCCAGTCTCAAAATACCCTGTTTTTCCCATGTGAGAGTGGTAACACACATGGATTTTGTCCAAAACCTGTGCCTATGGATTATAGTGTTTTGCATGCTTGCAGTGCTTCTCAGTTATCAGAGGGTTCAATATTAAGAAGCTTGAAAAGTCAGCAGGTGGGTAAAGTTTGTTCTCCAGCTTCTGCCTAATGTCCTTCCCCGATCACTGGAGCAAAATAGGTTTTAGCAAACCATATGCTTTTGGATTCCTTACGGAGAAGCCAAGTCCTATGGATGACTTGCATGCTGTCACAGCTCGCAGCTGGTACCAGCTGTGGAAGGGGTTGACTTTCAGGACATCCCATATTTCACAACAATTGGAGCTGTAGGCTCATAACTGAAACTTGGCAGTGTTTAGGAAGCCAGGCATGTGTTTTCTTTCCCTTTGTTTTCCCAAAGTGGATATAATACCTATGAACAACGCAAGGGGCTTTTCTTTGACCTTCTGGAGAAGAGGAGATAGATTGTTTGCAATCAAAAATTGTCTGGTGGATCCATTCCTTAGATTTCCTAAACCTGCAGACCATTCTTTAAGCTCTCTTTGTGGCTAATTCTGAATGCTTTGGAAGACCGTAGATAACCCTCAAGTGCATTTGAATGTTATTTTAGGGCTGAGGGAATATTTAGCTCGCCTTCATTACATCTCCAGCTAATCCAAGGTTGGTGACTTGACTCTTTTTGCTGCAGTGCTGTGACTAATCTCATAGTTTTGCTGTTCGTTAACATAATTATGTACTTTTCTAAAAATGGAGAAATACGAGGACATTTGCTTCATCCCTCCACACTGATTATTACACACTTTGAATGGCTAAAAACCCATGTTGATCAAAGTTCCCGTGTTTGTAGCCATTTTTGCCAGGGAATTTGGAACAGGAGTGAGCAGGGCAGAGAAATGGAGGGTGTGATGCTTTGGGGAAGAACCTGTTAATTCCTGTTGTCAAAAGGGAATGTGGCTGCTTTGGAAGCCTTTGAAGATAAGAAAGAACTATCAAAAGGTGAAATAATATTAATATGCAGATGTAAGGAAATGTTCCTGGCTGGGAGGGAAGAGAGTTTGTGTTTACGGAATGCAGGAATGCAATGTGATACTTTCATTGATACATGCTGATAGTGGCTCCTTATTTTTAAACCCTTGGGAAGGATTATTTTACAGCTTTGGGATTGGGCATTTCTTAAAATGGCGAAGTGCAGTATTTACTCCAGGATTACTTTGAAATCTGGAGACTTGGGAAGTTGATCTTTTTGGCCGCTGCTGCTGGTCTTCAGCACATTTTGGAAATAAGGATTTGGATTTCCTCCAAGGTTTCATCTGGAAAAGAGGTTGCAAGGGGAGGACTGTGGAAGTGGTGACTGTCTGAGCCTGTGATATGTGCAGCCACCTTTGTTTATCTGCTGGAATATTACATCTTTTTGCTCTGTGGGGGTCAGGCACATGGTATTTATTGGGAGCAGTTTCACTTTCTGCCTGTACTTGTCTGAGGTATCTGGAAGCCGTGGTGATGCTGTGGGTTTTTGCAAGTGTTTGAACTTGGTGCGTGTGGAAGATGGAAAGGCGGAAGGTTTTTGCTGGATCAGCTTTATACGGACGGAATGAGATGATCTTTAGGGTCCCTTCCAACCCAAACCATTCTGTGGTTCTATGATTTGAACACTACTCCCACTGTAGCTTCTGGTTGTACGAGGAGGGGCCCTGGGTACAAATTTTAAGAGAGCTTGAGGCCTTTGCAGGGATGTGGGACAGCATTAAGTGGTATTTGGTGCACTATCAGATGCCCTTGATGTAGAAGTGGTAGATCTGTGAAGAACATCCTCCTGGCTCTGGAAGAGCCCTCATAGCCAAGGTGGCACGTGGTGCAGAAGGGAAGATGCTCTTTTCTTGGAAGCCCACGGCTTCAGAAACATAAGGTCAGTGCTGAACTTGTTGTAAAAACATCCTCCTCCAATTAAATCTGGTGTGACATTTTTCCAAGGAATGTGGGTTTGGCGTCCTTCATAAAGGAAGTACAGACAGATTTTACACAGCAAGAGGAAGAGTAAATGTTTTGCATGAAATATTTTGCTTCCTATCAAGGTCAAGTATTTACTTTCAGTTATGCAAAGCATGTGCTTAAAATGGGAGTCTCCACTGGAGGACAGCTTTCAAATCTGGGAAAAGAAATCCTTGAGGTTTATTGCTCACAATTTCCTGTCTCTTTGGGGGATAAAAAACAAGTTTGTTTTGAAGAAAAGCTTTTTTAATCTAGACCAGTGAGTTGAACTGTTCTCATCTGCAATGTGATAATGTGAGCAGAGGTTTGACTTCATCTCAAAATCAAGCAGGGGAATTTGGGTTGAGGTTGAGGGATCAGGTATCTGAAAGAGCTATTCTCTACTCTGTGGCTTCTCCACTGCCATAAGGTTAACAAACACCTGGAAAAACAACATTTTTTTCTACGTCTTCTGTCATTCCATTTGGTAGCCAACTCACACTCTAAAATCCTCAGTTTAATTCAATACTGGAATCTGCAGGTATCCAGCATCCTAAGTTTTGTGCATTAGAAAGTACTAACCAATGCTCCATTTGTGTCCAAGCTCTGGCTGCAGATGGCTAAGTTCAGGTGTTCGTGCTGGTATCCACCTGGAGATGGAGAGGATGCAAACTGAAATTCTGTTTTAAGGGGAAGGCTGGATATATTTGTATTGCTGCAACTACTTCATGTTTGGGATTTTTTCCCCGGTTGAAATCCCTTTTTAAGCGAAGCATTATCCAAGCTAATGAGCTAGCAGAATTCTATGTTCTCCTTAGATCTCCTCTTCCCACCCTTTCTTTTTGACTCAGAATTCCAAAGAAATAAATAACATCTCCTTTTTTGTCGCCTTACATTTAACTTCTTTAATGAACTGAATAATTTAATAATGTAAACTGACAGGAATATTAAAAAATATTTATAACATATCAAATTATATAAAAACGTATTGAAACTGCGGGTTCTGGCCAGGCAGGAGCAGGATCAGCACGTCATGCTCTAGAGTGAGAAGACACGTACAACATTCCATGACCTGAGAGCTGCCCTGCCCACGAGCACTGTCTGCAGGCAGAGCCTCTATTAATAGAGCTGAGAACCAGATGATTCCCCATGTTACGTGACTGTGACTCCAGAGATTACGGGGGAAGGTGTTTTGGGGTGTCAGGAAATCACCTCTGCGGGACGTGTGTGTTGGCAAGGGAGCTGGGATTTCAAATGCTGTAGTCTTGAAACTGAGAGATGCAGTAATGTGTAAGCACACAGGAATATGATACATAGAGTTTGGATTTGGAAAACAAGCTGATTAAACTCCTTTCAGGGCAGTGCAGAGCTATCCATGACTTGGGAGTGGAAGAAATGACTGTGCAGAGAGCAGAACACAAATGCTGGATGTAATTCCAAGTAGGTCCATTCCTCCTTGTTACTGTATTTTTTCCCTTGCCACCTAAATCATATTCTGATGAGGCCAGGGAATTACCCAAAATTCATGGCATACAAGGAACTATGAATTCTTCTTCTGTGGGCAGGGAAACCATGCATTTGCAGGGCCATTCAGGATAAATTCAGAAGGACTATCGAGTCATAGCAAAGATAGTCTGAATATTGAAGTATCTGGGGGGTAGATTACTCACATCTCAGCCACTGTGTATTAAATGTCACTAAAACCAGTTTATTAACTCTTTTCTTGTTCTTCTGTGATAGCACATAGTTAAAATGGAGAATCTTGGGCCTTCTCCAAAATGTCATTTTTAGGCCTTGAGTTTTCCATCCAGAGGTCTACCTTGAGCTCACATTTCTTCTGCAGAAGAGGAGCAAGGAAAGCAATAATAAATTTCTTTATAAACTTTATAAAATGTTTCAAATAACTTAGCAAAAAAAAAACCATCTAGCGATCCTCATCTCTGGAAAGAAGATCCCAGCTGTGTTTTACATCAGACACTTAAAATGAAAGTTGTTGGCTGTGTATGCTAGGCAGTGCCCAGGTGAAACTACCCCAAAGCCGTAGGCAGTAGAAAAGCCTTTATATTTCATAGCTGAAACCTCTCCAGTCTTTTGCTCTTCCCTGGGAACAGTTCTGCCTGCATCCAAAGTCCTGATGCATGTTAGGGACTTGACTCTGCCTCCTTCCCCCAGCCTGGGCCTAAGGAGTGGGGATTGAATGGATCTTGCACTGGATGTAGGACAACCACATCATTGTGATCTTCCTGCTCCCTGCTGGGATATGAAGAGGAAGGTAATGAACCGAGCAATAACATGGAATTAGGTTTTGGCTGGACAGAGAAGAGCAGTCCCAAAACTTGGACAGAATTGCCTGTGTCTGTGCGGCTGTAGTGCTCCCCACATGCAGAGTTACTCAGAAGGGTTCATAGTGATGGGACCAGAGGGAGTGAGCATGAGATGCTCCAGGGAAAATTCCATCTGTTTGCAAAGAAAATAGTCTCCATGATGAGAACAAACAATAGAGTGAGAAGTGGTGCGGTTCCCTTTGCTGGGAATGTGCATGATTCACCTTGCTGAGGCTCTGGGTTTATTTATTGAAGGCCCTTCTTTATTGAAGGCCCTGCTTCCAGCACGAGGATGGAGCAGATGATATCCAGTGGGTTCTTCCAGTCTCAGTTCACCAATTGTTGTGGGAACTGCAGGTGAGGGTGTGGAAGAGAAGGATTTGGCTGATTGTGTATGGCAGAGATGCTGCTGTTTTGAGCAGTGAAGCTGTTTCTGTTTTACACTACCTATGTAATAAATAGATTTATTTATTTTTGCACAGGAGCTCAGCCTCATGCTAGAGGGAGGCTTCCATGAAATGTCTGTTTTCCCTTCGGTCTGCCATTGTATCCCTGTGGTTGGGTTCAGAGATGCAAATCTCTGTTTTCTGGGTGTCTCTTTGTCACAAAGTGTAAAGATTTCCCATTTCTTTTTGGTTTTGTGCAGAGAGCTGTGTGGACAGATATGTGGGTTGTATTATTCCTTGATGGATATAAAAAGCTGAGGTTTGGTATTGCTGACAGCATTATTTTGAGGGGAATGTTGTAATTTCTGGCAAAAGGGGGTTTTTCAAACTCTTGGTCATTTAAACTTTTTGCAGTCATAGGTGTTACTTCTCTGAGCAGTGTGCTGATGAGCATCGTTACTGCAGCACCTGATTTCGAATATAAAGTCTCTACACCTGCTATTCCTATTAATTCCTTTTAGAAAGACCAGTGTGTATCAGTATGGAAAACTTCAAATTATTTTAGGGTCATATTTCACCGGGAATAATTTGGCAAGCATGACTTTGGCTCCCCTTAGTGCTGTCAAATTTGTCCAGTGCCTTGTTACCTTATTTGACATCAGTCTTATGCTTTGCTTGACTCCTGTGGGAATTGAGCAGGTCCAGGCATAGGTGAGTGGCTGGTGAGATAGGTCAGCACCTCTTTGGCTGGCCATAATGTTGTTTTCCTCACTGTTATCTGAGATATAATCTGTGATTAATCCCCCAAATCTGAACCTGTGACTCCCCAGAGGACCTGAAGCCTTTAGTTGGTTTTGATTTGCAGCCTTATTATAGACAAATTAATGTCGGTGAGTGACAGCAGGGCAGCCAGAGACGAGAAGAAAATGAGTAATTAACATATATTGGGTATTACTGATTGCTTTTATGATTATCTGGATTTTAAGGTATTAGCTGGAAAAATAGCTCCTAATCCCTTATTAAAGATAAAAGGCAAGTAATTAAAAATAGGAGGTTGTTTTCAGTCCTGAGAAGCCTGGAAATATGTCTTGGCTCTGACAGCAAACTAACCTTGAAAGCCTGTAATTCCAAGTTACTCGGCTTAGTTGTTCTCCTCGGCAAGGGAATTTCTGAAGTTTCCCATGTGTAGGGAGGTGGAGGGGATGTGAGACAAAGCCACCCTTGTCATAGGAGCTGCGTGCTTGGCAGTGGGACAGGACCCTTTGAATATCCTTGGAATAAACCGGGCCCGGCCCAACTGCCGGGCTGGGAACATTCAACAGCTCCATGGTGGCCTTATCCCGAACTTCAGGTTTCTGTCAGAGGCAGGTCTCTTGTACAAGGCTTCTGTCACACTCTGACTCCTTTCTACCTTCCCTCACCACTGTGGTCATCTAACTGGTTTCTTGCCTATCTAGCTGGTCTCAGGGCCAACTGGTTTCTTGGTTGTGCTGAATCAGCAGAACAGGTTGATCCAAGCCCAGAGCACTGATCCCAACAGTGAAGGGAGACCAAGAGGTTGAAGTGCTGAGAAGGCACTGAAACTGAGGAAGGGTTTCCCTATTCCATTCTTAAACTCGGTGTTTGCGTGGGCTCAGAAGGAAAGCCACAGCACCCTTCGATGAGTTTTAATAATTATTTGCAGAAACCTGCCACACACTAAGACTTCTTAATAATCAAGTATTATTTTGTTTTAAAATGAGTGCATTCCTTATTTCTGGGTAATGAAATTGGAGCACCAGTAAAACCACAGACTTTTCAAATTTATTTCCTGTGTTTTAAGAGTTCTGTGTTTCAACACATAGTGTTTATATACTTCTGTACTGCAGTGGGACCAATTAAAAAGAAATAAAGTGGCATTTAATGACACTAAGGAGATCAGTGCTTGTAAAGGAGGAAATGCTGTTCTGATAGAATATAGTTTGGAAAACACTGCTCATTTCTGCTCTGCCCTTTCCATCCCAAGTTGTTTAAATGATTATTGGTACCTGGCTGGTTTGTTCTCTTTTTTTTTGTTTGTTTTTTTAAGTCCTGGACAATGTTTAAGACCAACTGCGCTGCTTTGGTGCTCAGTGCTTTTGATACTGAGGCCAGTTTTTTGTTTGTGAGGAAGGATTTAAAAAGCAGAGTTTGACTCCCATGTTGGGTTGGTCAGGGTTGATTCCCTGAATACAAAGGAAGCAGTGCAGCTTTGGGAATTGTTTTGCTCTGTCTGGTCTTGGTTGTATTGGGGCAGCCCTTGTTTGCAGAGAGTTTGAAAATATCTTCTGATATAGAGTTGGCTTTTTGTTACTTTTGTTTCTGATCTCATCCTCCAGACCAGGATGCCAAGCAGATCATTAAACCCAGCATGGAATTTCCAGTCTCTCTTCATTACTAAAAGTTGCTCTGAAAACCTGGCAAAGCGCTCAGGTTTGGGCAGTGGAGGGGATGGCTAGAGTGGAGAGCAGCTGTCTAGGGAGCTCACTAAAGGAATAGAAATAAATTAGGCTGGGTCCAAACCTCTGCTCAAAGCAGGGCCAGCTTGGTAATTAAGTTATTAGTGTTGATTTCTAAGTTGTGATATCACATCCAGAGTGCTCCATCCTTAGATGGAAGTGGAAGTGGCAAAGTGCCCCAAGGAGGCACACTGGTTATTTTTCCCTCTCAGGGAATCATCCTGATCTCTTTGGATGCTTGGGGCAGAGAATACTTGGATATCCTGCGACTCCCTTTAAGTACAAGAGGTACAAAATTACCCTTGCCGAATACAAGGAGTTGCATCTTCTTTTTTCCTCAGGTTTCATCCTCACCTCACATGCAGTGGGTGAGTCTCGTTGTATCCTCCTCCTCACAGTTAGAACCGAGGTGACAACGTGACCCTGTGAAAGTCACCACTCACCATGTCCTGCCACTCTGGGGACTGACAGGGGGTTGACCATTAGGAAGGTCAATGCTTGTGAAGAAATCCCCCCCAGCCATTCAGTACAGTCTAAGCCATCCCCAAACCAACCTCATACTTGTGTTTTCTTCCCAAATGTCTAATAATTAACAAGCTGCTTAATGCACGACAAAAGACCAATTAACCCTAAAGCATTTAGTGAACTACATGTAAATTAGTTGTAAAACGTTGCTGTAAACATTAAATGTTAAGCAATTACATAAACCAATAATTGCTAAAGTTGCATTTAGGAGCTTAAAAGAAAGGAAAAAAAATCTGCTTTGGAGAACTCTGCTAATGGTTTTGTTTTTAACTACAGCCACCCCAGTCTAAGTAAGTCCCAGCAGGCTGGGGCAGCTCAGAATGCATGTGTTTTTAGTTGTGGAAGAAAAATAAAGGCATGGTAACCTTGTGCACCTTTGAAAACATCAATGAAAACCTCCAGAGGGCAGAACCTGGAGTCTAGAAAGAAATGGTTGAAGGTAGTTGGTGTCCTGTTGGGTACTAATTCCTGGTGATTTTGTGAATTGGTCATTGTTTTCTTTGGTTTCAGGCTGCACAAAACACTCCAGACCCCGCTAAAACCTGGTGCTTGGCTACTCATGGCTGTTGAGTTCCCTTCATCTTCTCTTCCTTATTCTGCGGGCACCTGCCTCCTACTTTAGCCTTTGGAATAGACTGAGTATCTTTCCACCCACCTGTGTACTGCAGTTTCACAGGAAGAAGCTGATTTGCTTTTCTGCAAAATTTTAATCCCCTTAATTGGCTGTTTCACTCCAAGGTGGTCTGGGTCACCCACTGCTTCTCAAGCTCCTGCTGCTAAAGGTCTTAAATAATTCATTTGCCTTGTACTTATCCTTCAGGTTTTAGTGGAATCTTTCTTTTTTGGTAGCTTTGCTTTGACCTGAGCTTGTGTCAGACCCAGATATTCCTAAATGGTGCAGTGAAGTGTGGCTTTGCCTCCTCATTCTGTGTATTTGTGCTTCCTTACTGCTTTAGAGCCTCTGTTGTTTTGGTAAAAGTATCTCTCTGTGTGGCTCATGTTGCATTCCATAAGGAGTCTCCAAATATGTCTCTAGATACCCGATTTCTCATTTTTCAGTGAAAAAACAATTTGGGTTTGTTTGAACTTGCTTTCTTCCTCCCTCAGTTTTGGCAGTAGCCTTTTCTGGAGTATCTAAAATTACAGTGCAGTCACTTACTGAAAGCCAACCTGTGCTTAGTTTTCCTGGATAAATCCACTGGATAATGGTCTTTTATTTTCGTTGCACACAATTTTGCTAGTATAGATCCTGGTTGTGTTCCTTTCCTGAAAACGGAAATATTTTATACTTATATTTGGTTGATTGAATTACAAAAATTTGCGTAAAGCGGTAAAACTACCTTCCAACATGGGTGAGACCTGAGCAAATCCCCTGGTTTTTTCCACCATAATCATGTTCCATGGAGGTTTAGTGCTTGTGTAGGAGGTGGGGGTGAGCCTGTGAAACTCATGAGTAAAAAGGAGGCAGAAGCTTGAACTCCACTTGCTGTTGCAAGGAGACAGAGGAAGAGCAGGAGCTGCCCAAATGTCACCAGCCTTTCGAGAACAAGTTGAATCAGGAGTTTCTGGGAAGCCAGTTGGAAGGAGTGTGCTGCTGGCAGCCTGGAGCTGTGCCGAGCTCAGAGTTAATGGTGGTTAATTTTTAAAGGCAGGAGCAAAACTGGTTATTGTGTCTGTGTCTCAATGGGGTCTTTCTGCTCCCAAAATGCCATTGCAAGAGCCCTTTTCTGAGTTGTCTTGACTTGGAGAGACAAAGAAAATGCCCTCAGAGAAGTGATTTATCCATGCAGAACTTTGCTTTGCCACCCTGCTAAGTGATGGGGACAATTCCATCACGATGGTTGTATCTCCAGGAATGCCAAGTGAGGGAACTACTGAAGACAGCCTTTTATCAGGATTTAAAATATGGAATAAATGCCAGCACCCAAAGGGAGGGCTGTAGAGATGAATCTACCTGCTGGAGCTTGCTTTGGAGCAGCAGGGATATGCGAGCAAAACCAGCATCCAGATGTGAAACCAACTGGTTTTATAACCACCCTGCCAGGCCAAATCCTGGTGCTCTCCCAGTCAATGGAAGCATTGTCTGTATTCTCAGGCTGGCTTTGCAGCTTTTTAGATAAGTGGCTGTTAAACGTTCTGAGCCAAAAGGGCAGTTTGTCACTGAATGAGGCTTTTCAGAAGGTGGTGGAAAAGTAGAAAAGCCTTTTTCAAAGCATCTCAAAGGAGGCTGACACCTTCCTCCTGATGCTAGTCAAGGTGCGGTGGCCTCCTGAGTTCCAAATGGATTTAGGCTACCAAATTCACACATGAAAAAGTAGATGGAGACTCCGTTTTTACAAGGAGTCACATGGAAAAGACTAGAGGTTCATCTTACTCCTGGAGAGATTCTGCTAAGGAAAATTTTTCACAATTAGAACAATCAGCCCTTGGAATAATCTCCAATTATATTCTTTTTGGGCCTCTTTCAACCCAAACCAGTCTGGGGTTCTATAAAATACACATTTACACTGTGGCTTCTCTGTCCTACATGGAGTTAGGAGAATTAGGACAGGTGATCAGGAAGAAATAACCTGCAGAACCCTCCCAAGGTGTGTGTTTTGCTCTTGTGCACCAGTCGGTCTCTGCAATGATGGTAGGGAATAATAACCTTTCTGTGCCTGGAGTGGACGAAGTATTTGGCAACATGGAAAACAGAGAGGACGGACTGAAAAGAGCTGAAAGCAACAAGCGTGGATGCCAGAGGCATTCAGGGCTCTTTGAAATACTGCCTGGCAATGGAGACGTGCTCCATTGCAGCCGGAGACACTGGATGAAGGGCTTGGCCTTCGGAAGCTGCAGGAATAAATGTGGAAAATCCTCACCAGCCTGCACATGGCTTTCTCCCTCTGTGGGAGGGATCTGTCCTGCCAAGTCCCTGTTGAAGGAGACTTCCAGAAATGCTGAGACAGTCTGAGCTGCTGTGGAGATTGATTGAACAGGACAAATAGACAGTGATGAAACCCTGCTTGTGAGAAGAGCTTAATGGGCAGAAAATTGGCTATTGCAGCCGGAGGGCTGGTTGGAAAGCACAGAGAGGGAAGTTTCTTCTTGTCACTGCATGGAAGCTTAAACTCAGGAAAAGAAGCCAGAGTTGTTATAGCTGTGTCCTTAAAAGTGTCCCTGTACCCTTCCCTTTACCTAAAAGAGGTAAATGATCAGTGATAAACTGAATTATGGTTTGGCAGAAGGGCTTGTGGCTGATGCAAGGAAATGACACCATTTATTCAGAGACTGCAGCATGTCAAATCAGCTTAAAAATTGTCTTTGGGGAGCAACATTGTGAAGTTGGAAAAGAAAATGGTGGGGGTTTTTTGCTCCCCAGAGGGGCAGGAGTTTACTCTTGTGCAGTCTTATGGTGAGCAGTTGCTTTGTGCCCATGTGTTGCAGATTATGCTGATGGAGGTACGTGAGGAATTGTCCGTGATCATGGGTGTTCTACGATGTTTGATATACCAGAACAAGATCCAGCAGGATCCCACAGAGGTGGACAGCACGAGTCTCCGCAGGAGACTGCGAAAGCCACACTGCTTTAAAAAGGGAAACAAAAGAAAAGCCAAAGAAGGAAAATGCTAAGATTAGGGAGTGATTTTTGAACTCTGTTCTCTGTGGCAGCCACTGTGCTTCTGTTTCATTGGAGACTTGCCTGTAGTTCAGGTCCAAGGGAGATGTGATGCTAGACAGCATCCCGCATCCCTGTGACAGTGGGAAATGTTGCAAAGCTCCAAAGAAAGCCAGGCTTTCTCTAGATGTTGCTCCTTCTTTATTAATGTCTTTTTGGCAACTGCTCAGGAAGAGCTTCTTGAAGATGTGCTGCCATAGCAGTTTGACTCAGCTGTGGAAGTAAGATGGTTGACCTCCAGGACTAGTCTAAAAATACCTTTGTTATCCGTATTTTGTAATGAATTTCCTGTGATGTAGTTTATATCAGGGTTTAGAACCACAGCCTATGGACTAGTTGGTTTGTAAAAATAAGTGTCAGGCATCACTGCCTTTGATGTCGTTAAAAGTAGCACTTGGAGAATCTAGAAAAATTTTAGAAAGTGATGAAGAAAGAGAAACTTCCTGTTTTCCTAGTAGTTTGGGAGCTAGCAACTGCTAATTAGCATCTGGCTGTGGAATATCCACAGAGAATTGTGTGGTCCATATATGCCCAATCCCACACCCTTGGAATCAGGAGCCTGGCATTGATGTGAACAGGCAGAGCCTCATGTTGTTTATATATAAAATATTCAGTCTGGCCTAAGTTGCTAATTGTATGTCTGTGGGAGGCTATCCATTTCCATTTCCTTGGGAATCTGTAGCTGCCTCTGCTCCTGGCAGGTTATGTAGGTGTTATTATTATTGGCTGCAACTGGAAAAAACAGGCAGTTTTTGAAGACAGAGTCTCCCTCGAGTGAAACAACGTTGGAAAAATTTATCATTGCACTTGGGATATAGCATGTGGTGGTCTCTTCATCATAGCCATGTGGTTGGAATTGCCAGGCTGTCGTCTTCTATAGGCATTGCCTTTTGAAATAAGGGGCACCAGCTTTTCGTGAGATGATGCTGTGTTTGTTTAGAAGGGCCCCAGACTGATTGTCCACATATCATGCCTTGTCCACATGAGCTGTCTGCTATAGGTGAGTTATCCTGAGACATTTTTGGAAGAAGGGTCCTCTTTCTCTCCCTGTATCTCCAAGGAATGTTTCAGTGAAGTATCTGCAGGTATAGCTTTTGTGTGTGATCTCAGCAGCACCCAAGACTGGGGGAGCTGGGAATGCTCAGCAAATTGTTATGTAAATGCTGCCATTCTTCTGGCACTTGAGGGAACATGGTATTAGTGAGCATTTGTCTAATACTGAAGATTTTTTGCAGATCAAAGACTTAAGATATGCCACATGCTGCAGAGGAGCTTACAGCAGAACATGTACAATCATGCAGTCCAATAGTCCAGCAAGAAATGGATTATTCCAGAGGCAGTCAGTGCTGTTCATTATGTCTGGGAAGGGGCAAGATCGAAGGTTGGGGGATATTTACTTTAAGATGGATCAAACAGTTTTAATAGAATTCTCTGTACTCCGTAGTTGTGCAAGATGGGATCCGGCTGGTGTGGGGAGGAGTGTTCCCTCCTAGTTGCCTATTCCTGCCTGCAGACAACTCTAATCTGCCTCACAGCCAGCCTGCCCCAGCACGGGGTCAAAAAGTAATCGCTCATGAGTAAAGAAGCAAAACAAGCAAAAGAGAAATTCCCACACTTGCTTAGAGTGATTAGCTGGAGGGTGGATCACTCTGGGACAGGCTCTGGGGTACCCTGAGAAAAGTTGGTGTGCAGGAATAGCACAGAGGGTCTATATGCCATGATCCAAAAATGCTGAACAGTATTGCTGGTAAAGCGGGAGAGCATCCCTTGCCTCACCCTGTGGTCTTGGCCCAGTGTGTCGGATGCTGTGCAGGAACTGGCAGAGGATTGTTTTCAGTGACTCCTGGTTTTAGGTGTGATTCCGTTCAGGTTTGTCTTCCAAGGAAGCTGGTAGAGCTGTGGGCCATCAAAGACTCCCTGCTAGCCTTTAGCTACATTGACATTTATGCAGAATTAAAATTGGTTTGGGTGATGTGTGGATTTTGGAAGGGAAGTCAGCTAAACTGAAAAGGGCTTTAAATGTGATACAAGTGTCTGCACAAGTGTTTCACTGCTCTGACTGTGGATGGATTTGAACTGAACTTTGTCTGAGTGGGGCAGCCCCAGAAAGGATCAGGAGTATGATCGTGTCCTATTTTAATAAGCCTGCTTGGAGAGCATGCTTGACAAACAGGCTCTGGGGAGGAATTTGCACCAGGTCTCTTGGGAATTTCTGTAGCTGCCACTATGCTTATAAATAATGGAGAACTTTGTGCGCAATGGTCCCTTTGCCCTCAGGTGCAAGAAGCAGTTGACTGAGGTGCAGATCCCAAGGGTCTTTAAAAATATCCCTGGTAACAGCACACTGAAAAAGCAGGAGGAAAACCATGTTGGTTGAGTGAAGAAAAGGCTGTTTTACTTGTGCATCAACACAGATGGGACCCCCTGTCCCTATCTTGAGGCAGCACCGAACACCCAAGAGCCAGGCTGAAACCAGCTTCCACCCACCACCAGCCAGGCCCTTGGCACTGGAGCAGGAGGTGACTTTAGGATACAGGGCGATGCCATGAAGCCCCCTGGCATTTCCGTGTGTGGCTCTGCTGTGGTGTTGGGCAGCGAGAGAGGGCTCCCACCAAAGCCATTGCCAGAGCAGAGCTGGCAAGTTCAGCTGTGCCTCATTGGAGGTTGTCATGCCTAGGATGTGTCTCTCCCTGTTTCTGAGCTCCCTGAGGTTCCTCTCTGCTGATGGAGATTGATTTTTGCCTTTGAGAACCCAAGGGTATACATTGTGCTTGGAATTGGCCTGAGCTGAACTAGGAGAAACTGCTGATGTGTCCATTCCCTTCTGCAAGTGATGGATTTTATAAGCTGCCTCACAGACCACGTGTGGCTGAACGGAACAGGAAAGAGAAGAGGGGGAGGTGAAAGACATCACCCATGGATGGCATTACCCACATTGTGTTGGAGCGTTTTACCCTCTGCAAATAATGTCTAAATTCCTTTCCCATTCAGGGAAAAAATATAATCCTGGCCGTCTATATCTGTGGATTAGCATTTCTCTGCTGCCTGTGTCTACTCACCATCAGGTTGTTTTTCTGAACGAGACAGCAAGGAAAACAATGTCAACCAGCCTGAAGCAGCAGCTGCTCATGTCAACAGTGCTGGTTCCAGCAGCTCACAGACTGGATGGAAGAGGTGGAAGCGAAGGTGATGGCCAAGGCTGGGGCAGGCTGGCTCCAAAGGTCAGGCAGGGGAGGGTTCCAGGGGTCACCCCCAGGGTTAATGACTCTCCAGTCCCTAAACTCATGCTGAGCACATAGTGTTCACCTGGAGATTAAGATGAAAATATGTTCTCTTTGCACATAAACAACCCATAAACGGCCCATTAACCCATGAAATTGCAGTAAAGAACATGTGGTCAAGTGAGCCATCGGGGACCTGTGACCCAGCAAACGCCTTAATGGGATTATGAACCTTATAATCAGTGCTAAATATGGATAATGGGAAATTACAACAAGGAAAGGAAGGAAGAAAGGAAGGGTGATGGATGATGGGCATCCAGGTTCAGTGAGCAAAGTGTTGTGGAATGGTCATGTTATGGGATGGAGTATCAAGGTAAGACTTCCCTGTAATAACACCACTTCAAAGTGACTCGAAAGAGAGAATTTTCCCATTGGCTCCAACGGACACCTTCAGCACCTTGAGAAGCTCTGCTGTCTCTTCTCCTACAGCCTCTTCCATGCACCAGCCACTTCTGTGCTTCTCATCCTCATTGCTTTTTGAAGCAATAGGATGAACATTTATTTGTTTTCCAGCAGTGATATTTGAGTTCTGTTTGAATATAAAAGTATATTGAGAGTCATTAGTGCAGATAGGGAGGACAATGGAACGTGCATGGTACAGGTTCTCTGCCATCTCATTCCAAAACTCCTGCCATGGATAGGGACACCTTCCACTAGACTAGGTTACTCCAACCCCCGTCCAAACTGGCCTTGGACACTTCCAGGAATGGGGCAGCTACAGCTTTTCTGGGCAACCTGTACCAGGGCCTCACCACCATTACAGGGCAAATTTCTTCCAATATCCAATGTAACCCCGCCTTCTGTCGGTTTGAAGTGGTTCCCCCTTGTCCTGTCACTCCAGACCCCACTCTTCAGCTTTCCTGGAGCCTGCAGAGGAAGTTGAATGCCTCATGGTGAGAAGGCTGCTGTAGCAGCAGGGCAAGATACTTACGTGTCTGGGGAGTTCCAAAGGTATTTATGATGGCAAATATACTTTAAATCAAAAAGAAATCTATATTGCAGAAGCATCTTCACCCTAACTGATGAAGAAATGAATTTGTATCAACCTTTGCTGAGTCATTTGTAAAGAAAGCTGTGAAAGTTTATTTAAGAAAAAAAAAAGAGGAAAGGGTATGTTTCTTACTGGTTCTTTTTTTTTCCCATTGCAAATTGAGACTCTGTTTACCCTGGAAAAATCAATGTGGTTGGACACCTGATGTAATTAATTATTTTGCAAGAGAGAGACAGCTGATCTTTTGAAAAGGAAGGAGTTTTTGTGGAACTGTTCAAAGTTCAGAGTCTGCTGTGTGTCTCTGATGCTGATAAACATCCAGCAGAAAGGATGCCTGTCTTCAAATATGATCACACCTTTGTTTTAAGGTGATACACTTGGAAAAAGGCTCTGGACCCCAAGAAGCCCTCCAGCAAGGTGACTCTGGTGGTATGGGCTCTGGTTGCCTTTGGGAGATGCCCTTAGGCCTTGGGATGTGGACAGTGATGCTCTCAGGTTTGAATTTGTAATCACATGTGGTTCTTAACCAGGAAAGGGTTTCTGCTCCTTTTTGTCCGGCTCTTATTGCAAACGGACTTTTCTCGTGCTGTATGTTGAACTTTTCTCTAAACGGGCAGTCTTTTTCAAGTGGGACCAGTTGTTTTTTTTCAGTGCATTGGTGCCTGACTAAATGCATTGGGTTGCATTCTTTATGTATAGATGAGACAACCCTTCTGTTAAATATTCCTGTGTTTTCCAGTGGTGGGCTTGGGAGGTTCCAGCCTGCCTTGCAGGCCAATGGCAGCCCAATCCTGGCTGGCACAGTGGGAGGGGGAAGCCAGCAATGGGATGCTGTGCCAGCAAACCCCAAATTGGTTTGGCTGGAACTGGTTTTAGGTCATATAAAAAAGGGTATGAAGGATCTGGGCTGTTCAGAGAGCAGCAGGTCCTCGGGCAACACCATCAGGCACATTGGTTTTGAGCTCCATAGTGCTTTTTTTACAAGGGCTGCAAATTGCTCTAACATAGTTAAGGTCTGTAGGAAGAGACAAGTTTTCCTGAACTTTACTCCCAGCTTGAACTTGTCAGAAGTTCAGTGAGAGGCAAGGAAGGGGAGAGAGGGAGGTAGAAGCACCCTCACTCACGCCCCTGCATCTGCAGCAACGAGGATGTCAGATGGCAGAGGCAGCCTGGAGAAACAGCCGAATGGCCTTGGGGAGCAGGGCAAGGAGAGGAGCCGCACATCCCTGGTCATCTCCCAGGCCCTTAACCGCAGTATTTTCACCTCTGCAGTTTCCCCCGCTGCCGAACGCATCCGCTTCATCCTTGGAGAGGAAGATGACAGCCCGGCACCACCGCAGCTCTTCACTGAGCTGGATGAACTTCTGGCCATCGATGGACAGGAGATGGAATGGAAGGAGACTGCAAGGTGGGTTGGTTTTCCTTTACCCCAAAAGGCAGGGGCAGCCAGCAGGACTCCTGTGAGAAATTCCTTTCTTAGCATTCCATTGAGTAATACCTGTGCTGCAGAATCTTGTGGGGAAGCCATGGAAAGGAGCCTGTATGGTTCAAATTACCTTTCTTTGATAAATGAGAGAATTCAAGATTTCATTTAAATATTCCTTTAAAACAAAAACTAGAAAAAATATACAGTGCCAGATTGATTGGAATAGTTTGCCTGTGGAGAGACAACTGTGGGATGAGTAGTGCTTTGCAAAGGCTGGCATGTCTTGGCCAGAGCTGCCAGAAGTAGGTGCCTGAGTCAAAACTGCTTCAGCTCTGTTGCCCAAAAGTAGCTTTTCAGCCTGGTCCCATTGTACACCACGAGCTGGGAAACTTAGGCTGTCCCTCTCCTAGTGAGGTACTGATAGAGTTAATTTTAAATAGGAAAAGAAACTTAAAGGGTTTTTTCCTGTGAAGAAATTATTCAAGGCGTGTGGTAAATGCTGGATGGGGTTGCCTGCTTTGAGTTCCTTGGTTGAGTACTTTGATGCTGCTGTTGGTTTGGTCAAAAAGTGGGCTGGTTTTTGGGTCTGGTTGCCACAAATTACATGGAATTCAGTTCTGAACACCTCTGAAAGAGCCATTTGGTTGGATTTGTGGCCCATTCCCAACCGCCCTTGCTGAGCTTGAGGCTTTCCCTTTTCCTTTATGGTGGCTGGACTAAGCTTTTTCTTCCCCTCTCACTCTTAAGGGCACTGTGTTCATAGTTGGCCTATGGTTGGTTACCTTAATCTTTACCTGGAGTTTCATGAGCCACATACCCCTGTATACCCTTGTTTGGCTTTATTTTTACTTCTCAGTCTCTTGGAGAACATATTTAATGACTTTTCACCTTTTGCTTTCTAATTTCTGACTTGTTGCTCATCCTTTTCTCCATTTATTGCATTTCTTCCCTCTTATAATTAGTTCAGTACTTTCTGGGTTTAGGTGTTTTCACACATCTTTGGTAGGAGTGCTGCATGGAGCTGTGTGTGGGATTCTTTCTTGGGCTCTTCTCCCAAGTAACAAGTCATAGGACAAGAAGAAACAGCCTTAAGTTGTGACAGGGGAGGTTTGGGTTAGATATAGGGAAAAATTTCTTCACCTAAAGGGTTGTCTGCCCAGGATAGTGGTGGAGTTCCCATCCCTGGAGGGATTTAACAGACACTAACCACCCTCTAGGGCCCTGGAAACTGCAGTGACAGCTCCAGCAAGGCTCCCTGGCAGTGGGCACTTCTGAATTAGGAAGGTACCTGTCAGCAGCAGTGGCTCAAAGGAGAATGACACCCTGTGCCTGGGAGGTATCTGCACAATCCATATACACGTGCTCTGGAGACAGCCCGTGTCTCTGCCAACCAAGAAGCAGAAGGCATCTTTTATTTTGTATTTTTAGAGCTTCAGAAAAGGTTGTGTGAACACTGTATTAATATTACAGAATCACAGAATTAACTAGGTTGGAAAAGACCTTAGAGTTCATCAAGTCCAACCTATTACCTAACACCATCTCATCAACTAAACCATGGCACTAAGTGACACATCCACTCTTTTTTTTTAATCACTTCCAGGGATGGTGCCTCCACCACCTCCCTGGGCAGCCCATTCCAGTGGCCAATCACTCTTTTGGTGAAGAATTTTTTTCTAACATCAAGCTTGAACTTCCCCTGGTACAGCTTGAGACCATGTCCTCTCGTTCTGTCACTGGTTGCCTGGGAGAAGAGACCAACCCCCACCTGGCTACAGCCTCCTTTCAGGCAGTTGTAGAGCGCGGTAAGGTCTCCCCTGAGCCTCCTCCTCTCCGGGCTAAACAACCCCAGCTCCTTCAGCTGCTCTTCATAGGGCTTGTGTTCCAAACCCCTCACCAGCCTTGTTTCTCTTTTCTGGACATGTTCGAGCATCTCAACATCTTTCTTAAACTGAGGGGCCCAGAACTGTACACAGAACTCAAGGTGCAGCCTAACCAGTGCTGAGTACAGGTGAAGAATGACCTCCCTAGTCCTGCTGGCCACACTATTCCTGATACACAGGCCAGGATACCATTGGCCTTCTTGGCCACCTGTGCACGCTGCTGGCTCATGTTCAGTTTCCTGTCACTCAGAACCCCCAGGTCCAATTCTGCTTGGCTGCTTTCCAGCCACTCTGTCCCCAGCCTGTAGTGCTGCATGGGGTTGTTGTGGCCAATGTGTAGAACCTGACACTTAGACTTGTAATTAATCTCAAGTTCCATAGCATCAAGAGCCTCCCTAATATACAAGGCCATCCCTCCACTCCCTTCTCCCTCACCTGTCTCTCCTGAAGAGCTTGTAGCCATCCATTGATGTGCTCCAGTCATGTGAGTCATCCCACCATGTTTCTGTGATGGTGAGTGTCATAGCTTTCCTGCTGTACTAAGGCTTCCAGCTCCTCTTGTTTGTTACCCATGCTGTGTGCATTAGTGTACATGCACCTCAGCTGGGCTGCTGACTTTACCCCTGACTCTGGCTCACCACCCTCAGTCCCCTCTCTGCAGAGCCTGCTATCGTTCCCTTCCCCCTTCAAACCTAGTTTAAAACTCTCTCAGCTAGCCCTGCCAACTCATGGGCTAGAATCTTTTTGCCCTTTTTAGACAGATGGAGCCCTTCTGGGTCTAGCAGGCCAGGTGCAGTAAAAGTTGCTCCATGGTCAAAGAACACAAAATTCCGCTGATGGCACCAGCCCTTAAGCCATTTATTGATAATGTGGGTTCTCCTCTTCCTTTCAGTATTTATCCCTGCCACTGAAGGAACTGAGCAGAACACCACTGCGCTCCTGCCCCATCAATCAATTGACCCAGAGCCTTGAATTCCTTTTTTAATTACCCTGATGCCCTTCTTATCAACCTAATCACTGCTGGCTTGGACAACCAGCAGTGGGCTACATTAGTTCAGGTAGTCTCCTGGTGATGTCCTGTACCCGGGCCCCAGGGAGGCAGCAGACTTCCCTGTGGGATGGGTCTGGTTGACAAACAGAGCCCTCTGTTCCCCTCAGAAGGGAGTCACCTACTACGACTACCCTTCTTTTTTTTTTAATACCAGAGATTGTGATCCATCTGACAGACGAAGTGTAACTCGGAGACTATCCCAGCAGATTATCTTCTTCAGTGTCATCTGCCTGACCCTCTGGATCCAGGGCCTCATACCTGTTCTGAAGCATGTAAAAGGGTGAAGGGTAACAAAGTACTGCCTGGCAGAGCTTATATAATAAAAAGAGACCATAATAAATGTTTTAGAAAACCCTACCCACCACCCCAAGAGTCCTGTACTTTTCTCTGTACTCCCATCACCTTCCTGCCATCTCCCTGCCTTGCAGAATGACAATTCCTACACTATGGTGCACGTATCTTGGTCCCCAAAAGTCCCACTGAGCCTCAGAACAGGCTGGGGGCCTCCAGCTGCTGCAGGTCTTTTCCTACTTTCCTTTGTATCCTGTGACTACCTCTGAAATGCAGGAATTCCAGTGTTAGTGCTACTTTGTTAGTGGAAGCTGTCCCTGCCCATGGCAGGGGGCTGGAACTCAATGAGCTGTGGCGTCCCTTCCAACCCAAACCATTCAGTAATTTCATGAATAGAGTGGGCATTACTTCATCCAGGTTTGTAAGTTAATATTTGTTTTATTGTGTTGGTATTGTGGATTTCAGTGAGAAAAGTAAACAGAAAGCAAATATTGATAGTTGTGAGTAATCGCTTTCCCTGGAAGGACAAACACTTGGTAATTTGCAGCCTTTCTGCTGTTACAGGTTAAATGTGTCTCAGTCACACATCACAGAGAGCCCCTGAAATGTGAAGATTTGTATCCACTCAGGTGCCAAAGGTGTCCTAGGAAACATTTCCTTTTTGTTAACTCAAAGATCTTTACTAATTGGAGATGAAAATCAATCTTTTAGCTTGAGTCTAAAAGCAGCTTTAAAAAAAGTCTCAAAAAGGGATTATTGCCATTGTAAAGCATAATTCATTAATCCTTTAGTAATACATTTTTCAGGATTAAACATAATTTTACTTGCTGTTAATAATATTCTTTTGAACTAATTGCTGAGGTTCCTTACCTGTACATGCGTGGGTTTTGTCTTAATAATCCCCTTATATTAGTCACTGGAATTTTCATTTTCCACATATATTAAAACAGTGTCTCAAAAGGAGGTTAAAAAGCACTTCTGCTTTGCTATTAGTGGATATGGAAACACCTTTTTCTGTGCCCCAGTTTACTCCAAAGCCATTGCTGGGTGCTGTGGTAAAGAAAGAAGTGATGGCCCAGGTGAGATCTCCCTCCAGTCCTGTGCAGGAGCCATGTGCTCCATCCTGGCTGCTCATCCTTGCGGATTCCAGCTGGGCCAGCGGAGCCAAGGGCAGGGTCAAGGCTCGAGGGGGAGCTGGGAGTGGGCTGCAGCCCAGTGACTTGAAACCTTTTGCAGTTGGGAGGCGGTTTTAGGGGTGTAAAGTGTGTTTTGCACAAACCAGGATTTTACCTTTGGTCTCGTCTTCCCCTAGAGATAAGATTTCTGGGTTTTTCAGACCTGATTGGTTAAATCATTAAACAGTGGCTGGAGGGAAAGAACGAGCCCCTTAATTTGTGTCTTGTACCTTGGAGGCTCACTTTTTTCTCTAGGAACACCTTCAAATGTGGTTGGGATGCGATCTTCCCCATAGGACAGCAGTATTCTGTGCTGCTGAGTTCTAGCAGCATCTGATTTCAGATTTTATTGCCTGAACTTAAATCACAGAATCATTTAGGTCTGAAAAGTCCTCTAAGACCATCGAGTTCCACCATTAACCCAGCTCTGCCAAGATACTTGGACAAGTCATCTCATTTCCAGAAATGCTGGTTTATTTCCCTGCAAGGAGCTGACAGCTTTAACCCAGTCCCGTTGCTTTGCTCTCTCATAGGTGGATCAAGTTTGAGGAGAAGGTAGAACAAGGTGGGGAACGATGGAGCAAACCACACGTGGCCACCTTGTCCCTGCACAGCTTGTTTGAGCTGAGGACGTGTATAGAGAAGGGGTCCATAATGCTGGACATGGAGGCCTCTTCCCTCCCACAGGTAGTGGGTAAGTACACCTGCCTTGGCTCTTTCCCTCAGCCCTTCCCCACAAGTTTTATTAAGCCTGATATGTTTTTATGGATGGTTGTAATGAAAAAGTGCTGCTTTTTCAGTAGAAGAGGAAAAGAAAGAATCCTCCAAAGAATAAGAGGGAAAACTAGAAAGCCCTAGGCTGTGTTTAAGATGGGGCTCTCCTCACAGCACGGGAGAGGGAAGAACAGCCCCAACAGAATGGGAGAGCAGGGTCTGTGCAGTCAAAATAGCCATGGCCTGGAGTGACGCTCGGTGACATTGCTGAGAGCCAGATCATGTTCCCCATGGCATGTGAGAACTCACAGAAAATAAATTTTCCAAGTGAGCCATCCAGTGGAGAGACATTTAAGCAAAACACTGAGTTTAAAAGCCATTACATGAAGAGGTGTAGAAGAGCAAAATGAAATGACTCCCCACTAAAACTCAGTGCTTTGAATTATCATCTCAGGAAGCAAGGTCAAAATTGTCCTGGCATAGAATTGTCCCAAACACTGGTTTGGAATTACAAAAGCTGTCTCTGGTGTTATCTGCAGAGTTTTGAGTTTAGTTTTGAGTTTTTGAGTTTAGTTTGGTGGCATTTACCTTCCTTTGCTTTTGTGTCTGTATCCAAATGCACACCTTTGCAAAGTTTAACAAAATAACACCCCCAAAACCTCTCAAGTTTTAGGCTGAAGCTGAACCTGCTTCAGAAGCAGCAGCTGATGTCCATGGTCTGAAACCTTAAACTCTCAAACATTAAATTTCCTTTCGAAGTCCCTTCGAGATGTCACCTTCGATCTCCTTCTTCAAAGCCCAAATTAAATCTATTTCCTGGGAGATTAAATTACACACCAGTGGCTGCTGTTGCTGTGACACTGTCCTAAGCAGGGTAATTTTGCTGGTCCAGACCCTTAATCAGACAGGTAGGGATGTCCAGGACTGGATTTCCAGGATGATTTAATCACAATCACTTGCCTGGTGTCTGGTAGTGACATGCAGGAAAGGAAAACTCCAAAGAAAGGCTCTCTTTGTTGTTTGTTATAGCAGGAACAGGGAAAGGAAGAATGCAGATAGAAAAGGATGAACTTGATAAAGATTTTGAAGGAAATATTCCAAAAATCACTAACCAAAGCCACAAACAAGAAAAGCTTGTTGAAAAACAATGCTTAGCAAAAATCAACCTTTTTTCTGAACATTTTGTGTAAAGATACCCATGTGCATGTACCCACCCTGTCCTAATTTGGGAGGAAGAACTAGGCTCTTCCCTAGGGATTTGGAGAGGCACTAATTCTTGGGCAGCATGCAGAGGATGACTTTCTGACTCACTGAGTTAGCAAATGTGATGAGTGTCCTACCTCCCCCTTCCCCTAACTTTTATTATTAGCACAAATAAAAGTTAACAGCAGACAAATAAGAGCTGCCACTCGCCCTCAGGGGACAGGGTGAGAACTCAGGCCATCAAGGGAATGACTTTGTGCACAGTGGAGCTTCTTCATACATCTGGTGACTTTTTTTGGTTTTTTCTTCTGGGATAGGGGAGCTGAAAGGAGGGAACTGATGGGAAGTGAGCAGGCTTTGAGGGGGCTGGGAGCGTTTTTTCCTGGTGATTCCATGAAGGGCAAAACCATATAATACATCCTGTGGCTATTGGAGCAAGTCCTGCCGGTTGTAGTTGCCGTCACTTCAGTCCTGCAAGTGAGTGATTTAATTAGTGGCTCATCTTCAGGATTTTCTCCTGTTGTGAGATTAGGTTTTACTGGGGGCCTGTGAGGTGAACTCAGGCATGGTTGAATCTGATGTAAGTTTTTCTGTGTGATTTTTGGAAGTGTAATGGAACTTGCAATGGAGTTATAGGTTCTTGAAAGTTCAGGCTCAGAGTAGATTCCCTTTCTGAGCTAAGAACCATCTTACTCTGGGTACAGGTGATCTGAAATATGATTTGTGGCATGTCGGAAGTAGCAGAAGGGAATCTCAGTGCCATACATGTGTGTTGGTGGCTCATGCTGGATGGAAATGCTTGTATTCTCTTTCAAAAGGAATGTCTAAAAAAGATTTCCATGAAAATAAAACCTAGTTTTGAGATGGGAAGGAAAGACTTGAAATAGGTGAGGTGAAAACAATCCATCCCTGTCTCCCTGGAAGCAGCTGAGTTTTGAGCTGTGTGGTTAATTTTGCCCTCCTCTCCATCCCCCCTTCCTGTTGCTGCCACAGAGGTGATCGTTGACAATCAGATCGAGACAGGGTTGCTGAAATCCGAACTGAAGGACAAGGTCACCTACACGCTGCTCCGGAAGCACCGGCACCAGACCAAGAAATCCAACCTGCGCTCGCTGGCTGACATTGGAAAGACCGTCTCCAGTGCAAGTAGGATGTTTTCCAACCCCGATAATGGTAATGCAGAGGCTAACTGGCTATAGCCTTCCCTGTCACAGCAACCCACCCAGCCCAGCCCAGAACTAACTGCGTGGCCCTGACAATGCTTTTCTAACCCCCATCAGCGTAGCGAGACCCGTGCTGATGGCACATCAGCAGTGGGCTCTGGAGGCTGCTTCGGCCGTGGCACAGTGCTCTAACCACATCTTCACTGGACTGAGAGGGACAGGAGGGCAGCTGGCAGCAGCTGGGGAAGGCAGAGGGATGCTCTCCCAGCTGGCGTGTAGGAGATCATACAGGAGCAGCGACAGGAAAGAGCGATTTGCAAAAATCTCTTGATGGGGCCTGAACCTAAAAGACCAATCACCTGAAATGTCTGGGCAGAGACAAAGCTTCCATGCACATTTCATGTCTCTAACAGACGGTGTTGGTAGCAGTCTGAATCAAAAATTACCTGAAAGTAACATCTAGCTTGCATTTTATTGCCAAACAATCGTTGTCCAGTGGGGTAAAGCTGATTTCCATTGTGCTTTATTCATCCTAAAATGGTTTTGTGGTGTGTGTCGTGACTACATTTTGTCTCTAAAAAAGGTGTAATAGGTAGTGTCATGTTGGTAGTGGTGTCCCTAAATGTGTGTGTGCTTGGATGCAGACAGCTACAGAGGCCTGGGCACTGATTCTGTATTTACCCCTGTGTGGAGATTTGGGGTGTTCTTACTTGTGGTAATCAGAGAAGTGGAGTTTTAAGCCTCTTGTCTTGCTTGGGAGTTCTCTCTGCTGTCTCCTTTGGCAATCTGGAAATTGGGCTAAAAGTTGCCATTTCAAAATACCCAGAAATAAAAGCAAGTGAAGAAATTATTTTCTTCTTGCTCCACCGAAGGCCTCTTAGCTTGCTGTGTTCTGCTTCTAAAACTCACCCTAACACTTCTCCCTAACCTATTATCACACTTCATTATTATTTCCTATCTTTGATCATCCTTTGCTTTTACAACAGGAATGTATGTGCATGTGGAGAATATTTACTGCTTTTGATGATGCCTCTTGTCATGCACAAGTGCCTTGATAAAGCAGTGATTGAATGAATAACATGAAGTTGCAATAACATAAAGTTGCAATACCATGAACCGAGGGACTTTTCTAGGTGAATATCCCTACAGGAGTCCAATGGAGCAGAGAAAGACTGGGCTTTGAGTAACACTGTAGAGAAATTGCAACTCTGAGGAAGGGGCTCAGCATGGCCAGATGAATCCTAAAGCTGGAGGAGCCATGGGCAGGGACACCTTCCTCCAGACCAGATTGCTCCAAGCCCTTGTCCTTGGACACCTTCCTGTCCTGTGCTCTCCACAGTTTGGATGGGAGGCATCTGCTTCCTGTTACCACCTCTGTGACTCTGACTCTTTGTGCCCCTGGAGTAGATGGCCACGTTTGCTGTGAGGAGCAGGATCCTGGGCTGTGGCCATGGCATGTGTGAGGCTGAACATCAGACAGACACGTCTTTAGCAAGTGGTGCTCAGGCATTTCAGTCACCTTGTGCAGGGGATGCCCTCAATTCTCAGCTGCAAATCCCTTTCCTGCACATAGGTACTGCTTATCCTGGGAGGGATGATGTTGACAAGGGGTATTCCTCATGTTTTCACTCAGCCCTTGCTCATTTTCATGGCTGAAGGCATCCTTTATTTGGATTTTAGGTGATTTCAATTTCATTCATTTCTTGTTCTTGTTTGAAGGGGCTGTGCAGGTCCTGGCTCAGTTGGACTGTTCTCCAGGAATTTTATCTCTGGTCTTCAGCCACTCCTTTCATGTTGTTCTGCCTCTGTTCCCCCTCCCCCCTGGATATTTATATATAACACATTATATTCCATGGCAGTTCAAGTGCTTTGAGACTTTAGAAGGGCAAGACTGACATGAGTACCGCCTGAATAGTTATTACTGTTATTTAGTATTTACACTTTAATGAAAAAGTAACTCCAGAACATATTTGATCAAGTTCTAACTCAGATTCAATGAGTGGCTCTTGTGTCCTTTAGACAGATAAAAATTTAATGAGGCCAACAGAGTGCAGCTGTCTCTCAACATGGCTAATCACCATAATGAACATGCCGCCAGCCCCAAGCACTCCTAAATTTCCCTAGAGGTCCTTTCCAGGTAGGTGTTTGCTTTCATTTCAGTGTTAGTGAAACTTCCATCCAATATTGATGCTGTCCTCAGGTCTGTGGAACCCTCTGAACATCCTGTTCTCCTTTGCACAATAGCTTCATGGGCTGGTGTAGCTGCCACCCTGCTCAGCTGGCTCAGCGGGGACACCTTCTGCCAGACCAACTTGCTCCAAGCCCTGTCCAACCTGACCTTGAACATTTCCAGGGATGGCATCTATTTATTAGATCTGAAATTGGGAAATATTCCCTGGGCCATGGCTCTCAAAGATCCTGGGTGCCTGTATCTCACTTAGTTCGGAGCACTTAAATAACTGAATCTTAGGGGCTCCAGAATGTTTCTGTTTCCACACGTTGATAATTACATGTTGATGGGACTCCTGCAGGGGTTTTTGACAGGTTTTTGCATGTGTCTGGTTTTGTTGAGTGGCTTTGTCTCTTCCTGGCACAGCCCTTGTCCTGGAGCCCTAGAGCAGTGTGTAACACCTGGGCAAGTGCTCTCCACCTGGGTTTTGCCATGGTATAACATAGGATCTGTGGTCACTGTCCCTTCTGCAGGTGCCTGAGGACTGTCTGGACAATATTTACCAGCCTTCTGTGATGACATTTGCTATCCATTTTTGACATTTTTCTTTCAGAGCTTCATGCCTGCTGCATTTTGTATAATTTAACACCTATGGGAGCCTTTGTCAAGTAAGAAAACGATTGAATCCTCCTAAACGCAAGGTGGCAGAGGCTGTAGAAAACTGTGATATGTTTAAGTGTGCGTGTTTAATCACCATCAATAATGGCACAGTCCCGTCACCACATGGGTGCTGTCTGTGCTGCCCAAACTCCCCCTGAACAGTGTGTGTTCACACTGTGCTAGCAGTGTGGTTTGGAAACAGCTGAGTTGAAATAACAGGCTGTCTGCAAAGTGTTGGCTAATGCAAAGAGAGGGGGATGCCTGGGTACAGGTAAAACCTTCTCTGAAGTCTTTATTCTGTATTAGAATTCTGGAATGGTTTGAGTTGGAAGGGAACTAAAAGACCATCTCATTCCACCCCTTTACCATGGGAAGGAACACCTTCCACTAGACCAGGTTGCTACAAGGCATGTCCAACCTGGCTCTGGACACTCCAGGGATGGGGCAGCCACAGCTTCTCTGTGTTCAGCTTTAGTCAGTTCAGTATTTTCCACGTGAACTGCGACCTCATGGCATCAGTTGAATAATACCAGCACAGAGGAGAGGAATTGAAATCAGAAATTAGATGTTTTCCAAGGAATGATTGGAAAACCCCTACCAATATATGTATTGGCAATATTGGAAGCATTGCAGACTAAGGTGAACATCTCCAAACCTGGTATTGGTGTGCTTGGGTATGTACACATTGGGTCAGAATGTTGGTCAAAGTTGGCTCCTACAGGGACATGACCTGCTTTTTATTTTCAAAAACCTGTTGTTACTGGTGGTGCCACAGTTCGGGACTGCTCAGCAGCAGCATCAGTGCTGCTGCTCACTCACTTTCTTGAGATCTGCTTCTAAAATGCCTGAGTTTTCTACACCAGGGATGGAAAGCTGGCTCCAGCCCTGCCAAGGTGGAGCTGCAGAGATGTCAGGATGTAAATGAGTGGGCTTTGGTCACTGCCCTGTGCAGCTCAAACCGTCTTTCTTGCCTGGCTTCCCTGTACCACTGCTCAAGCCTTTATTCCTTGGATAATTTCATTTTCTTTTCTTTTAACTTTTGCCCTTTGCTCTCTTCCTGCTCTTTGCTGCTGCTCCTGTCTTCCGCTTGCCTGGCACAAGCACGCAGCCCACTCGAGAGCTCCGTGCCCTGCTTGGCCACACGCACCCTGGATGATGAACTGGGAGTGCAGCGCAGCCCCAGCATGGGATGGCTCAGTAAGTCCTGGGCAGGGCTCAGGGTGGGCTCAGGGCTGGGGGCCAGGAGAGGAAGAGGAGGAAGGAACTCTCACCAGCCAGGCTCCTAATGCTTGCTGCTGCATTAACAATGGGAAAAGCATGGTTGTGTTCCATGGGGAATGGTGCTGCTCTGGCTGTTCATGTTATTCTCACTGCTCCCTCCACTGTTCTGTTTCATTCAGTTTTCCTTTTTTTTTTTCCTTCATCTGGGATGAAGCAGGTGGGTCAGGCCACACTCCCCTTCTGAGGGGCGTCTCTGGTGGCATTTTTTTCATCTATTGAAATATCCTTTGGCTGTTAAAGGGGCTTAAATATTTTAATTTCCATATACATTAACCTCAAAAATAGGCTGTCACCTTGATCTCTCAGGGATGAGCCAGACTGTTCTCTCTTTTGTAATATCTGATTTATGGAACTGTGCTTGGCTTTGGCCATGCTGACATTCCTGGACATGGCAGTAACACACAGCAGGTATAGCGTGGTTCCAGGTGGCTCACAAGAAGGAATACTTTCAGTCTATCCTCACATATACTGTGGAGAAAACCCAGCTCTGGAGAGCCCAGAGATTTTTCTTCCCAATCCTTTAGTATTTTGCTCCTGATTTTGATTTAGTGTTGAGCTTCTTTGTGCTGGGAGCTGATGAGCACTAAGATCTTGGATATTCCTTTTGGTGTGAATATCAAGTCAATATTGTCTCCAAACATAGCCTCCATGGGAAATGCCTCCATGCCATTTCTTTTGGAGTGTTTCCTATCTTTCCAATGATGATCATGGTCAGAAACTCTGGGATAAAAGCTCTTGGTGCTATGCTTGAAGTGTGATGAGAAGGGATGGGAACATTTTAGGATAATTATAAAAATTCATACTGACTACTGTGGTTTCCAATCCTGTATCCATCCCAGAAGTGATTTTTTATTATTATTTGTTCGTTGTTTGTGTTTTGGTTTTTTATTTCATTTTTCTTCTGTGTCTCTGGGGGTTTTCTTCACCTCTCAGGTGAATCTGGTGTCATGAATCAGTGACTTTTGGCCTGTTGGTGTGGTGCACATGTTGTTTTAATCAGTGCAATGCTTAAGGTTCATGAGCTTAGTTAATGAGCTTAGTTGGACTGAGGGAGAAGTTTATTAGGGGCTGTTCTAAGGGACCAGGAGCTGCCACTCTCCCTCTCTGTGTGAGCAGAATCTGGAATGCTGAGGAGGGCAGGTGCCATCCATGTAGGAGAGCTGAGGTGAGGGATGTGCACCTTGGAAGGAACCAGCCCTGGGGAGGGATGGGTTTGTGGTGGGTCCTGGGTGACCCAGCACCATCAGGATCAGCAGCCTGGTGCTGCTTTGCTTTTTCTCCCACAGGCAGGAATTTTGGAAAGCCCTGTCCTGGGAGTCACAGGAACGCTGTGGGCCAGAGATGATGAAGCATTAGCATCTTAAATCTTCCCTGTGCCACGTCAAGTGACAGAAAGCAGCATGTCAGGGTCTGGAATTCCCCACATCAGCCTCCCAAGGAAAGGTGTTGCTGTAGCCTGAGCCTCTGTGTTCTCACCAGATCCAAACAGGTGGTTTAACTGGTGCTGATGTTGTTCCTACAGGCAGCCCAGCCATGGCTCACCGAAACCTGACTTCCACCAGCCTCAATGACATCTCGGATAAGCCTGAGAAGGACCAGGTAAGCTCCAGGCCCAGCCTTCACTTGGGGATGTGTATGGAGAAGAGCTGGGTGTTAGGCAAAGGGCTCTCTCTTCCTTAGCACTAAAAAAGAAGAGGGTGTACAAGGTGAGTGTAGCATTTTTGAATCCTGTGACTGCATCCTCCACTTTTTAAGCACCATCCCTTGGAAAACAGCAGGTTAAACTCTTACAAGGCCTGAAGCAAGTCACACCACATACATGTCATCTTGCTGCTACACATGAGAAGGGAGGGAAAATACCCAGGGACTGATGGATTTTTAGGATCCTCTTCCTGCTGAGGGGTTACAAAGCTCTGCAGAGGAGCTGGGGTCCTGCAGCACCCCCGGCTGAGTGTTCACAGGGACTATGGGATGGAGCAGGAACACGCAGGGGAGCTGTGTTTCTGCTACAGCAGCTGCTGGAACAGGGAAGGTGACTGTGCTGACAGGTAACATGGAAGAGCAGCTCCAAAATGGAGTAATCAAGTTCGAATTGGCCTTTAGTACCAAGTCTCCACCGATTTGACCCCTTGCTTAGACTAGGGTAATGTTTGTGGTATGGCATATGGGCTGTCTTTGTGTGTGTTTCCATTTTTTCTGAGGGGTGAGAGCAAGTTTATTCCAACTCTTAAAAAACCAGTGGCTGAATAAGGTCTCTGTGCAAGTTTCAAAAAACCTTTGTCTGGTTTCAAAAAGTGGGTTATTCTCAAAGTCCGGCTGTTTCTTTTGGAGAATCTCTTTTTTTGTCCACATCTTTCAGAATTCCCCAGTCCCATGGTGATTCTGAATGCAAATGAAGAGTCCCTTTGGAAAATTATTTGGCTAACACAGCATTGCTGGCCAGTTGAAGATTAGTCAAATCCTTCAATGATGGCTGGTCACAATCTTCTGCAAATGCAGACTTAAAGGGACACAACAACATAATGGAGGCAGAAAAGTGAGTTCAGAATAATAGAGTATTTTAAAAATAAACAGATACTGACATAAATAAATACACTTTCATGGAAAGAGAAGGGGGGGCAGCATGTTTTGCAGTGACCCGTGTCGTGCAGTCTTGTAGCATCACCTGTATTGGCTGGGTTTCCAAAATACCTGTTTACCTTTAATACACACAGTCACGCCTGAGGAAAGAGGATTGTAAAACAGCTTTTTGTCATTGGACAAACTGCTGGTTTATATTTTTAATCACATTATAATGGGGTTTTATAGCTAGACCAGCCCAAAGCTGGGGCCGAGTGTTGCAGACAGTCCCCATGGCTCCTCCTGCTCCAGTGTCTCTGGACATACAGATAATGGACTTTTTGTGGAGGATTGGGTATAAAAACATGTTTTGGTAGCACTAATAGGAAAATCTGTTAATAAATCCAGTTTGGGAGCACACTCCCAAGTTTTTAACTTCCAAAATAGATAATGCCTGGCTGCTGGTAGTGAGAACCATTACTTGATAAGTGTCGAGTTCCAAAAAGCCTCTCAGTTAATTAGCCCGTGTCCTGCCGATGAACTTTGCCCAGTGGGAGCCTTATCCTCTATGCCTTGAGAAATCACCTTAGAGATTAGTTTATGTTGCTGATCGACTCACTCCTGCGTTGATAAAGTTTGTGGCATTGTGGTGGTGCCTGGCAACTTTCCTAAGCAGAACTGATTGTGCTGTACTGGAGGCACAGCAATAATCCATCATGTTACCACAACAGGAGCTGGAAAGAGAACAGGTTCTCTTGCCTTGGCAGCAGAGTGACTGCTTTTGTTACTTGGGTATCCCATGTGGGAGCTGGACAATTAGTGAGGCTGTACAGGGAGGTGGGAGTCTCCTGGAGACACAGAATATTCCAGTTTTTATTTATTTGTGTGCATGTAAGAACTGCAGTGCATGAGGTCAGTTTACAACAGTTGCTTGGAGCAGGACTGCCTTCGTACATCCTTAATCAATCCCTGGTTTTGCACAGATAGAGGATTGTGTGCCCATGTTTTAAAGGAAGAAAGGCTTTGAACGAACTTCTCTGTACCTTCAGTGCCTTTTCTGCATCCTTAATTTTCAGTTCTGCAACCTTTAATACTAGTTGGAATGGTGCAATTAACGATACAGGGGTTTTGTAGCCAGAATAATCCTTTAATCTGTGCCTTCGCTGCTCCTTTCCCCTGGATGTTGTATAGTTCAGGTTTCACATGGGCTTGTGCCCCTTGGACAGTTGCCTGTCACAGATGTGATCTGTCAGAGGATCCTCCTGGACTCATCCCTCCTGCTGCTCTCCCAGCAATGCTGGGCACTCAGACAGCTCTGCCTGGCTCAGGGGTGTTATTTATGAATACTGAATCAGGTAGCTCTCTCTGCCATGGGAATGATGGCTTCATCCACTGGGATTGCAAAGAAGCTGGCTCAGCATCCCCAGCATCCTGCAGAAGCTGCCGGGGCCCTGACTCAAACCGCTCCAATGAGAAACAGGCCCATGGGTTTTGGGTTTGCTGTTTTGTCATGTCTTTGCTTTGGGCTGGTTTGGTGTTTTATAAGGATAATTAGAGAAGAGGAGCTGTATAACTTTTGTTGTGTTTGTGTTGGCAGAGCACTGCTCCCGAGGTAGCAGTGTGGAGAAGGGATTTGCCTCTATTTGTTTTATTTTAGGAGGTGTTGGGTGTAGTAAATGCCCTGGGCATTCACAGCTGGAGAGACAAGCAGTGGCACTGTGCGACAATTTATCCTTCTTTTCTGTTTTCCAAATAATAAATGAACATTTAGGCTTTCTGCCCTCTCTTGGGCTCCCAGCTCTCTATTGCAAGATACATCAGTGGTGCCAGAGCAGTGTCCATAAAACCAGGACTTCTCATGGCAGTAAAATTCCGCCAGCTCTTGAAGGTCAAGCTATTGGATCAAGTGTTTCTAGCACCGTAGTCATAGAATCCCAAATTCCCAGACTGGTTTGGGTTTGGAGGGACCTTAAAGGGCATCTTTTTCCAACCCCTGCCATGGCCAGGGACATCTTCCATTAGACCAGGCTGCTCCAAGCCCTATCCAAGCTGGCCTTGGACACTTCCAGGGATGGGGCAGTCAAATCTTAATAATTCAGAAATATTTAAAACTTTTTTTTCAGGTTATGTGTGAAGGAAAGTGATTGAAAAGAGTCTAGTAGAGGCTTTATCAACCTCTCTGGTGCTGTGGTGCCAGCAGACCATAGGAAGCTGGGCAAGTTCGTACTGCTGTTCCCACTCCAGTCCCTTCTCCTGTGAGAAATCCTTTGGCCATGATCTATTAGAATGTCCTTGGCAGCTCCAAGTGGCTGAACCACCAGACTCCTTTAGTGTTCAACATGTGAAATAAAGGGGGCATGAAAGAAAATCTGTTTTCCCAGGGACCTGCTATTCCTGAGCTGATGCAAGAGCATATGGAAAGGATACGTATGTTGATATTAAGGGGAGTTTCCTGACCTGGCTATCTCTGCTTCCAAAGGGATGTAAACAAACCTGGCTCTGAATGAATATGGTCCATCAGAAGGAGGCACAAAACCCTTGCTATTTGTTGTGGTGTGGGCACTGTGTATTCAAACTAGTGTTTCTATATCAACAGGGGATCTGTGCCAAAGCCAGCACTGCAGTTAAAAAAGAAATTGGCCTTGTTGAGACAACCCCTCCTGCGTTTCCTGGAGACCAGTGGGCAAGCAGGGCACTAGTGGGATCCTGCTCTTGGGAATGCAGTGCAGTGATTGATAGTAGGAGTGATTCACTGCTTTTCCTTTTTGAACATCTCCTCACCTCCGCAGACATTCCTAATTTTGAGGTCTGTCAGCCTGGTTGACCTACTTTCATTCAATGGAGCTCCAATGGAAGTTACTGTCTTCCAGTACAAATCACTTTCACCTTTCTGGAGAAAAGGAGAAGTTTCTAGAAAATTTAGTTAACTGGAATTTTCTTTACTTTGCCCATTTTTCTTGATGCAGAGAGCAGTTCTGCTTGCTTGGCTGTTTCCCATGTCCACAGTGCATCTCTAAAGTATCCCTGGGTGATGGAGCAGCCCAGTGCCTGAAAGGTATCCCTTGAGGCAAATGTTCATGGAATAAGTTATGGGAATGACTATAAGCTATGTGTGAGCAGATACAGAAAACCAGAGAGACAGAGGCAGGTTCAAATCCAGGGGGAATTAACCTTCCTTAAGAGCTACTTAGGAGTGTGTACTTAGGAGCTGCTTCATTTCTGATCGATCCAAAGTGCTGTTGAGAGTGTTACAGTACACTTAACGAAATTGGGATTTTTAGGCTGCTGTGCCTTTTTGCAAGTACAGTGCTGGGGACCTGTGGCCTTTAACATAACATTAGTGATTGGGTTGGAATGATGCTCAATTTGGCAGAGTGCAGGAGAAAGTGAGGTCCCCTCCTCCCGCCCTGCTCCCAGGTGCTGCTGAGGACTCAAGTAATTCTGAAGCTTCTTTGGGGAACAATTCTGAATGGATTTTATATGCTGACTGCACCCTTCCCATCACTCATCTGATAAATTATTTAAGAAAGTGTTGAGTGGCGCTGCAAAACTCATTTGGAGCAAAAAAAAGCCCCACTATAATGGCAGCTCTTTGAAATTAGTCACAGTGGTTTGCTGTGGTGGGCAGAGGGAGGCTGAAGGGGCTGGAGCCCTTGGCCTCGGGAGCTGGGCAGGCACAGGAATGGAGACCCTGCAGGGCAGTTCTGGCTCAAAAGTCACCTGGGTTTGGGCCAGCCATCCAAACCAGGCCTAGTGCTGCTGTACAATCCTTGTCAGCAACACAGCCAACCTGTTGAGCTGAGTTGAATATTTGCTGTGATTTGTCACCTTCCCATAAATTTTTAATCACCAGTATCCTCCCAAACACAGTCCATAGAAGATATGGTAGCACTTTTCTATGCTTCTCCACGTAGCTCCTTGATGCTTATTTACTATTTACTGTGGTGGTGATCCTGACTGAAGAATGCAGGTTAGGACAGTTCCAGCAGTTTTCTTCTTGCCTAATCAATTAATGCCTGAGACTTTTTCCGCTTTTCTCTTTCTTTGAGTCGCCTGGCACAGCTCATTAGTGATTTGTAGTCCAATTCAGTGCCCCCCAGTTGGTGTTCCTGGCAGTACATCCTCCCTCTCCATTCACCCTTTGCCAGGCACACACAGCATTTCCAGAGATCACCCAGGGAGAGGGGGTGGATTGGGAACCAGCTAAGGGTGAGCAGGGTTTTCAGAAGCCTCCAAATCCAAATTCATTCAGTTCTGAAGTTCAGACAAAGGTGTCTTGCAGAGGCTGATTTTTAGAACTTGATGGCTGCTGCTGCAGTGTTTTCCCATTCACTGTTGATGACAGTTCTCCATATTTGGATTTAGCTCACATATGCAGCTCAAGGATGTTGCAGAGCCCGTGAGCACGCACAGTTCCAGCACAGAGGTGCAGAGATGAGAAGAATATGCCCAACACAACTCAGTTTTCTTTTCCTTCTTCTTTGACGGCTGCAGCTGAAGAATAAATTCATGAAGAAGTTGCCCCGTGATGCTGAGGCCTCCAACGTGCTGGTGGGGGAGGTGGATTTCCTGGAGAGCCCGTTCATCGCCTTCGTGCGGCTGCAGCAGGCTGTCATGCTGGGAGCGCTCACCGAGGTCCCCGTGCCCACCCGGTAAGGCAGCCAGCCCCAGGAACCTGCAGTGGCCCCTCTGGCAGCCAATACCCCAGCCAGACAAAATATTCTTCATTGCTTTCCATCGTGTGACCTGGATAACCGTAAGGAGTGGTGTAAAGTAATGAAACTCAGGGAAAGTGCTTCATAATTTTCAGGTCCTGGGTTTGGTTATAAGTAAAACATTACACAAACTTAGCAACTCAGCAGTAAAAGGGCACTGACAGTGTCAAATTTAACTCCTGGGGCTTTTTTCCTGCCTCTTCTGTACATACTCTAGATTCCCTCTGCATGTTTTTGCTCTACATATTGTTCCTCTGCAGCTCAGATCAGATGGAGGATTCAGTTCTGGCCGGGCTGGGGTGAAAAAAAAGTCACATAAACTGGGACATACAATTCTATTGGGGCTTGTTGCTTTTTAATGCATAATGGCTGAGGAAAAAATATCAGATAAATATTTTATTTATTATGACTCATGTTGCAAATTAATCTGAGTCTCACAAACATCAATATACCTTGTGTTCTTAAATATTTAAAGTCACTGCTGGAATATGCCTGGCTGGTTGAGCTGCCCTGTGTGAATTCATAGCAGTATCAAAACCCTTGTATGGAATGGAAGTTACGTGGCTGTTGAAATCTGCCTTGTTTCCGTGTACCAAAGAAAGGGAAGACAGGATCTAGCTTTGCTCTTTAATTGTAGTAGCAGTGTTTGTATTTCTTGGAGTTTCCTGAAGTAGTTCCTTACAGCCACGTCAATACTTATTTGGACAAGCTGGGTATTGGAACAGGAGTGTGGGGACACAGAGTGGCTTCATTTTGTAGCAGGTTACTCATTCCTCAGCATTCCTGGGCTATGTGTGCTTCAATATTTCAGCTTCCAAGTCTATTCCCACTAACTCTATTTGTTAAATGTATCTCTAAGTGCTTTTCTGCAGATGTAAACTTAGGCATCATTTGCTGTGGTGGTGGGAGCCAGGAAGTTGGATCCAGGATTACTGGGCAGCTTCATTACTCAATAGCATTAATCAAGGCAATATATCCTTCCATGCCAGTATTTTTCCCAGGAAATAGTATTATCCATTTGCTGTCCTCTAAAGCAAATGCTGGCCCTAATCAAAGCAGGGAGGCTCATTAGATGGCTTTCATGAGTGATGAAGAGCCATTTGCAATGGCTGCATCCTCCAAAATTCAATCAAGGAAATCCCCTCAGGGCCCCAAGGAGCTGTGGTGGAGGATCTCCTCCCATGCCACCGTTTCCTGCTGTGGATCTGCACTCAAAGCCCGCAGACTCTGCAGGATGCTGGAGCTGGAGCCTCTGGCATATCCACCCTTCTCTCCTGTGGGTCTTCTCCTCTCATTTTGTTAAATTATCAATTTCCAGGTAAAATTGTGGACACCACACCATCCAAAAGCTGCACCCCTTTTTTCCTTCACACTTTCTTGCAAAGTATTTCAAGTATTTCCTTTATTTAAAAGCACATTTTTGCTAAAACGAAACCAGCGAGATCTGACAAACTCCCCGTGAAAATTATCTTCACAAGGTATTTTCATACAGCCCTAGTAGTAAAAATTGGGGATATACAATTGGAATAGAGAGATCCTAGACTTTCCTGAGTTGAATCTTCTTTTTACCAGTCAGATTGGAAAAAAGAAAACCTTGAAGGCCTTTGGTTTTCTCCTGTTGGATTAATCCCACAGCACTTAGAACTCCTCATTTAGGGAAGTCCTGAGCTTGCAGCGTGGCTTGGGAGTGGCTGCTGGTCTTCTGGACAATGCAAGAGATGGATGTTTGAATTTTCCGCAAGGATTCAAGGCTGCTGGTTAATGTAATGGTGATGGGCAAAATGAAGAGGAGTGAACAAGGAGATGTTTTATGGAGATAAACTGCACAGACTTGCACAGTCTTGTGTGCAGTGCTGGGAAAGGCTTGTGTCTGCAGGTCTCAAATGAAGTGAAGTAACTTGCCCAAAGGTCACTTGGGAAGCGTGTATCAGATCCAGCATTAGGTTCTCCTCCCAGGCCTCCTGATTGAAGCTTTTCACTGCAAAGGCGCCTTTCCTCCGGGACTTGGCTGAGATGCCTTTGTGCAGGTGCCTTTAACCCTTATGGAGTTGCTGCTCTTTCTCCAGGCTGGAGGCATGGAGGCTGGTCTCAAATCTTGGTTTAGTTTCTATTCCTATTTTTTTTTTCTTATTTTGGGGATAAGGGGATGGGACATGGGACTCTGTGCTGGAAGGGATACAGCTGATGGAATTATTGCAGAAGACAGTTATGAGAATGCCTGGTTCCCCTAGAAAACCAGGAGAATGCCAAGCAGCAACTCCTGGTTATAAACTCCTTTTCTAGAATTCATGTATTTGGCTAATTTGCATTCTGCAGTTTGGAAAGAGTTGTCTGAGGAACAGTTTGTCTTGAATGTTTTTTTATAACTGGTGAAACAGGGAAAATTCCAGGAGGTGGGAGGACAACAGAGGACATGACTTGGGCATGTGTGGCTTACTCACCTCCATGTGAACCACAAGTAAAACACTTGAACACCTCGTGAAGAACTTGAGTAAGAAATGTAGTAATGCTAAGCAATATATATTTATGGATCCTGTCCTACTAACTTGCTACTTTTTTTTTTTTGCAGAAAGTTCTTGTTTGGAAATAATACTCTTCATAAGTACCAATTTGACTTAGTACCTCGTGATATTTTGAATTAAGAAGCTAAAAAAATACTTAATCCAATGTTTGGAAGGAGAGAGGTACTACTGCTGAGGTTATTTCATCTGCATGTTTGCACTGACAAAGGTTTCATATCATGGTGTTTTTCCAACTCATCAGCAGTGACTTGGATGTAGTTGCTGCCCAAAGACATGATGTAAGAAATTAGGTGTCCAAGGCCAGGTTGGATGGGGCTTGGAGCAACCTGGACTCATGGAAGGTGCCAGGCATTGGAAGTAGATGGCTTTTGGAGTCCTTTCCAACCCAAACTATTCTGTGATTCCATGAAACAAATCCCTGTGGAGATGGACAGGCTTTCTGTGGTGCACGGGGTATGATGGGCCACAGGGTGTAACCTCTATTCTCAGGTTAGCTGGAAGCCACTGGCACCCTCTGGATCTCTAACAAGGACCTTTTGAAAGTCATTTTCCTGTTTAGATGTTGTACAAGTAATAAACTATTCATTTTGCCATCCTAAATGGGAACACTCTCTTGGTTTTGTCAGATTCCTCTTCATTCTGCTGGGACCAAAGGGCAAGGCAAAGTCCTACCATGAGATCGGCCGAGCCATTGCCACGCTGATGTCGGATGAGGTAGGTGTCCCGGCATCTCCCATGGGAAATGAGTTCTCCCAAATAATCATGTCCTTTCCTCCAGCCTGGTCAACAGGAATAGGCATTCACATAAAGCTGAAGTATCCAAATGTCACCTTCTAATTCCATCTGTTAACATAATGATTGCATCTGGCTTCATGTTTTTGTAAAAGCATGACTAGAGGAGGAGGTTGTGCACCATGTGTATTTTCCTCCTGGCAATCCCTCTTGCAAATCAACAGTTAATTAATTGCTGAATTAATTCTGTTGCAGTCTGCACCTTGTATCCCATTTCACCATCCCAGTACCCCACAGTCACATTCCAGGTAATCACCACAGGTCTGGTTCCCCCAGGACACGCTGCTTTGTGTGGCACTGTATCCCGAGCATGTGTTTGCTTCAGCAGTGCTTATACATTATCCAGAGCAGCTGGCCATCCCTGGCTCACCAGGCACCTCTCTGGGATGGCTAGGCTTTCAGAATTCATTTACAGCTCCTTTCCTCAGCATCCTGAGTCACATTATCTTTTTTTCTTGGTGTTGCTCTGCTCTCCTTTAGTTCCCTTAATTACAGCTCATCTGCTTCCAACTGTTCTGCTTTCTGTCACTCAGTGGTCTGGTTTCCATAGCCCCAAAGTCCCTTCCTACCACCAGGTTGTCTCTCATGTGCTCCGATCCACCTCCTCCCCACTCAATCCAAAAGACTCCTATAAAATTCATCAATAACGTCCTTTTTTCCCCTCTTCTTTCATTTGTTCTTCATCCGTAATACCAAGCCTTTCACTAAAACTTGCTTATGTTATTTCTGAATAAATATTGCCATTATTTCTATGTTGCAGGGTTGAAAATGAACCTGGGTTTGATGGACTTGAAAGTAGGCAGCTTTGTAAAACTATCTTCTCAAATTGAAACTCCTTATGTAGAGAAAAACTTTTTTTTGATAAAAGAAATAGGTAATTTCTTCAATAACACTTTTTAAAGGTTAGAAATGCATGTTTTGTTTAAAATTAGAAATATGCCTGCCAGAAAAGAATCTCTGTCGGTATCCAGCCAAAGGGAGGGGTTTTTCTGAGGGTCACACCTCCTTGTGCCAAGTGTCCTGATACTTCTTTAGAGGTTTTTGAGAAAAACTGAAGTTGGTTTTGTAGAATAAAACCCAAAAGCTTTTTCTGGAGTCTGGGCTACAGAAAATGCAAACCTTTTCCACATGAAATTTCCTTTTTCCTTGCAGGTGTTCCACGACATTGCCTATAAAGCCAAGGACAGGCAGGACCTGATCGCGGGCATCGATGAGTTCCTTGATGAAGTCATTGTGCTCCCACCTGGGGAATGGGATCCAGCCATTAGGATAGAGCCCCCCAAGTCTCTCCCTTCTTCAGATAAGAGGTAATAGCAGGAGACAGTGTCTGTGATGAAGGACAGTGGGCATTGGGTCTGAAAAGGTGGTGGGAAGAGCTGGTGCTTTGATTGTACCAGGTGTATCAAGTGACCTGCAGCTGTCTGTCCAATATGTAGAAAGTCCTGGAGGTATTTTCCTTGTAGCTGGAGGGAGGATGTTCTGGAAATTCTGTACCTTTTAAAGTGATTCTGTAGGCACATGATAACATACTTGGGCTCTGCTTGGTCCTTGTGACATACCATGTGTGTTTTTGCCTAGGAAAAACATGTACTCGGGTGGAGAAAACCTGCAGATGAATGGGGACACCCCTCATGACGGAGGGCACGGTGGTGGGGGCCACGGGGACTGTGAGGAGCTGCAGCGGACGGGCAGGTGGGTGACATGCCTGCTGTGTTCTGAGCAGGTGGCAGTGCCCATCCTGCTTCCCAGCCCGACATACTGTCTGTACAGGTTGAGCTGTGACCCCAAAATGTGTCCTGGGATGTTAAGTGCATGGCTTGAGGCTGTGTGAAGGGTTCTGAACATCTGGCCCAGGTAGGTGCTGGCTGTTGAGAGCCTGTGAAGTCAGATGAACCATAAGGGATGCAAGCCTGGCAGGTACTGCCTCAGTTTCCATTTGGATTGCTGGAAGCACTTTAGCTGAAAGCAGAGGCATTCCCTTTTCCAGGCATTGTAGTTGCAGTTGAATTGCACAGATGAAGGCTTTTATTGGTTAGAAGTATAGAAGGTAATAGAGTCCAGGACCTGCTCTCTGCTATATTACTCTGCTTTGTGCCATGTAAAAGTCCACTTGAGTGGGAATGCAGCTCAGGTGTCCAGGAAACAGCATGCTCAGTGTTTCAGGGTCAGTACAGGTTTTCATGGTGGCTTTGTGCTCTCCCTCCCACTCTGTATCTTCTTTTTAAATTCTAGTAGAATATCTAGCAGAAAAGTCTGAAAGTCTAAAATTCCCCATTGCTGTGTACCAGGCAGTGGAATGTCCTGATTTTGGGTCAGAAAGTGACATGTACCTGTTTGCCACAGTGTCAGAGCAGTCCTGGTGTTAGGGGGGGCAGCTGTGAGCAGGGGAACAAGAGGCTCAACAGAAACATTTTTCATGCTGGCCGTGTCAGAGCCACATGGAGTTTAAGCATGGTGTTACTGTCCTGTCTGAGATCATACAGAAAGGGATTGTCTGCAAGTGAGTTCTCTTGTTCTCCAAGATTATTTCCCTTGTGTTTTTATGTCCAGTTCTTTTGGTGATTAAAAATTCGAAGCATTTTTCCATATAGCAGATTGTTTGGCTCACCCAGCTATGGTGTCTGCCATGTGGACAAAACTTAGGCAGGGATGTAGACCAGAGTTAATCTATTTTATTACATTAACTAATACAGTTGGGGAAAAAAAAAAAACAACAGATGAGCTTCCTGAACTGCAAACTGTAGTGATCTGTTCCAGGAGAAGCAGGGCTTGTGTTCCTGAAATTAATTTCTTTCCAGCTGCATAACATGTTCAAGGTATTACCTTTCTTTACAACATTATCTCTGATATCCCTGGACCACCACAGCTGTGATAAGACACTGTGTAATGTGATGATCTCACTCCTTTGAGATAACACTTCATGACTGGCAGTGTCTCTGATGACTTATAGTGGTGACTTTGCCTGTGAAACATTTTGTACGAGTCTCCTCTTGCTTGTCCTTGCAGATTCTGTGGGGGCTTGATCAAAGACATAAAGAGGAAAGCACCGTTCTTTGCCAGCGACTTCTACGACGCTTTAAATATCCAGGCCCTCTCAGCCATCCTTTTCATCTACCTGGCCACTGTCACCAATGCCATCACTTTTGGGGGACTGCTTGGGGATGCTACAGACAACATGCAGGTAAGCAGAACCAATAACAGCATTTGATTTTTGCTGTGTGGTCAGAGGAGTGTTTGGGCACTTACAGAGCTGGAATTCTGGGTACAGTAATGGAGTTGTCCTGTGTTTTCACTGAGTTCTCTGCTGCTGTTGGCTGTCCCTTGACAAATGCTACAGCAGTTGCCTTAAATGGTGCTTAAAAGCAGGCTCAGGAGACAGAGAAGGTCTTTGCTCCTTCTATAGTGGGAAGTTCCTCTCATCTGCTCTCCCTTGTACTGTTTCAGTCTAATTAAGTTTGCTAAGTCTGAATCAGACTTTCCATGTCTGAATCCTTTGCCTGACTCCTACAATCCCTGAGCTTCTGCCTCTCTGGTGAAAAGAGCATCCTACAATTTATAGGAAAGCAAGTAAATTAGGAGATGTGACGCAGGAAAGAAATGCCAGTTCTTTAGAAAGATGAATTTTGAAGTAGTGGGAGGTCAGATCCTGAGAACCAGCTGGCTTATCCATGGTCAGGCTGGATCAGTGGGCAAGGCAAGAGCTGGGGGCTTCAAAGGGAAGGGATTCTGTATTAATTGTACTGCAAGTGCTTTGTGTTAGTAGAAAAATAGGAAGTTGTATTTAGATAGATTCAGTGAAGCAACATGAAATCTCCTAACAGTAACTAAGCTGGTAGTGACAATGATGGGATTATTAATTTATGCAGATTTAATTAAGTCAAACATAGAAAAGGAGGACACGTATCTTCCCTGCAATGAATTAAAGGTTAGAGTAGGATCTAGCAGCCTGTGAAGTGCCAAACTTCCCTCGCCCCTGTACAAACACAGTTTGCCTTTTCTGAGACTGATGGAAGTCAGAAATGGAGAGGCCTGCAGGACCCATCAGTGAGCAGTACTGGGCTGTCACTGGGTAGCAGAGCAAAGCCTGTCTGCTCTGCATCTGCACAAGGTGCAGTCTTTAAATTAGGAGGAAGAAGGGGAACTTCTTACCTGGTTACAAATTTAGAACAAATTTAGAATCACTTTATTGTGGCCAAAAGTCTCTTCTGTTACCTTTGTACCCCATGAACATTTATTATCAAGTAACAATAAAACCCACCCAATATTTCTGGGGCTACCACATGCATCCTGTTGGTAGACAGTGATGTGGCTGCTGCAGGGTCAGGCCCTGAGCACGGCCTATCCCTGCTGCCTGTCCTAGGAACTCTCCTGGCCAGTGCTTCCTTAACAGAGTTCTGTGTTTCTGAGAAAAGACACTATTCTTAGCTACAGACACGTGGTAGAATGCAGGGAAAAGAGATTCCAGATGTGCTGGCCATGAGGGCCCTCTCCATGAGTAATGCTGGAGGAGCAGAGGGGATCAGCTGTGCGGATGCTGTTCCTCACCCTGGGAACATCCTCACATCCTCACAAGTTGCCCAAAGGCAGCCAGCAAATATTGCTTTCCTCAGTGTAAACACTAACTCATGTCTTTCCAAGGAAGAGAGGCACAAAACTGGACTTAAATTCTTCACAATTCCTCTGATAAGTCAGGAGAACTGCAGCCCCATCCCTGCAGCATGTCATGAGCAGAAGGAAGGATCTGCATGTGCTGTTAACATATGTGGCATTAATGAGGCTGCTGGTTCACACAGCTTCAGCTATGCACATAAGCCTGGGCTTAAATCCACCCCCGGTTGTTGGGAGTGTGTTTCTGGAGAGGGTGATGCTGATGGCTGCACGTCCTATTCAGTAGAAGATGATGCTCTTATTCCTTTAAAGCTCAGTCAAGTGTAAATAGATTAACAGCAAATGAGGCAAGATCAGCACATTCTGCATACTCAGTCGGTAATCACATTTTATTGCCATTTATATTTCATCCACATTTTGCATTTTAAAAGTAGATATTGTCCAGCTGCAGTTGGACATGAAAATCCAAGAATGCACTAAGTGTGTTCTTTTATCCTTCTCCAACCAAGCTGCTTTGTCACACATGCCAAAGGTAATTGTAGAGCCCACTAAATACAGAATTTATGACTTGCTGGTGACATCTGATGAAGTTGGGTCTCAACACACAGCTGCTGGATGAAACAGCCTTGTTTGGTTTGTGTCTTACTTACTAAACCAGTGACTTGAAAGAGAGGCAGGTTTTTTATCTAGAAAGTGTCTGTTCAATTGGAGAGAGAAAATATCCCACCCTCTGTTGTCCTGGAGGATGTTGGTGCTGTCCTGTAGCCGTGCTTTGCCATGGCTGTTTGAGGAGTTCTCCAGATATGTCTCTTTACTGTCAAAGACTTGGAAGATTATAGAATGATACCATGATTTAGGTTGGAAGGAACCACAAAGATCATCTAGTTCCAACTCCCCTGGGTGGGGACAGCTTCCACCAGACCAGGTTGCTCCAGGCCTGGTCCAACCTGGCCCTGGATGTTCTAGGAGTTCTCAAATCCTTCAAGCGGTCCTTAAAAACACCCTCTTCCCCTTGTCAAATATAAAATACAATATATAGCTTCGTTAGACTGTGGAACTCAGAAATCCAAGAGGAGTTGATGGTTATTCTGAGTAAGTATGCATTGTGCGGAACCAACACATCTTGGTGTGAGCTGAGGCAGAGGATGCTCTTCCTTTGGCCATGGGCACATGGACATGCAGCACATGGCCAGTCATGGCCAGAACTGCTCATTTAGAAAGGGTTATCCAGCAGAACTGACTGCTCTCCCCTGTTTCCATAGGGCGTGTTGGAGAGCTTCCTGGGCACGGCTGTCAGCGGTGCAATATTTTGCCTTTTGGCTGGTCAGCCCCTCACCATTTTGAGCAGCACAGGACCTGTCCTGGTCTTTGAGCGGCTCCTCTTCAATTTCAGCAAGTGAGTATTTGGGGGGAGAGGGCAAGGGGAGGAATGCCCCTCACTAATGAAATCCCAGCCAGGGAATGAGCTGCCTGGCGGTGGAGAAAGAGGGGATTTAGTGCACAAAATGAAACATCTCATTGTTTACTGCTGAGATCCAGTGCAATCACAGCAGAGATTTTCCCGGCACGCATGTCCCAGGGCACTGCCCAGTGTGTGGCTGCCTGTCTCCATGGGGCCTCCTGGAAAGAAATCCTCAGCTACTTCAGTCCTCTGTGAGGAATTTACTCTAGTTATGCTGCTCCTCCCAGTCACTGCTTCCCTGGCTGCTTTGGATTTCCCATAAGAGCAAAGAAATTAATCCAGCTCTTCTCTAACAAAATCCCACGAGTCTCAAGGTTACCAAAAATTTGTCCATAAATCTGTACTCATTTGAAATAATCAGTATTATTTATGAAAGCAAAAATGCCTGTAGTAGAAATAGCCCCCAAAATTTCATGGTGGAGCTTTCCTCCATTAAAGGCTCTTGGGTTTTTTTCCATTTAATTGGTATAATGAGCTTCTGCTCCCTCCATGTTGTTGATAGCTGACACCCAGAGCCAAAGGGAGCCCATTTTAAGTGTCCTCATTTACCATTCCAACATCTGCAATACCAGGAAAATACGCTGCAATCCCTAAGGGAATCAGCAGTGTCATGGATAATTTTACATGTAGGGCTGCTGATCCTTTGGCTGGTGTTTTGTAAGGAGATCATTTTAGGTGACACAGAAGAAACCTCAAATCCCTTGTAGCCCATGTTCTTGGCTTTGCAGGTTATGCAGGACTAGTTTTCCTACACACAGGGAAGAATGGGGGCTAGAAAAAGTGGATGGAAAATTAGATTATCCCAAGACAGGAAACTGTGAAGGCTGCCAAAGAGCGAGAGCTCCTCAGTGGAGCAAAAGGGGAGCACCTTTATTTTCTTCCTTTGGTTGGAATAAATAAATAGAGTCAGGAATGGACATCCTGCACCTGTTGGCATGTGGCAGGCATGGCAAAACCCAGGTGCAGCACACAGCAGGAAAAAAGCAAGGTGGAAAAGCACTTTGTACTGTTTTGTGAGGGAGAAGGTGGTTATTTTTGACCCAGGGAGGAGGTGGTGGTTATAAAAGCCATTGTCCTAACAACCTGCTGGAGCAGAAAGGCAGGAGTTTTCAAAGGGAGCCTTTATCACAAGGAAATTGGAAACAAGGACTGTGATTTTTCTGTAATGCATTTGTGGTTGTTCATATTCACAACATGGTGTTCCCTGCTGAGAGAAAAATAAGAAAGGCTTCCTATCTACTGACTCATTTAAAGTGTGTGTGTGTGTGTGTGTGTATGGAGAGGTCCTTAAAAACACCTTGTGGACTCAGCTGTGTATGTGGCCTGAGGTGCTCAGCAGTGCCAGCACAGAGGGTTGATGCTACAGGACACAGTGCTTTTCCATCTGCTCTGTCAGCTTCAGATGTTCTGCAGGAATTTGAGGGCCAAAATGATATAGTTTAAAACTTTTTGAAGTTCTTTAGTGGCGTGGAGTCAAGGTGTAGCTGGGCTTCTGCCAGCCACCTTCTGATGGATGGTGGCTCCTGCCCCCTCAGGCACTGACTCTGGATATTTCTGAGCTGTCACTGGGGTCTTTTGTTATTACTTTTTTCACTTCTCTTTTTCTCAATTGCTTTGTTTCTTACTTGCTCATTACCCTCACCCAGCTGGATGGGGCTGCCGGCCCCACTGCCCCCTGCTTCCTTCTCCAGAACAGGGAGTAACTTCCCTGGCAGGTCCTTATCTGCTCCAGTGTTCCCTTTTGGCACTTGTTCATTCCTGAAAGCCCACCTTTGGACTCTGTGCCTGCATAGCACCACAGCAAACAAGGGGCCATCGTTCCCAGAAGGGAACAGTGCAGTTGGCTCCATGGTTCTCCACAGATTGCCATTCCTGGCACTAGAGTTTGTCATAGAATCATAGAACATCCCAGGTTGGAAGGGACTCATAAGGATCAGCAAGTCCAACTCCTGCACCTGGCAGGACGACCTAAAACTAAACCATATGACTAAGAGTGTTGTCCAGAGGCTCCTTGCACTCTGTCAGGCTTGATGCCATGACTGCTTCCTTGGGGAGCCTGTTCCAGTACCCTACCACCCCCTGGGGGAAGAACCTTTTCCTTATGTCTGATCTGAACTTCCCTGGATATAGCTTCATTCCACATAACATCTGCTTTGTACTCCTGATCTTATCTAATCCAATCCGATGTTTTCCTTTCTTGCCATCCCTGTCCTGCTGCAGGGACAATGACTTTGACTACCTGGAGTTCCGCCTCTGGATCGGCCTCTGGTCAGCCTTCCAGTGTCTCATTCTTGTGGCCACTGACGCCAGTTTCCTGGTCAAGTACTTCACTCGCTTCACTGAAGAAGGTTTTTCCTCCCTGATCAGCTTCATCTTCATTTATGATGCTTTCAAGAAGATGATCAAGCTGGCTGATCATTATCCCATCAACTCCCAGTTCAAGGTGGACTATATCACGCATTACTCCTGTGCCTGTAAACCAGTAGATCCAGGTAAGAGAGTGTTTCATTACCTCTCCAGTTTGCAGGTAGGAGGTGGGATTTGCTCTCTTTCTCCTTTGTGCTGCAGCCCAGATAATAGGTAGGTTATCTTGTCTTCAGATATCCTGTCTTAGTTTTTTTGGAAGCTGAAGGGTGAATTTCACCCTACGTCCCATCTCGAATATCAGTATAGCTGACCCTGGGAGTCCTCGTAGGAGCAGCATGACCAGCAGAGAAACTATTTCTGTACCCTTGTCCTCTTGCGTCCCTGTGGCTGTCAGTTCCAAATGGCATTCCTCTGAGAATTCCATGAAGGGGCAGAACTGGTGGCCAGGTCACTGCCATGGAGCTCAGGTCACTCCCGTTTCAAGTGCCAGAGCTGGATTTATTCAAGGCGTTTCCCAAACTTGGGTGGTTCCCACCTCCTGGTTGACCAGGTGAGTGAGAAAGCACAAACAATTCCTCACTAAGCGGAAGGGAATTGTAGCCACAGGGCAGCCTATCTCCAGAGTGTGGGCTGCATGGCAGATTGAGCCAGTGCACATACAGGTCTAGGTACACATCTGGGAACAAAGGGAAACAAAACCCAAATCCAAACAGAGGGAACGCTGGCTGTACCATTAGAGAAGTGGGGACCACTCCTAGGACCCTACAAACAATGAGTAAGTAAGAAACTTGGTCTGTGCTCTGGGTAAACTGTAGGTTATCTCAGTACACCTGTCAAACAGGAAAAGCCACTGCCTGCTCCTTGCAGTTGTTGGAAGCTGGTTCCCTGGGTGTCTCCCTTACTTATTAAACACAGGGTTTTGGCAAACACATGGATGGAGTTTGATTCTGCCTCCATTGAATGGCAGGGTGGTTTTATTTTTGGAGCCAAGACAATGGGAATGGTCAATGCCAAATTGTAAGTCTCTGCTTCCCATTGAAGCACCTGTGGCTCTCCAGACAGCAAAGTAAAAAAGATTTATTTGTGGAAAACCTTAGTAAACTGTGAGGACAGAGGTGATGAGTCTATTTGCAGGAAGGGATTGCATTTCTAAATGAAATTTCAAATCCATGATTCCTGATGCTGTGAAAACCACAGGAAAACGTGTCACTGGCACAGGGAATGCTGCCCTTTCTTTCAAAGGAATTATCCCCATCCTGTTGATTTCAATTACTTGCCATTTTTTTCTTTCTCCTAACTCAGAAAATGTGTTTGTGCTGGACATTAAAATCCATTTTGCTTTTTTGGATATCTTTGGAGTTGTGCTTGCATTTGAAATTAATCATTAGGAGTGCTCTGTGGATATTTAGTTTAATCCAGAAATCATTAGAAAAATATTGGAAAACCATGAAATATTATATTGTCTGTCTGGTTTTCTGTATTTTTTTCTTACTATGAACTCCAAAAAAAACCCCAGTTGGGTTTGGATTATGTTTCACTTAGCCTTTTCTTTCTGTTTTGGGAGTGAGTGATGATTGAGGCTTTTGAGTCTCTCTGAAACAACACCTGTGACTCGCTTTACTGAAGCAAAGAGGTGGCAAACAGCTTGATGGAGTCAAGCAATTATTTAATAATTGGAATTTTCTCTCCTCCCTAGCTGTTTCCTGCATCCCAATCACCATATTCCCTTTTCTCTCCTCTCTTGCAGTTAATAACTCGTTCTTTAACAGGACAATGGTGCTGTCAGATGATGAGCTGGTCTATTCCTCCTCCAACATGGTGAGTTCCCCTTGGGAATACAGGGATTGCGTGGGCTGCAGTCTCGTGGTGCCACTCCAGTGGTGAGCTTTGGGTGATGAGGGGAACAAAGTGGAGCTTGATGGGTCACATCCATTTGTGGGGCAAGGAAGTTGAGACACAGAGTAACAACCCCTTTTAGTTAGACACTGGCAGAAAAATGGTCTTGGCCAAATCATTGTATGATTCCATGATTTTCAGCCTCTGCATTGTGCCTCCCTGTTCCTCCCGGCTGCTGTGCCTGTTCGTGTCACAGCATGAACAGATTATGCAGTGTCTTATGGAAACACTCCCTTTTTTTTCTGCAGGACAACACTACCATTGACTGGGCAGCTCTGACAGCCAAGGAGTGCTTGAAATATGGGGGAGAACTTGTGGGCAACAACTGTGACTATGTCCCTGACATCACCCTCATGTCTTTCATCCTCTTCTTTGGCACTTACACCTGCTCCATGGCCCTCAAGAAATTCAAGACCAGTCGTTATTTTCCCACCACTGTAAGTATCTCCTTTCATCCGCACAGTCTTTCTGAGGGCAGAGGTCAGCCTTCCTTTTAGAGAGGGATGCCCTGCAGGGAAGCCAGGCTGGACTAGTTGGGATAAAAGCATGGAACTGTTTAACCAGGATATGCCTGGGATCACTCTCAGTGGTCCTGGGGAGCACAGATAAGCAGCAGAAGAGCCAAGAGGAACCATAATCTGCTGTGGGAATGTGGCAGGGATTTTCAAGGTGCTGAAGATGACACTTCCAAGTTTACAGGCACTTCTCAGGTGCCTCTGCTTGTTTTGTCCCCTCAGGTGAGGCCCTCATGCCAGGCATGCAAGCCATCACTTTCCGTGTGTGCCAAATCCTTGTTTCTCTCTGAGACTTGCCCCATTTTTGGCATTCTGACACACAAGGATTTATCCTGCATGGATGTTTACTGTTCTGCTGTGTTATAATTGAACCTGTCTTATTTTTAATAAAAAGGAAACAAATTCCATCTGGGCTGGAATGCAGCTCAATTTATCTGTAACCATGTGAGCCCAGGAAACTGGAAGGAAAAACAGCTCTGGAAAGCTCACACAGTTCCAGGCAAGCACAGTGGCTCCTGCACAGTTAAATTTTGGGGTCTGACCAGTTGCAGCTTTAAGTTGTCATATTCCAATGACTTCAGGAGAGCTGCAGTCGTAGGGATTTAGCTGAGAAGCCTGGTTTGTTTTCCTGTGTGCTTAGCTTGATTTATTACTTGAACAGCAAACAACATAATCTCTGCCGGTCATAGAGAATATTTCATTTATGGAATTTTGGGTCTTCCCATCTCCTAAATGGAATTTTATGACTTTCCATTGTGTCATTTTCATGCTTCCATTTAGGCTTTCAGACACCACAGTAAAGTACCAAGGCATGTGTAGGCAAATGGCACCAGACACAACAATGGGCATCTTTGTGGAAGAAGACACAGTGAGCTTGTCTTGCCACAGGGTCTCATGTAGACACTAAAGCATAGGTGAAATGGTGTTTCATGGTCCTCACTCCTGTTGTTATCACCTTCTCTTTCAGGCCCGGAAGCTCATCAGCGACTTTGCCATTATCCTGTCTATTTTGATTTTCTGTGGAATAGATGCCCTGGTCGGTGTGGACACACCAAAACTAATTGTGCCAAGTGAATTCAAGGTATGTTGTTGTCAGGCCTTTGAAAGAGGTTCCCCTTCTGCTGCCACCTGCCCTGTATGGAATGACTTGCTCTCAAAATGGGAATGTAGTCACTGATCTGGAAAGGACTGATTTACTCACAGGATATCCTTTTTGTTAGCATCATTTTGGTTGGCTGATTTATCTCCTAAACTCTGCCTCTGTACTTGGAACCTTTTGTTGGTGTTAATGGGAAGGATGAAATTGTCATAAACCTCAAGTGTCTCCCTGTAGCCCCATTGCTGGAAGTAAACCTGGGTTTGAGATGCCATCACTCCTGTATTACACCTCTAACACAAGCTTTCTTTTTCCTGTCCTTCAAAGCCAACCAGTCCCGAGAGGGGTTGGTTCATCCCACCTTTTGGAGGGAACCCGTGGTGGGTGTACCTGGCAGCAGCCATCCCTGCCCTGCTGGTGACCATCCTCATCTTCATGGACCAGCAGATCACAGCCGTCATCGTCAACAGGAAGGAGCACAAGCTCAAGGTGGGTGTGCATTGTGCCTTGAGCACATGCGGGTGCTTTTCCTCCTACCACCTTCCTCCCTCATGGACATGAGCCTATTCCCTGTCACTGGCTGCTGTTTTTAAGGGGGAAAGTTGCTTTATGGTCATGGTCAAACCACACAGTGCAGTCAAATAAGAGCAATAAGCTGGAAAGATTTGGAACACAGCAAGGGCATAGCCCCAGTTGGATGTTATTTAAAGAAGAGCTGACATGTAACAGCCTAGGATGTAGTTGTGTTTTTAAAATAAACTTTCCAGGCCAGTGCTGTGCAGGTTTTTGTGCCTTTAGGGTTCTTCCTTTCCCTGCACAGTGAGTTCTATTGAAAAATATTAAATTCCTGTAAAAGAAGACTCTCCCTTTCTGCTAGTGGGGCATGTTTCAATTAGTCTGACCTATGGGAATAAAGACTCCCTCAAAACCCAGGTAATAGTGGGTCATTATTTAGATACCTGCTTCGTCAGTTATAAGGGAGAGCTGTTAGAAATGGGAAGGGAACTTTTGCTTGGAAAAGAGGAGGATGTTTAAATTCATGTGGTCAGTGTGGGCATTAGACAAGCAACGTGTGATTTAAGACAATCTTGAGCCTGACCTGGAGGAGAGAGTTGTTAGAGTACCATGGAATGGGAAAGGTTTCCTGTGCACAGTGATGATGATGCACAGATGCTGGCTAATGGTTTGAAATAAAGCCCTTAGAACATCTCTGTTTGCCACCTGGATCTGGACAGATCCATTCAATAGTGGGCCTTCATTTTCTTCAGGGCAGGCTGATTGTTGGCATGGTCTCAGTTTTAGGTCTGTCTCCTGCACCTAACTAAGCAGACACAGCATTTTCTTAACCACTGTAAGAATATATTTGCTGTCTTTCCCCCATGAAGAGGAGGCCCCTCATCTCTGCAATTTATAAAGCTTATGAGCTACAGAACGTGGTTTTGCTGTCAGCACTAGGTGTCCGTTTTTAGTAACAAAGTTATAAACACTTCAGCAAAGTACTGTTAATATTAAAAATGTATTCTCTGCTTCCTTTGTTATGGTGTCAGCACAGTATTTTGTGGAATTGGGGGTTCTCAAGTCCCATCCTGTTACTCTGCATCAAAGAACACCTCCACACACAGAATCTACTAGGAAAAAAATCTAGGAAAATCTAGGAAAAACAAAGGACAGGTTTTATTCTGCTCATCCCTTGCTAAAGTCTTGGCAGGGTGTCACTGGGTGCCTGTCCCAGTGCCACCAGCTAGCCAAGGTAAGCAGTGCACGTGTGTGGAAAACAATGAGAACTATTCAGGAGGAGCTGGTGACCCTCCTGGGTCATCCTAGGTACAGATTGTTTGTTTTTTCCAATGAAATAAAATTGAACAGAATTAGAAAAAGGTCAGTCTGTTTTAAAATAGCAAACCTCGGAGTTTGTCTGGTGTTTTTCTGAAGATCCCTTTCTTTGGTGGCTTCTGTTTCTTCACTTATTCTCTTGGCACTTTTGACCGCTGGATTTTCTGTGTTAGTTCATTGAAGGATTTAAAAAATAGAGGATCAGAAGTCTTTGAAAAGGAGTCAAGAATAAGAGCAGCTTTCTCCTGTGGATAGGGAATGAGCCTTCAGCTGCTCTTGTTTCATTCCACAAGGACTCTGTGGAATTTGAGTGTTGAGGGAGATGCTCCCAGCATCAGGCACCATCTGCAGGGTCCAGATGGATGTGAGATGACATGGGGGACAACCTATAGATGGTGTGTTTATTATTTATTTAGTTAGTTATTTATTTAGAGAGCTTGCTTATGCTGTTTACAAGGTCTGATGTGTATTTGGTGTTTGTTGGCCAAAAGATGCTGTGGAAAAGATACTGCCTGTCCCATATGCCTCTGCCCTGCTCCACAGGCATTTGGAATAATTAAGCTGAAGGTTGTCTGTCTCTCTGCACAGAAAGGTGCTGGATATCATCTGGACTTGTTCTGGGTGGCCATTCTGATGATTGTCTGCTCCTTCATGGGACTGCCCTGGTATGTGGCCGCTACCGTCATCTCCATTGCTCACATCGACAGCTTGAAGATGGAGACTGAGACTTCAGCCCCTGGAGAACAGCCCAAGTTTTTGGGAGTGAGGTACGTCCAATCAGGAAGGCCTCAATTACCTCATTTGCCTGCAAAATCATTTTGTACAAAGATTTTTGTGCCGTTTCCTCCCTATTTTCAAAGCCAGCTGTGAGATTCAGCAGCACAAGTCTCCGGCAACTCCTTAGGCAAACTCCTGTGTGACTCCTCAGAAGTTTATTTCGCCAGATCAGATGCAGTTTACAGTGTTAAAGGAGATAAGTTTCCTGCAGATTTCTTTATCCATGGAAATTAGGCATTCCTTAGCAAACGTAATGGTCAAACATGCAAACCCTTCATATCTAGAGCAATGAGCTCTACTTAATGTAGCAATTTTTTCTGTGTTTGGTTGTCTTAATTAAGTGGTCTGGAGTGCTTCCGATGGGAGCACTCCTGGAAATCAGGCTGTTTGTTTAGGCAACTAAATAGAAACTTAATAGCCACGAGGTCTGAACTGGCTGGCTGGCTGCTGGAGTGCTCTGAGCAGGACTCACAATCTGTGACTGATCTAAAAGTGGAGAGCTAATGATTTATTCCCTCTCTCCATGCTCTAAGTATGGCTGTGAGGGGAATTGGGAGTGCTGGTTGACAGCTTGTAATGTTTAACATGAAAACACACCCTCTTCACTCCGTATATCAGTGCTGTTGATCCTCAAACAGCACAAAAAACCTGATCTGGGGTTTGAATACAGAGATGTGTGGGGCTTGGTCTGGATCCAGCCACCTGCCTAATGCTGTTGGCTGAAAAATGTGGCTGCAAAAAATGAGGTTTTGGGGCTTTATGTTGGTGTTGAGTGCTCAAAGTATAAAACCAAAGCCGTGGTCCAAACCCAGTGATGTTGTTTCAGGGAGCAGAGAGTCACTGGAGTAATTGTTTTCATCCTGACCGGGGTGTCTGTCTTCATGGCTCCCATCCTGAAGGTAAGGGTGTTTTACAGTTCTTTGGAAGATTAAATCCAAGACTTTTGGAAGGAAAAAACACCATGGTTTTAGTGTGCTGGAATAGTGACCAAGTTCGGGGCTGGGGGTCTTGAGCGCTGTGATTTTTTTTCATTTTAAGATTATTTTTCCATGTTTGCACAAAGTTAAGTTTCCTTTTCTTTTATGATTCCTTTTACACCTCTGCCCTGCCTGTGTTTTATGGAAAACATATTGTGGATAAAGTTCAGAGTATGGAAAACGTGTTTCTGGAGGCAGCAGTGCAATTAAATGCTATTTCTTCATCTCCTGAATCTTTTTTTCCTGTGAGTTTAGCCAAGGCTCTGGACAGATGTGCTGCTAATGTAGCATTGGATCTAGATAGGTTGCCGTTTTCCAAGACGAGAAATATGTTGGCACATAGCCATAGAGAAATGCATCCTTAGTGGATCATCAAATCATAGAAGGAAACTGGAAAACCTGCTTATCCCTGTCCTTCTCCGGGGATGGTGATGGAAGCACTGCCAAGCACAGACACACTGTCCAACAGGAGATGTCTGCTGCAGGAGTCCTTCTCCTTGGATCCCTAGGCTGATGGTACAAGCAGAATATGTCAAACCAGTGGCACCATGCGTCATAACTCCAGGACAGAGCAGACGGCTGTCTGGAGCAGCCTTTCTGGTTCTGGAAGCAGCAGGGGCTGTGAGGCACAGTGAGACGTGAGCCTGAGGGGAGGAGGCAGGCAGGGAGCAGCGATGCTGCCTGTGGAGAGAGCAGAGACAGTGGCTTTCCAAAGGCAGTGTGTTCCTGTTCTTAATTTCTAAGGTTGTTTATACAGCTCCGGTTTTGGTGTCTTGGTAACAGTTTCCGCCTCTGCACAAACAGGCACTTCCGTGCCCTTAATTTAATGCCTGATTGTGATAATCCTGTTTATTAGTCCATGTGACCTTTCCCTGCAAGATCCCTCTTCCTCTATTCCACTGGGCTCTATTATTTCCCCTGTTATTGCTTCAGCCATTAATTATTTGCCTGTGCTTCCCCTAAGACAGCATGTGGGGAAGATCCTCACAGAAGGACGCCTGAGGATAAACCAGCACGCTCCTGGCCCACGTGCCAGCGGGAAGGACCTGGCAGCATTTCAGGACCTTTAGCAAATTCCAGTGGCAGGGTCTTGCTGGAGGGAGCTGCTCTGCTGAATGCATTGCAGAACGTGGCAGTCTTCTCCTGCCAGTGGCAAGTTGAACACTGATGATCCCAAATTCAATAAACCAGGCAATCCATGGAATAATCCCAGCTTTGTTTCCTGGGGGGTTTGTGGTGATTGTGCTGGTTTTAGATATTGCTGGTGTTTCTACTCAGCTATGGCAGATCTTCACAGAAACATCCTCAGCCCTGCTGGGAGAGTGACAGGCACTTTCCTATAAATACAGTTTTAATCCTGTTGGCCCACAGCAGGTTTGCTTGGGGCGCCCAAGCCAGCAACCCCATCATTAGGGAATGCTTTGTCAAGGAAAAGTCTTCCAAAACGACAGCACCAATTGCTACTCTGCAGGGTAATGTAATGAGGTTTCACCTCAGGATGATCTCCAGGATTAATCATTGTGGAATGGTGAAATAATATTTATAAATAAACTTTTTTCTTTTTTTTTTAAACTCACATAAATAGAAGAGGAGGAAAAGAGAGCAGTGAAAATTAATTAGAAAGATGAAGAGATACTGGAGATTGCTAGAGGTCCTATCTTGTCTTGCTTGAGACCCAGTGAGGGCTATGAATCCTGTGGTCACCCACAGCTTTGTGAACCACATGCCAGATCCCTGTCCCTCCCACAATGGTGACCCCACATCTCAGAAAAAACATCTGGCTTTTAATGGGAAATACCAATGTGGATCACCAGAGGAAGGAAATAAATCCAAGAGAAGGATGAAATAGCAATCAAGAAGCTTGCAGGAGGTGATATAGGGAATGTGACTCGGGAAGGAAGGAAAAATGTAGGCAGGGAAGCTTCAGCTGGCACACGGCCGGGTGACTTAGGTGCTCACATGCCCACAGGGAAATGCGTGCAGGAAACAATGAACAAGGTGGTGGGGAATACACTAAAACACTGGATATCTGCCATGTTACTTGCCTCTTTAATGAGCTCAGTGCAGAGGTTGGAATGGGAGGGTTCCCAGCGCAGGAGTTCTGGGAACAGAGAGTGCTGTGGCTGTGCTGTGGCTGCCATTCAGTGGCAGCTGACCGGCACTGCATGAGGGCTGTCCCTTGGAGCTTGTTCCACCCTTCTTGGGCTCCAATAAATCCCACAAAGGCCATTATTCAGCTCCTGCCTGTGGTTTGTTCCCCGTTTCTGTCACACCAGGCTGGCTGCAAAGTTCTGTTGTGGGGGACAGAGACTTGTTCCAGGGAGCATGTCTGATGTTCCCCTGCACCTTCATCACTCACAAAGAAATAAGTACCCTGTGGAGGAATGGGCAGTGCTTAGCACTTGAGGGAGCAAAAAGTGATGTTTGAAAGGACAGATCCTGGCAGTGAAGAAGGGAACTCAAAATCCTATATTTGGGAGTAGTTGTGGATTTAATGTATGTGAGAGATGGCTGTGGGTGGTGTGGGTGGCATGACTGTTGTTGTTCAGGCGGGACTCCAGAGAAGAGCCTTTCTGCATGGATTTGCATGGCTTATTGAGCTGGATGTGAAATCACAGGGTTGTTTCAACTGGAAAAACCCTCTAAGATCACCCAGTCCAACCAGCACTGTCAAGAGCACCTCTAAATCATGTCCCCAAGTGCCACTTCTAGACAGCTTTTAAATTCCTCCAGGGATGGTGACAACCACTGCCCTGGGCAGCCTGTTCCAACGTTTGGCAAGCCTTTCCATGAAGAGGTTTTTCCTAACATCCAATCTAAACCTCCTCTGGGACAATATGAGTCTATTTCCTGTTGTCCTGTTGCTTGTTACGTGGGAAAACAGGACATACACAAACCACAGGATCATGCTGCCTTTTCTTCTTCTCTGCCCTCTGCTTCCAGTCTCACCACAAGCCCAGAGGTGAAAGGCAGTTGGAAGCTCACTGGAACATATTTCCTCACCTCATCCTTAACTCCCTAACTGACTGGCGTCATTCCCTGTGGCTCTTGGCGAGATGTCCAAGTCCTGGTGAAGTGGGAGAGTGTGATTACACAAATGTCCTTGTGTCTCTCAAAACACAGCAGAAGGATCTATTATTATTTATTTGCCTTTATTTTGCTTTATTAATTATATGGCTTTACTTCTCTGTGTTGACATCTCATAGGTGCAGTCTGAGTTGATCACAGGCTGGGAATGACATCTCACCACGTGTTGACAGTGCTTTGTGTATGGGGAGGTTGTTCACCTGTTCTCTCCTGCTCTTCCTCCTGCAGTTCATTCCCATGCCTGTGCTCTACGGTGTCTTCCTCTACATGGGTGTCGCGTCCCTCAATGGTGTGCAGGTGAGTCCCTCCAACATCACAGCCATTAACCAGCTCAGGGGTTCTTCCACAACCCTTCAGCTTTTCCCTTCTTCCTTCCCAAGAAACCCACAGAGTGGAGCAGCTGTAACAAACATTGCCACAGCCTGGGTGTCCTGAGATGGAGACTGAGGGAGAATGGCCAACTCCAGGCACTGCCAGTGCTGGGGGTTGCTCCGTAAAGACCCAGGTCCATCCTGAGAAACCAAGATGGGGCTTGGAGCAACCCAGTCTAGTGGCAAGTGTCCCTTCCCGTGGAAGGGGCGGTTAGAACAAGATGGTCCTTAAGATCCCTTCCAACCCAATCCATTCCAGGATTCTGCAGGCTTCTGCCCCAGCTCAGGCTCACTCCCAGGGTGGTTCAGGTCCTCTGCCACAGGCTGAAGGCAAATGAGGAGGATGATTTATGGCAGTGGGGTTATTCTGCAGTGCTACTGAGTGGGAACATTATTCTCCAGGGAAGGGAAGCCAAGCCCATCTCTTGTTGAGAAAACCTTACATAAGGAGCCTTTCTCATGCCCAGTAGCTGGCCCAAGGAGGCTGGAAGTGGTTTTGTTGCTTTCTGGCACTCAGTTAATTCTGGCCTTTATTTTTAGTGCTGGGTTGTGCCCTAAGGGGAAGGGACTGTCTGTTTTGTGAGCCCCAGGACAATTCCCTTGGAGGTTCTGTAAAACAGCCCCGGCTTCCATTATGTGGTGCAGGATCTGTCTGGTCCAGGCACTGGGCAGCGAGCCCGCCTCAGGCAAGGGACAAGAGAGGGGATTGTCCTGTTGGCCCTGGGGCTGGCTCTCCAGGAGGGGATTTCCCCTGCTCCTGGCCAGGTGGTCAGGGGACTGGGCAGTTTGTTTATCCCCGATCAAGGGTGTTTTTCACTCCATGAGAAATCCCCATTAACTCCAAGTCCATCCGGTCCAGCACAGGGCAAAGGGGGACTGCTGGGAAAGCTGCCTGTCTTTCTTGCCATTCTGTTCTCTGGCAGTGTGGTGTCTTCACCTCTGTTGGCCTCTGCTCCTGATTTATTTGGGGAAAAGCACTCTTCCTAAATGCTGAGTGTCTTTCCTTGGCAAGAGCAGGGCAGGGGTGGGTGGCACAAGTGCCCCAGAATGTCATGCTGACCCTGGTTTGCGCATTCATCTTTTTTTTCTCTCTTTTTTGTGCATCCTGGCTTTCATTTCAATGTCCTTTTCTTTTCCCTTCCAGTTCATGGATCGTCTAAAGCTGCTCTTGATGCCTCTAAAACACCAGCCTGACTTCATCTACCTGCGCCACGTCCCGCTGCGCAGGGTCCACCTCTTCACCTTCCTGCAGGTCGTGTGCCTGGCCCTCCTCTGGATCCTCAAATCCACCGTGGCTGCTATCATATTCCCTGTCATGGTAGGTCATGTTCTCCTACACATCTCTCCCTTTCACAGCCTGCACCTTCCACAGTCATACTCTCCCCTAAACAGGTAAATCCAACCTCTCCCTGTCAAATCCCTGGCTCAGGGCTCTGCTCATGGGACTGATGTAGGACTGCACAGGGTCATTGTGGCCATGGCTGCCTTTACCTAAATTCTCTGGAGGAAAATGAGCCTGGAAAGTTAATTTTTTCCCAGAAAGGTGTAGTTAATGCTGAGTATTCCTGGCTGCCAAGATTTCCTGTGGTTTCTCCTTGAGCTGCAAGAACCAAGGAGAGTGGCATAGTTTTCCTGGTTTAGTCCACACTAATTACCGGATACAAAATGTCTCCCTGGCTTTTAAACAGCACAGATTGACAAAATGAAGAAGGAGGCTCAGTGCTAAGAGGGGTGCCAAAGGGAGGGAAAGGATTAGAGCAAAAAAACAAATGTCTCTTTTCCTTGATCTTGAGTAAAAAGACACTAATGTTGTTTCACATCAGAGCGTGATTGTTCAGTTTATTACTGGAACTATAGACACAGTTAGGCACTCTGGCATGGAGAGGGGTCAGACTGCTGCAAAGGCAAAGCTTTATGAAACTCCTGAATACATCTGGGCTCTAGGTCACCTAATTTCAGGTTTATGGACAGGGGGCAGGTCCTTGCAGTGCTTATTTAAGGGATAGAAGGAGGGAGGGCAGAACCCAGATCAAGAACAAGCTGGTGAAATGAGAAAAGATGATGCAAGTCAAAAAATCCTCCAAATGTTCCTGCTGGGACACATGCTCCTGTAAAAGGTGTGAAAAATCACCAGTTCCCCACTTTGCCAGTTCCATCGCTTTTCCATGTCTGTGTTGCACTGCTGTTGAAAGCGGAATCTAAAATCTCTTTGCCCATAATAGAATCTGAGTGAACCCCAAGTCTGCCAAACTTTCTTATAATGATGCAAATTCAAGGAAGGCACAGCCACAGCTTCAGTGGAGCTGGATCTGATGGCAAACCTCACTTATCTGCACTCCTGAACCAAACTACTACAAGCTCCCAATTGGAGAGGGTCCTGACAGTAGCCAAGTCCCTGTGTATTTGGAGAAAAGGCATTTCAACACAGCAGTAATTCATAGTGGGATGATCATGGGATGATTGTGGTGTCTTTCCATCCCCTGAGTAATTCCTCACATCTGCAATTGCTTCTTAAGTTACGCAATGTTGAGATATTGAGATATTTTCCTGCCAATTTTTTGTGCCATTGATCATCATTGCTTGGAATAAACTTTTCCTGAAAGGCAGCCTGTTGGGAATGGGCTCCTGCTTCCAGCCTGGCCATGTACCCCTTGGCAAAGCTTGTGTGGGATCTGATGGGGGTGTCAGACCCAGTGTCTACGTTAACACCCATTTCAGACCCATCCCCTACTTTTTTCCCAGTGCCTCTGTAGTCTTGCACAGAACAAGCTTTTCCTCCACTTTCCTAAAGCCATAATTTGAGTAAACTTTATTCTGCAAACTCTGGGGGCACAGGTTGGCCCTTGTCTAATTTCTACAGACCTCTTGCATCTGGGGAAGTGGTGAGAGAGAAGCCATGGTTTTATTACTCAGGCTGCCTCATGAACCTGCATCCAAAAGTAAATGAAAATGCTCATTTTTTGTCTATTATCTACAATATAGGAGTATTGAGTGATTACAATGAATTGAGTGAAACACTTGGTTTGTGTCCATTGCTCCTGTTTTTCTAACATGAAGCAGTCACAGCTCAGCCTTTCAAGTTGACAGAGATATTCCAGGTGTTCACCATCTTCTCTGTATATTCATTTACAGCCAGAATACAAGTGCGTGGGCTTAGAAGCAGGATTGAGAGCAATGTAAAGTGTTCCCAATTAAGGCTGAAATGTGACTGGGAATCCCCCTGTCTTTGCAGATCCTGGCCCTGGTAGCAGTCAGAAAAGCCATGGATTACCTCTTCTCCCAGCATGACTTAAGCTTTCTTGATGACGTCATTCCAGAAAAGGACAAGAAGAAGAAAGAGGACGAGAAGAAGAAAAAAAAGAAGAAGGGCAGTATGGACAGTGACAATGATGATGTAAGGAGCTTTCTGCTCTTGCCCCATTCTTCCTTCCTAGCTACCTAACCCTGGGCACAGCCTGTGCCCCTGCCCAGTGCACTTTAAAAACTGATAACTCAGTCTTTTGCTGCTGCAGCAAATGGGCCCCAAAGAAAGCTTCTTTCCTACATTGCCTTCCCTTTCCCAGCCTGGGTGTTTGTGCAGTGCCAGGAATGAGATCACACTTGCCAAGAGCACTAGGTACCTGCTGGGATGTCACGGCCCTTGCTAAAATGCCTCTCATCACCCTGCTTCCTCCAGCTTCCCGTCTCTGCCTTTCTCCCCAGCATTGTCTCTTACATTTTAGGAGGAGAATGCTTTTCACCAGCAGCTCTGGTCCTTCCGGTTGTCTTTTTTTTTTTCTTACATAAGCACAAAAAAGATGTGGCATCATATTGCAGGAAAAACTGCTTTCTGTTGGTAATATTAATTAGCTAAATATTTCCCAAGCATCTGTGCCCTCTGCTGTACACTCTGGTCCTATCTCAGGTTGCAGCATATCCTAAAATAGTGAAAAGTGACCTGATTAGACCAGACCCATGTGCCTTTATTCTGTTTCTTACTGTATGTATAAGAAGAAGAAACACAGTCATGGTGCCTTCAAACGTTCTCCTGCTCAGGTCTAACTCAAATACTTTAAATTTATATTGAAGTGCTAAACACACTCCATGGCGAGGCCTAAGCAAGACATCACTTCTGCTCATGTGTCTCCCCAGGGTCCATGAAAAAGGCTTTACCTGGGATGTAGGGAGAGGTAAGGTCACCTGAAGCTGGAAAAGAACCTCACTTTAGCAGGGCAGGAAAAACAGCTTGGGAGGATTGGCTCTTCAGACAGCAAGCTCTCCTGTCCCATCATTCCTCCAGTTCCCAGGGTGAGGGTTTCCTTGCACACCTAAATTTGTGAAAGGCAAAATGAGATTACAAGAGGCCCTGCTGAGTAATCAGCAAAGGTTTGACTTCATCCCCTCCTCTCGACTGGCTTGAATTCAGCAGCATCATATCCCAAGCCATGGCTCCCCTCTCTCCAGTATGTTTTAAGCTATCTATCTCCTCTCCTCCCACGCTTTTCCTGAATTCCAGGTACAGTAATTAAGCTGGTGGGTAAGAGATTTTGTGTAAAACGTTGGTTCTTAACTCTTGGGGGGTAGTTTTTTTCAGCACTTGCTTTTACCAGCTTCCTGAACATTAGAGCACTGGGCATCACTGGTTGGATTATTTTCACCCTTTCCCTTTCAGAAATATCCACCCACAGAGTTAATCCTGTGGGATTTGGGGGAGCAATACATGGATCCGAGTTCAGCCAAGAGAACTGCTGGGCGTTCCTAATGCTTCATCCTCAGCCTCATGAAAATAGTTCTGAGGAAACATCTTGCTGCTGGAGTAGGAGTTAAGGCACTGGATGTCAGTTATGTTAAAAAATAAGTTAAGAATAATAACCCAGGCAGAGTGATTCTCTGGCTTTCATAATGTTTTCCTGCCCTGACTGTAAGGTCTCCTCCCTCCACCCTGGTTTTGCGTGGGTCTTGTTCTCTCCAGGAACAAAGATGTCCCAATGTTTCTGGCAAATCCTGCCTTTGCCAAGTTAGGCAATATCAGCCTTCCCTTGGCTATGAGAAATTCCCTTTATTTTTTTAAAAAACGAAATAATTCCAAGTACCTAAGCATAATCAGGTGGGTGATAGAAGGCACTTGGGTGTAAATCCTGCTGGGACCCCAGCTTTTCCCTGTGCCTCTTCCTGACCCAGTTGCTGTTTTTCCCTGCTGCGCCAGCGATACTAAACTCTTCCAAGGGTCCTGGAATTGATGATCTAGAGGTGTAATTGAGACTGGTTTGACTCGAATTAATTTAAAAGGTTTGCTGAGCCAGCCCAGCATGAGGAAACTCTGCCATGTCATATCTGGCTCTTATAGAGTGATTGGGAACAACCAAGGAGTTTTACAGAAATCCCAGCAGGATGAAAGGTTTGGATGAGCTTTCCCAGCAGCCAGTGCCCTGCTGTCTGCCCACAAATCCATCTTCCATCTGAATTTCCTGCAGCTAACTTCCAGCAGAATGGGATGGTATCTTATAAGCTGGTGGGGTGGGAAAGGGGGAGATGTGTGTCAATTTAAAATTCCACAAGATTATCCTTTCAGGCTGTTTTGGAATATGAAGGACAAGGGGAAGTGGGGTGCAGTGGGGAACCAGTGGAATCCATCAGTCAGCTAAGCCGGATGATGCTTTTTTCTTTTTCCTTCTTTTCCCCATTCCTACAGAAACTATGTGAAGGATAATGTTAATGTGTGGGAGTCGATGTGTGGGAGAAAGAGAGCAGTGGGAATGTTCTAAGACCTTTTACACGTTTCTTTCACAGTCTGACTGCCCCTACTCAGAAAAAGTCCCAAGTATTAAAATACCAATGGACATCATGGAGCAGGAACCTTTCCTAAGTGATAGCAAACCTGCTGACAGTGAGTAGAACTAACCTCTTGCATGCCTGCTTGACTCTGACTTGCACTACAAATATATACATATATATCTTTAAAGTGATTTTTTTTTATCTTTCCTTTTACTTGAGAAATACTTGTTCTTTTTTCTCTCTCTTTTTTAATTTCCAGGCCTTTGCTTTATGACAGATTTTGCTTTTCTGAGCTTTTTTTTCTTTCTTTGCTGGTTAAAAAATCAATGCTGTTCCTTCTGGTGCCTCCAGCTTAAGCACTTTTCTCTGGCTCCTGACAGGTCTCCTGGCCACCCACTCTCTCCTCTCTCCCACTCCCCCTTGGTGTTAACCTGCTGATGGTGGGATTAATTTTTTCCTCTGAGCCTGGTGTTCTAGATTTGCAGTGCTGTCCTGTCACTATTTGTTCCCTTAGGTGCCAAGCAGCTGCAAAAAAGTCAGAAATTAACAGAGTAATTGTGTCATTAATCTGTCTAGGCAGGGATCAATTGACCATTAACATATTTCCCTTCTTAGGTGATTTGCTTTTGTCATCTTCTCTTTCATTTCTCACATTAATAACCATAATTGATGATTGTGATCTTTATTTTCAGTCACTCCCACTTAACATTTTCCTCTTTTAACTGAGGAATCACAGCTGACCTTGGTGTTTTTGCCTTTGGGCTGACTTTTTAACATACTAAAGGTGTCATATACTGTTTTGATGTGAGATGGGAGGGGAGAAATACAAATTAGAGTAATAAATCAGTGTTGGTGCCAGGCTGGTGATTCCTAGGAGCAGGACCTAAAACCCCAGATGATAAATCCTTAAATTATCTGTAGGGTTTAAGAGCTGGGACCAAGTCCCTTCCCTTTTGGTGGCTTACAGAGGCCTTAGGGAAGGCTAAGCATTGCTCCCTGGGTTTTAGATACTGTAGCACTTAAGAGATTGGGGATCTCTAAGTTTCTTAAGATTTATCATCTAAAGATTTAAGATCTAAACCAGTTTCCACATAACCAGTGGAAAAGAGACGTTTTCCTGGCTATTTAGATATCCAATATCTAAATAGATATCCTCAGTGTTTTGCTGAAATCAGCAAACCATCCAAAATCAGCCTCAGGCAACCACAAGTCCTCCTTGTCCTCCTCATTCTGTGAAAAAACCCTGGTATGCTAAAAGCAAATTGCATCCTAAGTGTTGTTACACAGGATTTTAGGATCAGGTATCCTGTTTTCAACATCTTTATAGCTAAAATATTTAAGAAAAATTAACGCTGCCATGTTGGAATGCCCTTGGAGATAGCAAGGGGTAAATCACCCACGAGCCAAGCTGTAGTTGGTTTGTGTGTTTGTGCATTTGTATAATCCAGTATTTGATTTGCTGGTTTTTAATTATAAACAATGCAAAAATAAAAAAAAAAAAATTAAAACGTATCAGGTCTATGGAATAGAAAAAACAAGCAGAAGCCAGCACCACTGTGTTGTTGTCTTTGGATATAACTGTGTTCTGCAGTTCAGTGTATATTCCTGGTAATATCACTAATGTAAGCTTTCCTCCAGCAAAAGCAGGAGTAAGGCTGTCATTCCCAGAGAATACACTTCCCCACATGGTCAGGAGAGGAAAGCCAGTCCAGGCAACAAGCCACCCTATTTCTCCCAAGAAATTCAGGTGTGACAGTGGGAGGAGAGCACAGGGTAACTGAGAGGGGTAAATCCAAGGTAAGTGTCCAGCCCTAAAAGTGGAGTAACTCCCAGGGAACTGGGCCTTTTGGCACCTCAAGAGTTTTTATCTTGGAGGAGAGAGGAGTGGAGTGTTTTCCTTGACAAGCTGTGAATCCATCTGGCAGGCATCAGGAAAAGAGCTTTGCCAGTGGATGAGGGATGGAAAAACTGAGGCAGGGCTGGAGGAGCTTGTCGGTGCTGCAGCAATGACAGCCCAGGCTTTCTTCCCCCCAGGAGAAAAATCACCAACATTCCTTGAACGCCACACGTCGTGCTGATACAATTCCTTTCCTTCAATCACACACCATGCCAAGGTAAGCACTCGCAAAACGCGCTTTAGAATCATCCCAAAAAAGCATCTCTGCTCCCCCTCAGTGCACCCCAAGTTTCCTGTAGGGAATTCTTAAAAAGTACTTTGAGGACATTCCCTACCGTGGGTTGCAGCATCCTGAGGTGATTATGAACAAGTTGATTCCATAGTTACTCCAGTCCTCACAGTGCTTGGGATGGCAAGTGGACAATCTGTGGGAGACGTGAGGGCTCCACTGGCCTTGGATAGACCCCAGGTGCAACAGAGGACTGGTTTGGGAGCCAGACCAGGAAAAAGATGTGGAGCTCCTGGGAGGAGTCAAGAGGAGCGTTGCCAAGGGGAAATAATCTATTTTCCCATATCTGTGGTGGAAAATAAAGTAAATAATAACCTTAAATTGCAGCAAGGAGGAGTTAAGTAACAATTTCTCAGCTCCTTGGAGCCACCTTGGACTTCACAGCACCAGGAGTCAAATCTGGGCCAAGGCAGGGATAGTCCTCTGAAATGTCAAAGATGTGTCCCATACTTCCAGGTGTTAGAGTTTGAAATTCATCCCTGTGATGACACCTGGGTTATTTCAATGGCAGTTTAGGAGTGCTGGGTGAAGCACTAGGATGCCCCATCCCACGACGTGTCCAAGGCCAGAACTTGGAGCAGCTTTGTCTAGGGAAAGGTATCCCTGCCCATGGCAGCCAGTTGGAACTGGATGATCTTTAAGGTCCCTTCCAACCCAAACCATTCTGGAACTCTATGATTCTATGAGGCACAAGAGCTTCTCGGTCAGTGAAGTGGGTGGTTTTGCCTTACTTTTGCCATGGGCAGTGTTTAGACCAACTCATTCAATTTGCCTTATGTGATGTGTGTGCCTTATCTTAAATACAACTGTGTATTCCCAAAGCCCAGAGTTCATCCCACACTGACCTTGTCTTCCTCCTTCTTCACAGCCCTCCACGAACTCCAGTAAAAGTTGTGCCTCAAATTAGAATAGACCTTGAGCCTGAAGACAATGGTTATTTCTGGAGGAACAAGGGAACAGAAACTACTTTGTAATTTGTCTGTCTGTCCAATCTTTTATGGAATTTATTTTGTCACTAGCCAAATATTAAAAAGCTCCCTGCTCCCTACAAAGGTAAATGAGCCACCCCACTGCCCCTCTGCCCGTGCCCCCAGGTCCCTCCACGCCGACCAGGACTCGGATTGCCTTCTCCAAGGTGTCTCCCATTGCAACAAGGCCAGGAGCATTAAGGATGTCACATGGTACCTGTTGGAAGTGCCAGGGGGTGTTCTTCTGGCAGAACAAAGCTGACCTCCAGGCTAATTCCGTGTCTGCTCCCACTGCTCGGAGATGCTGGAATGTGCTGCTAACCCTCGTGCGCTCTCACCTGTAGTTAAGAGGAGAAGGTACTTCACTCTCAGCACAGACAGACCATTGCCATCGCTGTAGCATGTTTGGAAACGTCCCTTCCTATGCAATTTTTTTAAAAGAAACACTATAATGGACTTAATCTGTCAGGTACATGGAAGAGTGTTATTTTCCTAGATTATTTTGTTTAAATTATGGGGGCCTAACCTATGACTTTTTGTTTTTGTCAATTTTTTTAACCTTTTTTTAATTACTGTAAAGAAAAATGAATTTTTTTCCTGCAGCAGGAAACATATAGTAATGAGTAGTTCTACCTCTTATTTCTAGATGCCAGGCTTTCTGTAAAAACTTATTGTACCATATATAATGTGATTTTTACAAAAAAAACACAAACCCACCACACCACAATCTCCAGGACATGGCACAGGGCTGGATTGGTTCTATTAACACACTCTGCTCCGAAGCATCTGGGTTTTTTTAGGGTTGTGCTGGTTTTTTGAGTTTTATTTTTTCTGAGTAGTCTTTGCTATTAAGGAGGCAGGATGCAATCCATGTCCTCCTGCATTCCACACCTGTTTACCATCATCTACAGAATTAACCCTAAATCTCTGCTACTCAGCCCCAGGCCTGGCAATGCAGTGCCACCAAGCAGGCCAGGCACGGGCATCCCAGGATTTTGGGGTAGGGATTTGGGATTTTAGTGAGCATCACCTCAGAATAGAGGATTTTCTCTTTGTAGCATGTTTATATTCGTGTGTACATGTAAACATGCTTTTAGGAAACTGGGCTTCAGCAGGACATGAGGGAACACACCAAAAGCTTCATCCAATAATGAAAGACAAAATAAGAAGAAAAAATACCTGAGCTCTCTCAGCAAATTCCCTGATGGAGACAACCCTGCCCCAGAGGAAGGGCACGTGCTGCCACTTGGTCCTTGCGAAACCAAAGTCCCTGTTGGTGAAGTCAAGAGGATTTTCTGATGGTGCTGAGACCTTAAATGCCAAATTTTAGCATCTGCTCCCATGTAGGAGCTGTCACCTCCGTATGTCCCCCCCTCACTCTCGAGGGGTCTCTGCTTCCGCTTCCATGAAATCTGTGTTGTGTATCCCAGGAACCCAGGAAAAACCTGCTCTGAAAAAGCTGGGGAAACATCTGAAAAGGCCTGAAGAGGAGCAGCTCTGGGATCCCTTCTGCTGTTGGAGGACAGGTAACCTGGCAAGTGCGATGCCAGCTTTATCCAACGCTCTCCATCCCCTGGTGAACACCATGGACTCAAGCATTGCCTGTGGAGTACACAGGACCTGCTTGGGTCCTGCCTGGACCTTGGATTTATAGCAAGCCCAGAGGAAAGGTGAAACTAGGTGGATTGCAGGGACAAAGGGTTCTGCAGCTTTCCATGAAAAACACCCAGGTCTGATGGCAGGGAAGAGCCCAGGGCAGGGCAAGGAACGGTTCTCTGCACTCCAGACACCTGCAAAAGTAACTAAAATGTAATTTCAATCCAAATTAGGTATTTTGTGGGAAAAGCCTGGTTGGGCACATCAGGGAATAGGTGTGGAGACTGACCCAAAGCTCCCTGAGATCAGAGGCAGCTGTCAAAACAACCTTCCCTCCACACATCCACACTCCCGGCTCCCAGTGGGACCCATGACAACCACCAGCCACAGCCAGCTTTGTCCCAGCCCCAGGAGCATGGAGGCCACCAGCCTCTGGCCTGCTGATACACATTTGTATTTTTATTTTGAATCAACAGCACTTTCAGCTACTTTTATTATTATTTTTAATTCTCCTAAGTCTGTATTTGCTTTGGAGGAGAGAATGAAAACTTGGGATGAAATGAAGTGGGTCAGAATGGTGGAATAAAAAGGAAAAAAGCAGAAAACATTTCAAATATATTAAAGAGATTTTTTCCAGTAATATAAAACATGAAATTCCTTATAACATTATAGTATTTTACAGTTTTATGAAGCTTTCTATTGTGACTTTTATGGAATCAAAAGATGAAGATGATGAGATATTTTAGCATTTATATTTTTCAAAATTAAATGTATACTGAAAATAAAGTAACTTTATGCATTTCTGGGAGTGGTCATGTCTCTTTTCTTTCATTATGTGCCGAGTCTTGTCTGATCTAATTGAGTTCCCAGGATCACTGTGGTAATATGGGGAGGTGACTGATCCTTTCCAGGAAGGTGGGCAGCTCTGCTCCCATTGACTGGCATTGACTGAGGAAAGCCTGAGGGGATTGGGAGGGCACAGGGATGAGGGGGAGCCCTCCCCCAGACTCCCCCCCAGCACTCACCCTGCTGTCCAGGCAGGCAGAGAGGTCCTTGGCTGAGCAGCATTCCCCTCGGATTTTCTCAGAGGCATCTTAGAGCTTGGCAAGGACGGCATCAGGGAGGCTGGAGTGCCTCCGTGCCAGCTCAAACAGGGACCTGGAGAGGGAAAACAAGTGGCCATGCGAGTTTTTATTGTGGGAGCTGCTCAGAATAGGATAGCTGCTGCTTTTGGCATCTTTGGGCAGCCCCTGACAGCAGGTACCCCTGGGTGAACTGAGAATGCTGCTCCGTGTATCCCAATAATAACCCATATATATAATAACTATATAACCATGGGAAGAAGGAAAGGTCATAACTGGGTGGACTCAATGATCTTCTGGGTCTTTTTAAACCTAAATGCTATTAGGTTTAAATATTCCACGCTATTCCATGTTTGTAACGTGGCTACTGCGGGTACCAATCACCTGATGGCCTGGCAAACCCCCTCCTTGCCACAGGGCTCCTCGTTGATTGGCTTGCCTGGATCCCTAGAAGCAGGATGGAGACAAGGCCAGTAGTTTGAGGTCTCAAACTTCCTTCAGGAAGCAGACAGTGGGTGCAGGGGAGATGCAGCAGGTGGAGACCATGGAGAGGAAGGTCCTGGTGGAGCCCAGGAGCACAGGCAGGGGTGCCTGGCTGTAGCTGCTGGCGTACTCGTACAGAAACCTGCGGCGGGGTGGGATGAGGAGACCTGGCACACCGGGATCGGGAGCAGGACACGTGGGGCTTGGGGCAGTTGGGGCTGCCCGGGGATGGGAGCCCTCTCCAGGTACCACCTCTGCCGGATCCTTCTGGATCACTGCATCAACCTGTCCCAGAAACCACCTGGGCTCAACCGGGCACTGTCCCTACTACCGGGGCTTACCTGTCCGCGAAGTCCCTGGGGTCCTTCCTGAAGGCCTGGCACAGCTCCTCGTCGGAGGGCTGGAGGTAGCGGGGCAGTGGCTGGGGCGGGTGCCGCAGGGCAGCCAGGCACAGCTTCCGCTCCAGCCCCTCGTGGGTGCAGCACTCGGCCGTGCCGGGATGCGGCGGGAAGGGCGAGTCCGTACGGCAGGATTTGACCGACAGAGCCGAGGACTGCGGGAGGCAGAGGGGGTTATGGCCGCCACATCCCATCCCACCTCATCCTGGGCCGGCCACCCCTGGTTTTGG
>WEIV01025116.1:109352-167174 GCA_013390005.1 Calyptomena viridis | reverse complement strand
GGGGCGGCACTTGGGCTGCAGCCGGTGCAGGGCCAGGACCTTGGCGGGGCTGCGGAGAGTCGGGGCTGTGCTGGTGCCTGAGCACGGGAGAACGGCAGGGGGACTTTCCTCGTGCCTTCCAAGTTCTGGAAACCTGAGCACCTGCCCTTCCTTCTGTCCCCGTGTCCATGCTCCATGCGCACACCTGGCCTAGGAGCTGGCATTGACTGTGCCGCAGGTCAGACACAGGCTGGTCCCTGCTCTGCCTTCTGCTCTCCCTTCCCTTCGTGCCTTCAGAACTCATGGAATTTCGAAGAGTTACCTTTTTTCCTTCCAATCAATAACGTGCAGGTCGGCTGAAACCTGCCAAGTTAGATCTGACCTTCTCATTCCTCTCCCCCAATTCCTCTGCAAGTCATGCTCTCCAATGGCAAAACTCATGTTTTTGAAAGTCCAGTTCAAATATTTAATCTTTATTTCCAGATGGGAAAAATCCTGCCTGAGGTGGAAATGGCTACAAAAAAGGAAACTTCAAAATGCCAAAATCAGACTCTGCTGTGTGAGTCAAAGCAGGAAAAGATTTGGGATGTTGAAGGTTTGGCATGTGCTCCCATGTCTACACCCATACCATGTCTGTGTAAGAATTCAAGTCAGAGGGAAAGGACAGTTTGGCTTTTGGGGACTCTGATGGACACACACAGCCCCTCTGTGCCTGTGTGGGGCTGGGGGGGCTCCACATACACTGTTTCACAGGGATTTTGGGCCCCTCCCAAAGCCTGGCTGAGGCAGCAGTAGCTCTTTGAGGCATCAGTGGATCTGGCCGGGGGTTTCTGACCTATCCTGGCCTGGCAGCCTGGGGGCTGGAAACCTCTGCTGAGCCATTGCCACCCTTATTTCCTCTGAGGGACCCCACAGGGGCACCAGGATGTTGCCAAAATTGAATCTTTGGGGCCCTAATCACTTCACTGCATTAAATGGCCTGGTCCTGGGGATTTCTTACAGCGGGGCAGCAAATGTATGTGAAACTTTAATGACCCACTGAGAAATGAGAGAGGCCAGTGATAAAAAAACTGTCATCTTTTTAAAGAATACAAATCAATAATTTCTCTACAGCAGTTTAGTATCTTAAATTTCTGTTCTATCCCTATGACACAGCATCTAATTCCATCTCTGGATTTGATCTCGGCAAAACGAAGAATCACCTGCCCTTGGTGTAAATATTTAGTACATAAAATACTGTCAACAAATCCACTTTTTAATAAATATCTGTAGCTCTCGCTCCTATATACAAGTCCTTTACAACAACGGGCCGGAGGGACTGTGGCCGGCTGGGCTGAGACAAGGTGGGAATTGGCATAAATTAATTACTGCAGTCGGATGTGCTGTGCTCTGGGAGGTTTGGAGGTGAACCACGTGCTGGAAAGAAATCTTTCTCACACCTTGAAATCCAGGTTTCCTGTCGGGGAAAAAAATCCTCTCTTTTAAGTCTTGTTGGTGCCTGTTCTGCCTCTGGGATGCTGGATCAGCACAGACACAGGGAGCAGCTGGGAACCAGAACTCCTCTTGCCTGGGACTGGGACAGCACTCACAGTATGTACAAGGTTTCCATATTTCAAAATCAAGCATCACATTGCTGATGCCCTAAACACCCCAAAACCCTTTCCCAGTGCCAGCAATGTAATTCATATGCAAATGGCCCCCTCCTTTTATGCTAATGATGCTTTAAACACCAGCTCTTGGAATGTCCACTGGGCAGAACTCGATGGAACACCAAAGGTAAACATCTGTGTGACAGCATGAAACTCTTAAAATAACCCTGATTTCCTTCCCTGTCCAGGACTTCCCCAATGGCTGCAAAGGTGCTCGTGCAACGTCTGTTTCCAGGGGTAAATGAGCCAAACAAGTCCTGAGGGTTCCACTGGTCCATGGCAAACGTGTTTTGCGAGTGTCACTGTCTGGTCCCACCTGTAGTGGGCCGTTTCCTCCAGGTGAGTGTTTAGAACCCAAAATCGCAGGGGATGCTGAGGTTGAGGCCACTTTTCAGGCCCAGAGCTGGACAGAGCCCTTGGCGAGTCCTGGAATATTCTTGGGGGTTTCCTCCACACACTCCAGCTGGGCAGGGAATGTGGGAGGAGGCCTGGAGCAACAGAAAGTGAACCAGCACTTCTTGTCCTTTGTGTTTCCAGGGGATGAGCTGTGCCCTACAGTGTCCTGCCTGGGGCATGCAGCACATTCCAGAGTGCCCAGAGATCTGGGAATCCCACCCGGAGCGCCAAACACAGCCCCTTTCCATAGGTGTCCTCCATAAACCTTCCTGTTCATCGATCCACAGGGGTGGCCCTTGGAGGCCATCGCTTCCCAAGGTGCTCCTCGCTGTTCCAGGAGGTCCTGGCTGGTGCAGGAGCCCCCACTGCCATATTCTCTGCTGGCACTGGAAGCAGAGCCCTGCGAAGGCTGAGGCTGCTGCTGTTGGCAGGGGCCTGGTGCAGCAAAGCCAAGAGCCTGGAAGTCTTCCCAGCTGGAGGAGCTCTCCAGTGTGGAACACCACTGCCTTTGGGCTCAGGGTTGGAGGGTGGGATGTGCCACTCTGCCTCCTCTGCTGCCGGAGGTGGCTGACCCAGGGAGCTGCCTCCAGGCAGGAGCTGAGCCCGGGGGGGCACGGCAGGGGTGGGTGCCATCGGAGCCCTCAGCAGGTCACCCGGATCCAACGCTGCCTCTCCCTCAGTCCCAGCACCGCCGGGTGGTGGGAGGGTGCTGCTGCGCTGGCCACAAGACTCACAGCACAGCTTGTGGTAGCCAGGGATGGAGCAGTACCGGGCCAGCACTTCCATCTGGCAGAAGTTGGATTTGTCTCCCAGGCAGGGCTCATCTGGAAAACAAATATCCCAGGAATGGGAACCCAGCCATGGGCACTGGCATGCCCGGGAAGCTCTTGGATGGGCATGGGTAAAGGTCTGCCTGTGGCTCTGAACAGGCACCCCGAGATACTCACCCCACTAACACCCCAAAAATACCCAAAGAAAGCAGCCTAAATCTCCTTTCCTTCCAGCCTGAGGACATCATCCATCAGCAGCATTAAAGCCAAGGGAATCTTCCCTCACAGAAATGAAATCCCAAGCAATAGCCTTTGGAGAGCCTTAAAGTAAAATGTTATAGTTGGATGAAGTTCTGTTTGGATTAACTTTGGAGTTTTCTAGGGACCAAATGGAACTGCAGAATCCATGGAAAGCTTTATCAGATGGGTCAGAACTGAGGTGCCCTGAGGGCAGGTGTATGCATCCCTTTCCTCAGGGAAAAGAACTTCCAGAGGCCACTCCTGAGGCTCTGAAATCAGCTTCCTGCATGGAGAGATGTCCTCACCTGTGCTCAGGTGCTGCTTCCCCCACATGCCCAGGAGTGTGTCTGGACACCACGTTCTGCTTGAAAATACCAACTGGAGCCTGACCTCAGTGGGGGTGGAATTCCAGGGACATCAGTGGGGCTGGGGGACGAGGGTTATAAATAGCAAATTCTATGGAATATAAACCTGTCCTTGTCCTGATCCTGACGAGCTTCCTTGGAACCTTTGCTCATTCCTGACAAACGTAGCGTTAAAGCGGTGGCTCTGCTTGGGAATATCCGTGCTGCATGAGGTACTGTGAGGCTATACCAGCAGGAATTCATCATGGAATTTCAGGCTATAGGTATAATTCATCTAAACTAACAAAGCTGATTCTTAAACCCAAATCTTGGCACCATACAAAGAACAATCTTTGTGCTGCCATGTCAGCAGAAGTCCCTGGACTGGGAAATTTTGGCAGTCAAATGTAGGGAATTCTATAAATCACAGCAACCACCATCACCCACAGGGACAATCTAAGTCCCAAACAATTCCTTTTACCTTTCCATACTGACAGTGACCCTTAATGTGACCCTTGGTTATGTTCTCCCAGGGAATCAGTTTGCTGGTTTAGATTCCAAGACTCCACCCACAGGATTGTGCTCATCTACTTCCAGCAGGTTCCAAAAAGAGCTATATACTCATAAAATCCTTTTTTTTTTAACTTTTTAGGTGAATTCTGCACTACCCAGTCTCCCATTCCCTATCCTGGCCAGGCTAGTGAGCAGCAGCTGGATCCACCCTGGGGGAAAACACCCTGTGCCTGCCAGAAGCTCCTACTCTGTTTTTCCTACCAGCTCCTGATCAATAACAGGGCCACCATAGGGGAGTTAAAATCCAGATAAATCCCAAATCCTGTAGAGTGAATAATCCAAAGGAAGAAAAGTGTTGTTTTCATAAAAAGTTAGAAAATCTGTTAAGAATTCTGATAAAAATGTAATGAGATTCCCAGGAACCGTATTAATGCTCTTGGTTCTTTTTCTGTTTGGTTTTATTCCCTGAAGTGGCAGCTTGTAGAATTTATCCTGAGATTTAGAGGTCAAGCAGAGTTTGCTTTGGATTGACCTTCACCTCTGGCCCCTATTTGTGCAAACATCACTTGGGCCAACATGGTTAAACCCTGTTTGTGCATTTGTACAGGACAGACCTGGTGTGGGGAAGCACCGACCGCCCGGAGCTGTGACATCCAGAACGTGCTGGACCGAATGCAGGAAGAAGCTGGATTCTGTGTGTGACCCCTCTCCCAGCACTGTGCTCTCCAGGTAGGAACTGTTCCCCCCACTGCAGCCATTCCAGCCGCTCTCTTACCGTCACAGGGAGCAAGTTTGCAAACTCTCACGGACTCAGGCCGTTCCCCGTCGCACCGGTCCCCAGCGCGGCACAGCACCTGCCGGCTCTCAGTCCCCTCCCCGCAGGTCACCGAGCACTGCCAGACACAGAGGGGACAGCTCAGGACATTCCACGTCACAGCACCATGCACAGATCCCCATGGCTCAACCAGCCTCAGATTGGCTTTCAGGAGAGGGCAGTGCTGCCCACCTGGGACCAGGGTCCAGCTTTCCATGGTGCGGGACATGGTGCCCGGTTGCAGGCCCGACGGCTCTCGGGGCGATTCCCGCTGCAGAACTTGGCGTGGATGGAGCGGTTGGTGCCGTCGGGAAGGGGCTGAATGCAGTGCACTGTGCGGAGCTGGTAGCCGGAATTTCCACAGGTTTTGGTGCAGTGCTCCCACTCATCTGCTGCCCAGCTGGGAAGAAAAATGGCATCAGATACCATCAACCTGTTATCGAGCTGTGGCCACCCCATCCCTGGCTGAACTGTCCAAGGCCAAGTTCGACAGGGCTTGGAGCAACCTGGTCTAGGGGAAGGTTCATCCCACCCAATCTGGTTGGAGCGATCCCTGCTCGCTGTGCCCAGCTGCACTCACAGGGGCTCCATGCACTCCTGCAGGTTGCACATCCTCCGGATGGGCTTTGGCTTTTTGCTGCCTTCACAGAAGCTGCGATGAACCATCTTGTTGTCACTCTTCCTGCGGCACCCGTACTTGGTGTACTGGAACCCTGGGAAACATGTCAGAGGAAGCAGGAAAAACAGGTCTGTGTGAGAATGTTTGGTTTAAATAGGAATTTTCTGGCCTGCTAACTGGGTTTGCAGGACAGATGTTTTGGGATTTGCATTACCCATTCTTTGCCTAAGAGCCATAGACACATCACAAGTACAGGGAACTCTCAGGAGCATCAGTCTTGAGTCTCGACTTGCAAAGTGGCTTTGGGGGCTGAATTTAAATGCCTAAAAAGGACTTTTTCTTCCTAGGCTGAAATTGTGACTCTTTGGAAGGATCAGGCATTTCAGGCATTTTAAGCCCAAAAGAACAAAACTGCTGTTAAAAAAAAGGAGGCCAAGAATTTTAAAATATTCTCTTCCCCCAATTTTTTGGTGATTTGTCCCTTTTTACAGGTACCCCATCCTCTGCTCACCTCCACCACAGGGTTTGGAGCACTGGGACCAGCTCTTCAAAGCCCACTCGAAGGTGTCCGTGTCCTCCCGCAGCACATTGTTGCTGTGGATGGTTGGCACCGAATCCTCATGGATGATGTATTTGTAAGTCAGGCTGGATCTGGTGTCGTTTTCCCGAGGAAAGATCTATGAATAACCAGACATAAACCCAGAGCTGTTACTGATTCCTCTGCAAAGTAAAGACACCAAGTAAACATGGAAGGGACCTCAAGGATCATCCACAACCCAAAGCCCTGTGTTCCCAGGGCTCGACATGTCACCCACCAGCACCACCACAGCATCGTGCAGGGGCCCATCCGTGTGCAGTGTCTCAATGTCATCCTCAATGCTGTACTCCCACTGCACACCCAGGTCGATGAAGGATCGGGATCTGGCCTCCTCCCCTTTCCCATTCAGGATATAGTGTCCTGTAGCCTGGTTCTTGATTGCTGGAAGGAGTGAGAGCATAGCCTGTTGTGCCTCCGTCACAGCAATTGGGGCAGTGCATTCCCATTCAGGTAATGAAAATAACAGATTTTTACCCCATCTTAGTTTCTGCTAGGCACACAGGTGTGTCCCAGACGCTAAAATCCATAAGCAAAGAGCAGAGGAATTGGAGCCATGGGGAACTGTCTGGGTTTGGGATCCTGCAGCACACCTCAATGGCCAGGGATGGTGGGGATTATGATGGTGATGGTAAGAGGTCAATGTATTAGAAATCTGAATTGTAGAATGACTTGGGTTGAAAGGGACCTTAAAGACCATTCCATTCCAACACCCATTTAAAGACAAATTCTCGTTTTTCCTTCTGTACAACTTTTTCTAATGCACCATAAGAATAATTAAAGATACTGAACTGAATTCACCCCAGTAGTGAGTGATGACAATCTTTGTTTGGTAAACTTGCAGATAGGGGTCAGTTTCATATTTTGGAGGATTCAAGTGAGCAGTTGCTGTTTGTTTCCTGAGCTGTGGGACTACCGACTCAGCCCCGATTGTGCCATTTGGAAAGCTCACATTTCCCCATCCCCTTCACTGGGTTCTCTCATTCCTAAGGTTCTCCGGCAGGAGCAACCCATGTTTCTCCTTAGCCTCAAACCAAACCTGAGCAGAGAAACACTTACCAAGAAAGTGAGGAGAGGCCTCATCTTCTTGGATGAACACATGTCGAGCCCCGGGGGGGATATCAAACATCTTCAGGTACCCTTTGGCACGTGCAGGGTCAGTGGAGGCAGCAGGATAGAAAGAGAAAGGAACAGCCATGGTCAGAGGCCCATCTCTGCTTGCAGGAGAGGGTATCCAGCAGCAACCGAGGAACAGGGCTGGGAGTCACGGAGCCCATCTGTTTGGCATGTGTGGGATAGGCCCTCCCTGGGCTCTTCTCTTCCAGGGACAGAAGAGACACCAGTTACAGATGGATGTGCCACTTGCCAACTGGGATCAATTTAGTATTTACAGCTGCACTGCTCCAAGCTGGATCTATCCACAATTCAGGTAAAAAGATGTTCCCTGTGTTCCTCAGCACACAAGGGCACAAACACAAATATTCCTCATTATTTTCCCAGATCATTCCTCAGCCAGGCTGTTGGGTTGGAGTTTAGTGACTGCCCTGTCAGATTGTTGTGTCTGAAGTGAAAGTAAAAAGCTATTCCCAAAGAAAACTATTCTCAGTTGTAATTTCAGTGATTTACCAGTGCAAAACACAGATAATTAGTTTAAAATTAAGGAAGAGCTGCCATTAGAAAGACTAAAATCCCTCCTAGGGATCTGTCACCAGTACTTTCAAATCAGAATTTTATCAAGAGCACTCTGAGTGCATGGGATTTTCATATTCCTGTTAACCCATTGCCTTTGGAGCACAGGGAACATCAAGCTTTGGCCTGGTGTGGAGTTAGCTGTCTGTGTCTGCAAGGAGATGGGAACTGCAGCAGGAACTTTCCTGCTCCCACAGATGCCTCTTCCTGCAGGCCCTCATGCTTACCCACTGTGTTTTTACCCTCTTTTGTCCCAGAAAGGGAAACACTGTGAGCTCCTCTGGGCAATGGAAAGGCTCCTCTGTTCTCCCCTTAAACACAATACCCGGAATTAGTGCCCTGGGAGCCTGGTCCAGTCATTCCAGTGACTAGGGGTCACCCAGATGGTCTTTACAAGCAGAAACTGTAAATTACATCATGGTCAAATGTATTAACAGCAGGATTGGACACTTCTGGCTGAGGTGACCAGTCAGTGGAAATCGGACTGGTGACAGTCCAAGGGGAATTTTAAGTCGGATACTGCAATCCTTTTTGGCACCTCTTGCTTAAATTTGCAAGAGGTCAATTAGTCTTTCTAACGACCAGATTGCTGAAGTTAGAGAAAAACAACCAGCATTCCCTAAACACCTCCATCACTTCCATATCCACCTGCAATCAGGGGCCAATGGGCAGGAACCTGAAAAGATGGGGCTCAAGGAGTGGTGTTAAGTCCATTACTCCAAGTTTGAATGGTTCTGACATTATTCTGTGTCCACAAGAGGGACAGAAATCCGAGCCATCAGGAACTCCACCCAGCTGCAGGCAAATGCTATTCCTACCAAACTTTTTGGGAGTGCGGGTGAAGGTCCCCTTCACAGTCCGGCAGTGGGAGTCATCCCCGCCGCAGACCCCGCACTGATCCTCAGCCTTGTTCGAGCCAATTTCCTTGTCACATCCCACTTTCTGCAGGAAAAAAAGGGAAAGATTGGGTATTAGGAAGGAATTTTTCCTGTGAGGGTGGGGAGGCCCTGGCACAGGTTGCCAAGAGAAACTGTGGCTGCCCCATCCCTGGAAGTGTCCAAGGCCAGGTTGGATGGGGCTTGGAGCAACCTGGGATAGTGGAAGGGGTCCCTGCCCATAGTAGGGCGTGGGACTGGATGGGCTTTAAGGTCATTCCCCCAACCTAAACCAGTATGGGATTCCATGATATGAAACAATCTGTGGAAGAGAAGTGGAGCATTGCCATGGAACAGGTCTGTGCCATTCTCTAATTTAAATCTCAAGGAATTACAAGAAAAAAAGATGCTGCAAATGTGGAATTTAGAGACATCTGCAAAGTCTCCCCCTGCTTTTAAGCTGTTCCCATCAGTTGTCCCTGGAGGAGCTGCTACTCACCACACATTCCCCACGGACACAGATGCTGTAGGGATCCTTGTAGGAGCAGCGAGTCCCATCATGCACTGGCTGTTTCATGTGAGCCACATCCCCAGTTTCCTTGGACTTACAGTACAAGTGACATCTCTTAGAAGCTGTGGAGACAGGGAAGATAAGGGATTGCATGAATGGACGGGAATCCAGGCATGCTCCCAAAAAATACCCCGGTGACAGTGCAAGGAATGAGAAAGGACAGGCAGGTTTGGGAATGTGGACAGGGATAGAGTGGTAGGGCAGGGTGGTCTGGGTTGGAGCAAGTAAATTGTGGGGAATTTTAGGGGGAAAACAGGCAGTTTTGGGGAAAGGGGAAGTTTGGACAGGGCAAGGAGGTTTCAGGGAGAAATACAGAGATTTAGGTCAAAAGTGGTGGGTTTCAGACATAGTGTGGTAGTTTGGGGTCACTTCAATTTAGGGATAAATGGGCAATTTGGAGTCATAAGGGTGAATTTTAGGGATAAAGGGGCATGTTTGAAAGGAAAAGGGGAAAAAGGGCCAATCTGGGTCAGAGTAGGGAAAGTAGGGATTAAAATCAGGGGTTTAGGGCAAATCTGGTGATGTTTAAACATAATGTGGCAATTTAGGGTCATAAGAGTCAATTTTAGGGATAAACAGGCAATTTTTGAGGGGGAAATCGGCAATTTGGAGGTAAAATGGGAAAATCTAGCTACAGTGGTGATTTTTAGACAAAAGAGACAGATGGGGTGGGAGAAACCAACTAATTTGCTTCTCTGGGGCTGTCCCTGAAATACCCGGGCCAAGGGGAATGGCTTCAAACCCTTTAAAGTGGCACTAAAGGCCCAGAGCAGGACGCACGGTCAGGGTGCTCGTAGGGCAGCCAGTGGTGCCGGCTGCCCCGGAACTCCAGGTGGGAATTGCGCTGCTGGCACTGCTGCGCCCTGAAGTCCTCAAAGTGCTTCGGACACTCCTCGGTGCTGCACAGCTGGAACTCAAAATTGACCCCGGCGCAATCGTCACCTCCATTGATCGGCCTGTGAGGAGAAAACATTCCAGGAATTCTCATCAGGGAGAAATTCTTCTCTGTGACAGGGGTAAGGCTCTGTCTTAGATGAAATTTAAAAAATGGAGTTCTCATCTTTTAGAAAGCCAGGCTTATTTTAAGGTATTTCAAGCTGAGCTCCCAAGATAACTATACATCTTAAAGTTGCAGCCTTTCCCCATAATTCCTTGGAGAATAGAACTCCGTGTCCATTATCCAAGCCCCACAGTTCTACCAAGGTCCTGAGTATCATTACTGAACTCCCTGGGGCTTGGTGCTCTTTCTGAGAATTTTCAGAGTGACCAATACATATTATTTACAACATCTCCATCTGCATCATGTGTGCACCCAGTACTATTAAATTCCAAGGCTCTCTTCACATCTAATTCTTTACGGAGCCCAAAAACCCCAGAAAAATGTCACAAGAAAAAAAAAATCAACCCCCAGATACTCTTAATACAGCACAAGTGGGATAAAAGCAAAAAGAAAAAGGATATAATAATATCTAGTGGAAGATGGGATTTAAGGTCCCTTCCAACCCAAACCAGTCCGGGATTCTATGATATTCTTGGATTCTCCAAAAATGAACCCATTTTAAGGGGCTTGAACAGAATCTCTACCCATACCCTAAATGCCATTTCAAGTGACCCCTCCGAGGATTCCCAGACCTACATTGGGTTGTTGCACTGGCGCGTGCGGAAGCGAACCCCAGTTCCACAGGTCCGGGAGCAGGAGCCGAACTTGGTCCAGGGGCCCCAGTGTCCATCCTGCTTCAGCTGGTTGGTATTCTTCCACATGCAGTGACCTTTGTAGCACCACTGAGGGAATTGGGGCAAGAAACAGGTGAGAAAAGACACAAACCTCAAAGCAAACACATCACAATACAGGAACATTTTGCTGCTGCCTGGGACATGCTCAGATGGTGCAAGTGGCTCTCCTGTATCTCAAAATACAGGGAATTTGCTAAAAAAACCCCCAGTATAATTTCACAATTAAAAAAGGATTGGCAGCAGGACACTGACTAACAGCGATATTAAAAGGAAAAATCAAGTGCTGATCCTGAGCCTACACAAACATTTGCCACAGGGTGTCTGGACCAGAAGTTCTGAGCAGTCACCGCACAGTAATGGCATCATTTGCTTCCTTGGATTCCTAAAGACACTTGATGGACACTTTGCAGATGAGACAAAACCCAAAAAACATAAAATAGTCACAGAATGGGTTACACATCAGCTAGGGTTTCTGAGCCCAGTATATGCTACAGCAAGCATTGTACAGTTCATGGAATATCCCAGTGGGAAAGCACAGCTCCCTCTTTTCCCATCCTCTTGCTGCACCAAGGAGAGGCCAGGTGATCCCCTTTTTCCCGTTTCCTTCACCCCAGATGAACACAAGTGTTGGGTTTTTTTCCCCAAGACAAATGCCGTGCAAAGCCCAGACTCACTTTTCCTGGGGCACATTCTGTGCCATCGAGGGGAGGTCCTTTCTTGGTCTTGCAGAAATAGGGGTTATCTGGGTGGCTGCACCACAGCTGCTTGCACGGATCAAAGGTTCGGAACTGAAACAGAACAGTCATGAGATAGAACCCAACATTAGATCAGTAACACTTTTTGGGATAAGGATTCAACCCAACCCATCGATCCACCTCACACACACCGATGAGTCCAGTATCTTCAGAGCAGTGCTTATTCTCTGCATCCCCCAGCCCTAAGCCAGTGAAAAGAGTAAAGGAGACACCCAGAAGTTGGAAAAAAATGAGGTGTTTTTTTTCTTTTCTTCCTTGGAATCATCCCCACCAGTCTGTGACACATGGATTGTGCCACCACTCATTTGCTCATTATCTCACAGGATGCAGAGACTGAGTTTCCCTCATAAATATCCCTCTGCTTTTCACAGACCTGATTAAATACTCCATTAACTGCTCTCCAATTATTATTATTCAACTATGACATACAGCATCTCTCCAATCAGTCCCTGCCTGGGACATACCGCTGTGCACATCCTATAGCCCACGCCAAAGTCGAAGCGGCACTGCTCATCCATGGAATAGTTGATGCCTGGCAGCTCAGGAAGTTTGGGCCAGTCGTGCTCAAAAGGGTCGTCAAGAAGACAGTCGTAAGAGCTGTGGGAAGACACACAAAAAAAACGGAATGAGAAAATGTACATTCCTAATTCCTGCCTCATTCCTAGAAGTGTTCAAGGCCAGGTTGGACAGGGCTTGGAGCAACCTGGTCTGGTGGAAGGTGTCCTTGCCCATGACAGGCAGATGGAACGAGGTGAGCTTCAAGGTTCCACCCAAACCAAACTATTCTGGGATTCTGTGACAATCTGAGGCCTATTCCAAATCTTTCTGGATTCAGATGGGTCTTTCCACTGACTTTCCATCCCCAGCAGATGGGCTGTGGGACGGCCCCACATGAGGATACAATATTCACAGGTTAGAGCTTTTCTAAAAGGGATCTAAAGGGAAGAAAGGTTTGGCAAAACAGGGATCAGAGACCAGGTGCACTGGGAAGGCCTTACTGGATATATCTCCTGAGCTCCTGGCCACTGCAGCGGGACCAGTGGTAGCGGTGGAAGGCGGCCTGCACCAAGGGGGCCATGACGCTGCCCATTGCCGTCTCATCCCCACATCTGTTCCCTTGCCCATCATGCTCCATGCCCAGCCTGGAAAAAATAATTTCCCTTAGAACAACTGAGAAACTACTGTAAGGAAACAGCTCTTGAAGCGGTGCCAAGTCTGACCCATCAGCACAGGCTGTTGGGGAGGAGAAAGCAGTGAAGGATGCACAACCAGCTCTTATCTCCGCTGGGCCTCCCAGGTGCCTTCCTGACCTTTCCCTCACCCCAAAGAAAACAAGTTCCCCCTCTCTCTCCCCTTCCTTTCTTCCCCCACTTGTCTCTCCATTGCTTCAACCACCACAGCTAGGGGTGTGGGAATAAAACCAGAACAAACTTCCACAAACTTCAACAGAGCCATTAAACCCAACCCTCTTGGAGCAAGCAGGAGGTGCAGCACCACACTGTGATGTGATCTGGTTGTAGAAGTTACACTTACACATGCCCAGTCTCATGAGCAACAACAAAGGCTGATGAAAACCCGTCCTCGTGGTTGAGGGTGCAGCTCCGGACCGGGTGGCACATGCCCGTCACAGGAGCATATCCTATGGAGAGACACCAGAGCTGAGTCTTATGCCCAGGACATGGATTTTAAACGAGACCCCCCCAGTAAATTTCCTTTTCCACAGAAAAAGCTAAAATTGCTCTGAGGCCAGGGCAGTCTGCCCAGCCCCTCAGCCTGACCAGTGCCTACCCTGGTGCAACCCACACTTTCTGCCCAGTATCATTAGTTCCCTGAGTCCCAAAGATGGATGTAGGTGTCAAAGTGGCTGGGATGTCTATAAACAGAAATCTGTGGTGAAGGATGCAATAAAATAAAGGGAAGTGGAATACCAAATGCACTGAGTGTTTCCAGTGATCCCTGCACACACAGGAGCTTGAAGAGAGTAAACAGGTCTTCATTTACAACTCTCAAGTAAGAAATTCAATCTACAGTTGGATATAAATGGCAAGGACTTATAGGAAGGTGTTCCTTTTGAAAAAGTCAGAGGGATGAAGAGGTGGAAGTGTTAACAATACAATTCCAAATTTTTCTTCTTTTCTGGCAGATGCCAGCCAAGAAACACCAAGCCCAGAGAGCTCTGCTCCAGGTCAGCTGCATTACCTTGCATACCAGCGGGCCCAAAATCTTGCCTGGTTAAGAAGATGGCATGGTCGTGGTGCTCGGCATGGCTGGGGTCTGACTTCTGCTGCTGATAGGCCCAGCGGCACACATTCTCCAGGCTCCGCGAGGGGTTCCCCCTTTCAATCAAGCTGATGGACTGAAAGAGCAACACATTAGACCCATCAGGTCTTCCTAAAGACAGGAAATTCAGACAAGTTTGGATTTTCTGCCCAGGAGACAGATGGAGGAGGAGAACTGGCTCACTCACCTTGGCGTACCCCAACATGATCATTCGGACCAGCACAACGTTGATGTGAACGCCCAGGGACTCATCATGGTAAATTTCGTTCACCTGAAGGTAAAAAAAGAGGAAAAATTAAAAAGAAAACAGTGATGACACCAAGGGAACTTCCAAAGCCACAGAGTTGTTATTTCAAGTGCTTGTACCAGTACAGTCCTCAGAGGACGATTTAAGTCTTGGATGATTTCCATGTAGTGAGAAATGTAGGTTCACTTCCCATCATCACATACCCCTCACATGGAACTTTGGGAAGTCATCTCAAGGCTCCTCTCAAGTTTAATGGATCAGGGCCCAAGGACAAGGGGATTGGAGAAAAGACCTCTAGTTCAAACCCTGCAACTCACAGAATCCCAGACCAGTTTGGGTTGGAAGAGACCTTAAAGATCATTCCATTCCACCCCCCTACCATGGAGAGGGACATCTTCCACTAGACCACGTTGCTTCAAACTCCACCAAACCTGGCCTGGAACATTTCCAGTGCTTCTTGTTTTGAAGAGTATCTATTTTAGAAGTCACTAAAGCTGCTGCCCTACTTTTTCAAGATCAATCAGAATTCTGTGGTGATTTCTGTACTAAAAAGAGGCCCTGTGGAAGGGAAGTTAGAAAAACAGAATTATGCAGATGGGCCCAGAAATGGTCCTTCTTGAGGCCCTTCCCTATGTCTGGGAAGGTGGGAAATGTCCTGGCACCAGAGTGTGAAACATCTGCAGGTCCTCAATGAAGCTCCTCATTCCCCTAAAAACAAAATAAATATTATGTTATGGGCAACTGGTGAGAAATAAATGCCCCTGTTCAGAGGCTGGTGGGTTTGAGCAGGAGTTAGAGGGTTTTTTATTTTTCAGTCAGCATAAACAGAACTTCCCCTTCTCATCAGGGAAAAAGGTCACTGGAAGTTGTCCAGACTGTGGGCCCTGGCATGGGGATTTGAGTCCATAGTTTAAATATGCAATCCTGGGAGCTGAGAGCAGTGTCAGCAGGGCAGTGGGACAGGGAATGAGCAGAGCTCCAACTGCCCTTCTTGTGAAGCAATTAACCCAAAGGTCAGTTATTCCTGTCCCATTTTCTCCTCATTAACGCAGCAGCATCACTTGCATAAAGGGATGGGTCAAGAAAAATGTTCACAACTTTCCATGTGCCAAGAGACAACCAAGGAGTTTCCCAGAGACAGGAGTGACTTCCCTAGAGAAAAAAAGGGCCCTGGAATAGACCTGAAGCTTCAAGTCTTCAAAATTCCCCATAATCTTCCTTTTATCCCTTTCTCTGGATGGCTTTGGGCAGGGGGGGGGGTTGGCTCACTCTGGCTCCAGCCTCATAGCTGCTCCCAGCAGATGGAGCTGCAGGCACATATAAAACATGGAAGTGGTTTGGAACATGGATCAGCTCTGCTCACTGATTTAAAGGTTTTTAAAATTAAAAAGACAATATTCTGCAATAATCTGTGATGATGATTCAGAGTTGACATTCCTTGGGGTATGTGGGAAAAAGAAAATGATTCCCTGAGTTATGCTGGAAAACGTATCAGTTGGGTTAAATTCATATAGGGATAACTTTTTTCCTCTCAAATTCTAAATTCTCAAATTTACATGATTTGTAACCCTAAGAAATAATTTAAAAATTATTCCAGAAGTAAAAAGGGGAGTGTAAAACATACAAGAATCATTCCTACATCCAGCAAGTCATTATTGATGGGAGCCCTATTCCCTCATCTCTGCCCTTAGGAGATTGTTTTTCTTTCCTGGAAAACATTATGATCCCACATGCTTCTAAGACAGATCTACTTGTATTACCAGAAGGTTTGCTGTGTCAGAGAGTTGTAGGGGGTTTAGAACACTTTTTCCCTTACATGTTTATTCTTTAGCCAGGTTTTCTGCAGAACTGTGTTGTGGGAGAAGCTTGGAATGACTAGGAATGGATCGAGTTTACATTTTTTCCTTACTGTTTTTCAACTATTTCCAAATTCTTAGAATTACCCTCCACTGTGCCCTAGAAAACGACAGTGAAAAAGATGAAATAAAGGAACGTCTTGAAAGAGAAGACCATATCCAGCAGCAGTCAAAATGATCCCACTGCTATTTTTCCCAAGCCAGGCTTTCTCACAAGAGCTCACAACAGCCACTCCCATTCCCCAACAAGCCGGGCAGTGCCGTGGGGGATACTCACGATATTCATGAGGGTGAGGAGGTAGTTTTGGACATGTTCTTTGCCGTGGAATCGGACAACAGAGTCATCCACCCCCAGCAGCACCTCAATGTTGTGGTCATCGTCTCCTGCGTGCCGGCGGCGCCGCAGGGTCTCATTCAGCTGCTGCTCAACGTGGCCATGCAGGGAACTCAGCACTCCGAGGCTGCCAAGGAGAGACGCTGCAAGGACAGTCGGGCATCAGTGGAGTGTTCAAGTCCACTGGACAGAGTCTAGTGGAAGGTGTCCCTGCCCATGGCAGGTGGGTTGGATCTGAATGTTCTTTAATGTCCATTCAATCCCAACCCATTCTGTAATATTCTATAATATGATCTATTCCAGTTCCATTTCAGAAACCTCCTCCCACCACACAGCACCCTCATCTGTGGAGTCACCACTTCTCTGGATAAAAAAAATCAGGAACCCTGGGGAAATTATTCTCGTGGCATAAGGCTGGGGAAAATCACCACAAACCCAATATAAAAATTCATTCAAACACACGGGTCTGTAATTTATCACAGTTCTTATTTGACACACAAAATCCAAAGCTGTTCCTTCCACTTAGGACAGTAAAGCAAAACATCCCCACAGATTTTTGACAGGAAAAACCTCACAGCTGTAGGATACTTGTTTCTTCCCAAATCAACACTGGCACTCCAACAGGCTCTGAGGAATGAACATCACTAAAGAACACAATCACAGTGCACACCATGAGCTATGTACCACAACTCCTGTGCCCCTGCAGCTGTTCCTGTGTCCCAATTGGGAGCATCTTCATTTCCCCACTCTTCCCATAAACACACAGGGATCTCCCTGCTCTATTGCTGCAGTTGGTGAAGCTGCCAAGCTTAGCATTCAAGGGAAACCCAGCTGGAATGCTGTCATATTGTGGCATCCATGGCACCAACTTCTTGGACCTCTCTGGGTTCTCTCCCTAATTGCTATGCCCTGTCCAAAAAATACTAGGTAACACAACTGGTTGATCTGTTCTCTTGTCTGTTTTCCATAATCCAGCACTTCAGTGCCTTCAGAGTCAAATGATCAGGATCAATCACAGCTTACACGTACTACCAACAGCTCTGCTTCAGAGGCTGCAGTCTGCATTCATGACCAAGCACTTAATGTAAGGGATCTAAGTCCATCAAGTCCAACTGTCCCCCCAGCACTGCCAAGTCCATCCCTAACCCACATCTCCAAATGTCACATCCATACAGCTTTTAAATCCCTCCAGGCACGGTGACTCCACCAGTACCCTGGCAGCCTGTGTCAGGGCTGGACAGCCCTTTCTGTGAAGAAGTGTTCCCTCATGTCCAACCCAAACCTCCCCTGGCACAACTAGAGGCCATTTCCTCTTATCCACTTGTTACTTGGGAAAAAGACAGCATATGAAGTAATAGTGAAGAAACACACAGAACTAGTCTGGCTGTTTGGGGATTTGGGCTAGACAGACTAATCCATCCTAATCTCATTCTGGAATTAGCTGGTTTGTTATCTCTTCCTTTTTTATTTTGCTGGTCACCTGCATCGCTTACATCCCCATCATGCCTGCAGGAAGAGATGAGCCCGTGCTCTCGTGCCAAGAGAAATGGTTATTCTGGGTTACAGCGTGTGTCTTTCCTGCAGTGTAACTGTGAAAAGAATGGAAGTACAGCTCTCTCCCTTAATTAAATAAAGCTGTGATCTGCCCAAATCTAATTTCATCAATGCTGTCATCAGCCAAAAAACCTCTGTGCACCTAAAGAGAACCCTCAGCATCGCTCACATAGCAGATTCTTACAATTTTATATTGTAAAATACACAGGCTGAATTCTGTGCTACAGAATTGATAGAAGCATCCACATACATATATATATGTATATACACCTTACATCTATCTATCTCATATGTGAGATATCTATCTCATATTCCTCATATGTGCTTACTTGCTCAATTGCCCAATTTAGCCTTTCCCTAAATATACAATTGGGAAAAGTGTCTAGGGAAGATCCACACCTTCACTACTTCCAAATTAAACTAATGAGAAATCAGTGTGGAGCCAATTGAGATCAATCTTCAGTCCCTTCCGAAAGAGAGTGTTAATGTATAAAATGTCCCCAAGGACAGAAGTGTTCTGCAGCTACTAAAAAATTCCATTCTGCAGTTCTCAAAGTAGGGAAACTAGGCCAGTCCATCCTGTCACTGCCTCCTGAGGATTATTTTCAAGTGTGCCTTTTGAAAACCAGGGAAGAAGAAAAGAATCGTTTAATTCAAATGCAGTTTCAACAGAATTCTCACTGATTTCTCTAAGAATTGTGTATATGCAACATTTTAGTGGTGCTGTTGGTACTGTCAAATTATGAGAAATCAGCAAGAGAAACCACCCAGGTCATCAGGGGAAAGATATCATGACAGGATGTTCTCATCAGGTTCTGGGATGTGCTGGAAATCATGTGCTTAGATTTATTAGGTCCTTAAGAAACAAAATTCTGGCAAGTTACACATTCTCCCTTATCTTCTCTTCAAGAATTGCCTGCAATTGCCTTTTATTCCAGAAGCATCAAATAACCTGCGAATGTTACCACAACAGTTTTGTGGCATGAAAAGAATGTGTCCTGTACTGAGGACCCTTTCCATGTGGACACTGGGACCTGCAGTCGACTCCACGATTTGGGTCCTTAATATTGTCAGTGTCTCTGTAGGAGAGTTTGTTCTTTGTTTAAGTACTACCAAAACTTTTGCTTGTTTATTTTTGGGGGCCAAGGGAAGAGTTTGTCTCTGTAGTGAACCCAACCAAGTCAGTTTGCCATAAAAACAGTTCTACTCCATATTTCACTGTATATTCAAGGCAGTATCGATGATGTGTTGCCAGAAGTCCCTGCAAGGCTTCTCTCTAGGATATCTTACAATAAATAAATATTATCTGCAAAATTTTGGTAACACAATGCAAGCTAGCTCTGCTGCTGCAGAAATACAGTGCAGTGACACAGAGGATAACAGTGGGTTTAACATTCCCCTCAAGGCAGAGGGAACAATCACTTGTGCATTAGCAAAAACCAAACTAAAGAAACCCAGAATAAACCACTTGTCATAGAACCACAAAATCACTGAGGTCAGAAAAGACCCTTCAGATCATCAAGTCCGACCATTCATCAATCACTTCCAAGTGCCCATCAGCTGGATGTTGTCCATCGTGGGCATGGAAGTGTTGCTGCACCTGTGAGTCTCAGGACGTGGCAGGCAAGGCTTAGTGGTGGTATCACCTCTCATAAAGGTGTCTTGGTGTCAGAGGGGAGAAAGACACTAAAGCATTTCCCAATAGAAACAAAAATGCTAGCCACCACATTCAGACACAGAAGCTTCACCACAACGAGGAATGAAAAAAAGAGAGAAAAAAGTTTTTGTGACTTCATATGCAGCCCAGATATTTTTCACCCTCTTGAGATAATTAAACTTGTAGAATTACCTCTGTTTATGTTCTTTCTCAGTGGGACCCTTGAGTGACAGTGACTGACAGATTCACAAACAAACAGGGATTAAAGGAAGGTCTGAATCTTGGGAGAGCAGGATTAGTAGTGAAATGCATGACCTCCATGGGCCACAGACACAGACCCCAACTTACTTTGTTCTTAGACTTAAAAGAGAAAAGAAAACATTTTGAAGTGCTGTTTCCATGAAATATGTGCTTCTCTGGTACCTGAGCAATTCCAGCTGCAGAATGATTCTGAGAAGGATGGAAGACTTCCTGCACTATATTCCTTGTCCTGACATCACAGGAAGGCTCTTCCCTTCCACACGTCAGCAAAAACAGCTCTTAGCACTCATTTACACAAGGGCTCCATGCCAGGGCACACTCAGGGAGCCACGTAGAAAAGCATAATCCTCTGTGTATTTGAACTGTATTTAAAGCCAACTTGAGATAAACTTTTCCAATGGAAATGGCTGGAATTTTACCCCATAATTTTCTTGTCATCACTTCCCTACCTGGCATGAAGCTTTTTAGGACTGCAGATTATACATACCTGGCAGCAAACACACAGAGAATAAAGCCAGAACTTAAGGAAACTATAATTAAATATGCCTGAATTTAGGTCAGCTATTAACTGCTCTTTTTCCATCCCACAACCAGAAACTGGGAATACAAAAAGAAAGGAGGAACTTGAGCCTGTCCCAGAGTTCTCAGTGGTGGAGAACACATTTGACACACTACCTGGACAGTCTGCAACAGCTCTGCACTCACCTGACCCAAGCTGAAAGTGCCTTTAGATCTGTGGAAATCTAGTAGGGATGGTGCTGGCAGTGGAAATGGCACTGTGAGGTTCTAACGTACAATCAAAAGATGAGGAATAAGGCTCAGGATCAAACTGAGCCTGTTTGCAACAAGGACTATTGCCTTCTGATAATCAAAAGCTAAGGGAGGACACTCTGGACAAGCAAAGAGGAGAAGGCACAGAGTGACAATCAGAGCCTGCTCTCTGCACAGTCCCCAGACGCGACACCTTGCCTGAACACCACTAATACCAGATCACAGCTCTGCGCTGACTTAACGCGGCCTCGGGACTTGCCCGGCCTTGCCCTGGCTCATCTGCTCTGCAACTTATTTTTAGCTGGGTTTTAGCCCTAACAGCCAACTTAGCCAATTGATAGTTACCCCAGAACTATAAACCATGTCTCCTAGAACTTCTGCTTTCCCAGTAGCAAAAAGTCCTCCTCTTCCACATTTCTTTAATTATATGGCTCTCTATATAGTGAGAATTTCATCATAATTTTGTTTTGGAGGTACAGGTGGTTGGTTTTGTTTGTTGGAGTTTTTTTAGAACAGATTAAAAAAAAACCACTTACTACATGTCATTACTCAAAAAAATTAATTATGGGATTTCCCTTTTCCCCACAGAAAGGGGAACTCCTTGGTTACATGGATTGTGGGTAAAACTGGAGTCTTACTTTGACTCTGCATTCCCACTAACTTTGCATCTCCTAAAGTGTAATAAAAACAGTCTCTTCACAATTCCAGGTCTTTTACAAAGACATTATTACAAGCTGTCCCTCCAGTTTAGCAACTTACACATGTAGTTCAGAGACTTTTAATAGTAATAAAGTGATTTTTTCTACTTTAATCCTAGAAGAACATTCTATCAGATAAAGGCCAAAATTTATTTAGATGTATGAGGAAGACTTAAGCATTTGGGTCTGGCTTTTTAGAAGACCTGGTAACACCTGCTGCTGGTGGTTACAACATAAACAGAGGACACATATGAATCACACATTAGTCACACATAAACCAAGCAAACCTATTCCTTTTGTCACTTCACACTACACTAATTTCTGCAATTCAACATCAGTGGAGCCCTTTAAACACAACAGCAATAAAAGGTGAAAAATAACATGGGAAAAGTCCCATTTTGCAAAATGATCAGCTGTATCTATATCTAAAAGTATGGAAAAAGTATCTGTAGAGGCTCTGGAATTCGGTTTGCAGAGGAGAAAAAGTCAGCCACAATGTGCAACCTGGGCCACTGCTGAGGTACACACCTGGGTACCTGGGCTGCTGGATCCAAACCCAGTTTGGGAATAGGAGGCGCCCATTTTCTACAGCTCAGAGTGGCTAGTCCTTTACTTTCAAAGTTTTCCAGTAGTCCATGACTTTCCAAGTCAGATGCTCTCCCAGGAATATGAGAGCTCTGCATTAACATGAAAAGCATTCATGCCTTGATGTACCATTACATCAACCCAAAAATCATTTTTAGTTCACAAAGGTACAAGCTTCAAGCATCCTCAGATTCCTAACTGGAACAATGCATTATAAAAGGACAGAGGAATCCAGAAAGGGGTGTCCACCACATTCTGAAAGCACAGGTTGCATTTTTAATTTATTTGCTAATTCAGAACTTACTGGAGGAAGAAATGCCAGATGGTCTGAGCTGTCTGCATTTTTGGGCAGCTTCCCTGAGATTCCAACAGGCTTCAGAGGAGTTCCAGGATCTAAACTCTTTAAAGAGGCATTTTCAGCAGCTGACCACTACTGCAAGCTTCCAGTACTCAAGGAAGTTGTTTTGGAACAGAGGAAGCCCCTCAGTGCTCACTAACTAAGTTGCTATAGAAAGGTCTTAAAATTATTTCACCCCTGGTTTGGATTCCTTTACTCCTTGGCATCTGAGCCAGCTTCTGCCAGCTGCCTGAAAGCGTGGAGAGAGCCAAGCTTCCTATTTCATAGACCCATGGAATGGTTTGGGTTGGAAGGGAGCTTAAAGACCATCTTGTTCCATCCCCCTGCCATAGGCAGGGACACCTTCCAATAGATCATGCTGCTCCAAGCCCCATTCAACCTGGCCTTGGACGCTTCCAGGGATGGGTCACAGTCTCTCTGGACAAGCCAGTAAAGGAGTTTTCAGTGGCAAAGAGTGGTGCAAGTCCAGGAAGTTTCTACAGTGAGTGCATTAACTACTCCTTGGCTTGCTCATTTCTCTGGGATAAAGGAGAGTTGTGCTTACATACAGCTGCTTATTTTTAAATGCTGTGTAAGGAATGTGTTCCTAAAGACATGGGACCTGTTCATGCCCCAGGAATGGTATGAGAGGACATGGGCTGGCCAGTGCAGGCCCAGCCACAGCCCTTCTCATCACAGAGCAGCCCAGTGCCTACTGTCAACAGCAATTACCCTCTAATCATCACCTTATCTGCCTTAAGCCTCTGGAAATCGGCAAAGCCTGCTACACTGTCCAGACACAACAGCAGGACACAGGGACAGAGCCCCGCTCTCTTAGATGGGGATTATTCCATGCAGGGAGTTGTACCTTGCTCACACAGCAACACACAGAGACACCACCCTTCCCAGCTCTTGGGGATGAAGTATGGAGCCTGGCCCCTGATGAGGAAGGATTTGTATAAGCCACTGATGTACAATTTAACAGTTCACCAAAATATCTTAAAACTTGTAGTCCACAAATGATATAAAATCCCTGTGGCAGAGGCCAGTCAGACTGATCCATGCAAGGGGAAATCTCTCCAACTAGCTCTGGAAAGAGTCTTTGCCCTTTTCCAGGACAGATTTGAGTTCTCCTGTCTACGGAGAAGCTGAAGAGCTTCAGCTGAAGGGCTCTGCATGACCCACCCAGCCTGAGCCAGAAGTGCTGTCCAGCTGGAGAGCAGAGCCACAAGCAGCCAGGACAGCTCAGCTTTTCCATTAAAGCAAAAACAAACAGGGAAAACACATTGTAAAAGTCCAAGGGAGGAATGACAGTGGTGACAAGGTGGGGCACAACAACCTGCTACTGCAAAAATGCTGAAGGACCCTTTGGTGGCGACAGTGGAAAACCCAAAAAGGTACTTTTAAGTTTTCTGTAATAGGAAAGACACACAAACACTCTTCTCTCTGACTTACTGCGAGTTCTCCTGATCCTCAAAGAGACAGAGCAGGCCACTACCACCACAAAGTAAGGACCAGCTAACACTGGGATCTGAGTCCTGACCTGTCCACATGATAGAGCTCTGGAATCTTGATAATCCATCTAAGGGGCAGTGGCTGGAGTGGGCATTTGATTTGTTACAAGAAAAACATAGAATCAGAATCATTGAAGTTGGAAAAGATCTCTAAGATCATCAAGTTCAACCAACCAACCATCTGAAGTCTAAAAGGCCAAATGAGAAGTGAAGAGATGAAGCTCTGCCCAGGTGCCAAAGCCAGAAGTTTTGTGCACGAAGAAATCAAATGAGATTTCTGAATTTACTGAGACTGAAGCAATTTCTTTCCAGCTCTTGCACGTTCACAGAAGAGGTAAAACAGAAGGAATAGTTGGGCCTGGTTCTATTCTAAACTGAATGAACCTCTTCACAGGTATAAAAGGCAAAACTAGTCTCCAAATCCCTCAGCACAATTCCCTTGCATGGCCACTGGCACAGGTGTAATCCAAGGGTGCGAATGCCACGGGCAGACTCAGCTGTTGAATGGTTTATGATGAGATCAATGTTTAAAGGAGATAGGAGAATGGAATTCACAGTATTCACCCACATAAAAGGAATAACTGAGTGTGTAAAACTGGAAAAAAAACGTGAGAAAATATTTATGCAGTCCACACTACTGAGATAAAGAGAACTTCAAATGCCCTGCCAGTGCCAGTGAGTCACAGAGTGCGCGGGTGTACGACAGCAGCTTGCTTCCTCTTTCAAGGTCTTATTCCCTTGGTACTCCTTAAAGTAGCTGAAAGGATAATTGTCCTTAATTGCTCAGTCGGCACTAAGTGGATTCCAACCTTTTGACAGAACAAAGCCCAATGGCTGGGTTTTGGAGCCCAACCGTCCGATGAGTCCGTACACCTGCAGCAACACCGGCCACGTCCAGAGGGCTCCTCCAGCACTGCCAGGAAGCAGCAGAGCCACATCTGCATGCATGAGAGGTCCCTTCCCACTGAACCACCCCAGGATTCCATGATCCCATGATTTACATCCATTACATTTAGATATATACATTGTGTTGCAATACTTAGGTATTAAGGCATATAAAACTGAACTTCTGCAGATTGTTTCATCTGCCCATCAACCCCCATCTCCAGCTGAAATCCTCTATTTTTTAACTAATAGGTAAGAATCAGCTGGAATAAAAGATAGACTGGGGGATTACACATGAACTCCAGAGAGCTGTGCTGGGTTGACAAATTCTGATTCTTCACTGCAAAATAATATTCCACGTCACACAGGCAGATTTTGGGAAATCACGGAAGAATCAATCAAAGCCTCTGCTGTCTCCTAGTCACACATTTTCTGGAAGAGAGGATTTTAAAGCTGGAAGGGCTGACAGGGAGAGAGCAGCCCTGAACTGAAAGCTAGCTCTCAAACTTCACAATGCCTTCAGGAGCAGAACCTCTCCTGCCCATAGCTCTGGCCATAATTACATGCAATACGATCTGAGTGTGATACACTTATAAAAACCACATGGCCTGACATTACAGACATACTGATTTTCAGGGAAAAACACAGCCAATAGGCAGCTTAGGAGGGTTAATTTTGACTGTCACACCACAAAACTGGTTTGCCAACATAAGAGTCTCACCTGCACTTTCCTGTCGCCATTCAGGGAGGGGAAGACTTTTCTGCAAGGCCCAAACACAGGCCCTCAGAAACTGACACAGAATTATTTCATTATGGATCCATCCCCCTTGATATTTTCCTTTTTCCATATAGACTCTTATACAACGAAGCACTTTTTTCCCTTCCACCTCAGCAAATTCCTACAAGTGCGCCAGCCTTGCCTGCACCTCGCACAAATGTGTTATGAATATAACTCACACTGTTTCCACACAGAATATTTTGATCATTCTCCTCTCCTTTTCCCCACCCCAATGCCATCCAAAATAGCACAGTCAGAATCATAAATTCTCCTGTTCTGACCTGAAAGATGGGGCCATTTTTCTTGAAAAAGCTGTGACTAAGGAGAGGAGTTTTTTAGGCAAGGTTCATCCCTGCTGTCTGCCATAGGAAGTGAGGTCTGTTGGAAGCATCTTCCACAAGGAATTAGTATTTCCTTCTGCCCAGAACCCATCTTCTCCCGACACTCGACTACTCAGAAAAAACTCATAAATTTACAACTCGTATATTAAAATGAACGTGGATATATTGGAACATTACTCTAGAAACTCACTACCATATGTGAGTATCTATTTGTGCAATGTCAATTCACTAAGAACTTCATGCCCCTTCAGTAGCACATTCTCTCTGTGAAGCTGCTCCTCACATCCAAGGAATTTCCCTGTGAGAGGAGAGCTGCCAACTTTCCCTCTTTGGCGAGCAGGGTCCCATTCTTGAGCCTCCCTCCATTTCCTGCACAGTGCTGCTTTAATGAGCCCTCCAGTCTGGTGGAAAGCTAACAGAGACAGCAAAAAAACCCCCATAATAATAAAAAGAGAAGAACCTGAAAGGGGAGAAGATTTAGGAAGAATTTTCCATGGAATATACAATGGGTCTGACTAGAAATATGACAAAAAGAGACAGTCCTCTTCCTCAAAAGGAGGGAAAACAGCCCGAGGGTTTAGTTTTAGATACATAAAAGGACCCCTTAGGCTTATCAATAAATTTAATGACTTAGACTTACAAAGAAGAAATGCTTAGTCAAATACTACTTGTCTTGCAGGAGCGCAGGAATACTGTAGGAACAGCTGTGAGATAGTCCAAGTCACCAATATAAATGAAGAGTATGATCTGCAACACTGTCATCCAAAAATGCAGCCTTCAGCTAGGATTCAATCTCTAACTAACACAAAGGGGAGCTTATCTTGACTCTGGATCCCAGTTGGACAGTGTGGTTGCAGTAGCTGCATCCCCAAAGTGATGTGAGTGACAACCCAAGGTGGGAGAAGAGCTGTTCAACATTAGGAGACAACAGAACCAACCAATATAGCAGAAGAGCAGAAGTGCCAGGACAGCAAATAATACCAATTTTAAAAAGTGCATCCAAGCATTAGTCACGGATAATAAGCCTCTCTTTCTTGCCACACTGAATGTCAGCCATTTTTCAAAATTCCACTGGCATAAATACAAAGGAAAAGCTCCAACTATAAACTGTCACTGAATGCTGTTGAACTTGGGTTCCTGCTTTTATTTCCATGAATGCACTGCAAGTCAGCATTCCAAGAGCAACAAATGTCTCCAAGCCCGAGCTATTTCCCAACAGTCCATGGACCATGACAGCATCCCAGATAAGAGCAAAAATACACATGAGGCCATTCTCCTTGGACACTACATCCGCAGGGGAAGGGGAGCCCCAAAACCCCAGGCTGATCTGCACAAAGGGCGTCTTGGGTTGGGATAACAAACAGCTCCAATAACCCAACCAGAGCACAAAGGTCATTGTATTGCTGATCTGGAAATCCAGAAAAACAAATACCATCCAAGTCATCAGTGAAACAGACTGTATGCTTGGGATTTTCATTTGGGTTTAAGCTCTGTCACTGTGAAGCAACCTTTTCCAAAACCTTGGGCATCAACATACCCACTTGTAGTTGGGGTAATAACCTGCAGTGTCTTTGAATATCCCACTTTAGCTGTAAATATTATCATCATCTCCACTAAACCTTCACAGAAGATGCTGATTGCAGTTTATTAGGTCCCAAGTACCTAAAGGTTTTATGGATGCTCTTGTTGTCCAACTCTGCTCTTCCAAGGCAAAGCACCTGAGGGGACTTGCTGTCCAGCAGCAAAGATGAAAACTGCCTTTCCCCACTTCGGAAAGCCAACTGCTACCTCAGCTTCCCTGGCATTAGAGCCAGAATCCTGTCTTTTACCTGTGCCAATGCCTCACCACCCTCACAGTAAGCTTGTACACTGAATTATTGGTAGATATCAGCAGCTGGAAACTAATACACAAGAGAAAGCACAGCAGAACATATATCTGTGCACAGTGCCATCACCTGTGGTCACTCATAAAAGGTATATTAAATTAATGCAAGGAATTCTCTCTCTTTATAGAAATTTAAAGCCTAATTTCTCAAGGCTTTAAAAATGTAGCCAAGGCAGCTGTAGGCAGAGGACTCCTGGTTTCCATGGAGCGTTCCATGTGATGAACAGCTGTGAGTCAACCTGTGTGGCAAAGGTTCAAGAATACAAGTGCTCAGCTCTAAATCCTACAGATACAGGCAAGGAATAATCTGCAGGAGAAACTGCTGGCTTTTCTCCCACAAATGCCACAAGTTTCTTCTTTACACAGGAACATCCTAAGTAAGTGGTATTAAAGGGCCTGATCAAGAAACAGGTATTTGGGGTTTAATGCCTATCAAATTTCTTTCACTATCAGCAATTCTAAGTGAGCCAGGAGATGGAAAGAGAACATATCTGCTTGCTGCAGTGCTGGGGAGACGTTTCTAATAACAATGCAGACGTTTCCAAATGGAAGTGGATGGGATGCCCAGATGGCTTTCATTGTCCTATTTTTCCAAGCAGCCTGACAAACTTCAGATGTGAAAAAATAAATATGAATGATGAGTCTGTCTCGCCAGCAAAAATAAAGAGCATGTTTGACGAAAGAGCAAATGAAACAGATCTGAGGAGGTCAGAACTTCATCAGCCTTCCTCCAATTAAGCCAGTGTCTAATCAGCCCCCAAAACATGGCACGGTGCTGCATGAGCCCTCAAAGACCAGATTCTTTTAATTGATTTATCTTCCCTTGTGTTCCCTATTAAAGAGAACTAACTAATGGAAGACTGTTTTTACTTCTGGTAGTAAATGTTCCCAGCATCAGAAACTTGGAAGCTTTGAAGCGCTGGAAGTAATGAAAATACATTGTTACTTATTCTTGGCAGGGAAAATTCTGCAAACTGATTAAGAAAAAGGGCTTGAAATAAATCAAGAATCAACCCTGTGAAAGCAAATTGAGAAATACCATTAAAATACCACAGCACAACTCCAAATGCATCTGTTTGCAAATTCACTTGTGATCAGGGATAAAAAGAACATGGAGTTGGCTGTGGAAGAACATGAGCAGAACCCAAGGATATAGTACTGCAGTTTTAAGGACTGTTCAGGACAAACTATTTAAAAAAGTTACCAGAATTAATTATATGGTTCCTGAATACTCACTGCCTGTTGGTTAAAACTGACCATTCAAAAAGTAAATAAATTAGGTAATACATTATTTTGTGAACTGAGTATCTGTTTCTATCACAGATCTAAGGAATCCAGAGCTTTCGCTGAAATCAGTTATATCAATATGATGATATTAAATAGAGTTTCTTCATAAGCCACAGGGCATAATGAGTTACCCTTTCACTCTAACATATTTCTCAGGGATTTTCAAAACAGTTTTTGGCACAGATTAAATGAAAGCAAGAGATATACCTGAAGTTACTCTCAGCCTAAATGTACCAGCTGAATTTTCCATATGCAATGAAATGATTTTTAGGTTAAGTTTGAGATATTCGCTCTATATTGTGAGGAAACACCATGAGTTGGCTCTCCTTTCTGCCCAGAACAAGTGAAAACCCCCCCACAAAGAATCTTTATCATCAAATCAAAGATATTCCAAAGCCAAATTAAGATCTACACCCAGAATGGAAGAAGCAGAAGACACTAATTTGTAGCTGGACACGGTTATGGGAGCCCAAGACCTACTATAACATTAACTTTGACATGAAAGGGAGGAAACACCCCCAACTCCTTCAGGCCCAGAGGGTTAATGAGATGCCCTAGGGCAGAGACCAGTCACAGACCCATCACTGACTTCTGTAAATCATTAACAGTTACTACTACTTCTAAGCTTAATACCTCTGACAGATTTATGGTTGAGGAGAGAAAGCACAACTACAGTTTCTCCTGGAAATTGTGACTGGATGTTCCCTGGAACTATCAGTGATGAGAACTGGAACAGCAGAGCGCAGCTCTCCATTAAGGAAGCACAAAGTTCCTAGGATGGCCTTGTATCACCTGTTACTGTTTCCAGAGAAGATGAAAAAGTTTACCGTGTGTTTAACCCTGTTGCAGTTGAAAGATTTAAGTTATTATTAGGATTTTGCACAAGATGATCAGTGTATCTAGAAGTTTTAATTTTAGTTTACAATAACCAGATGGTGCTGATTATTTGATGTCTGTAGGATTACAGAACCCAACTATTTGGCAAACAAATTGTTCTTCATACTCTGCAATCCAGATTCTGTATTTATGGCTACAATATATTCGTTTCATACAAAAAGAGAGCCCTTGCTAATGTTGCCACACATATTCACACCCCATCATTCCCTGTCCTCCATGGAGGAATCCAGCTTTCTCCAGGTGTCTAGGTCCATTGTTAGGCACCACACTCAGAAATACGGGAGAGGAAGGAAAATCTTACTGTTTCTTGCCACCTGATGGAGAGAGGCCCTTGCCACAGGACAGGAAGGACAAACAAGAAGGACAAAACCATTCCCTGAAGGCATGTCACCAATGACTGGGAGGCAGCAGCCTGCTTGTTACCCGGGCAGAAAACTAAGACACCAGAGAGGCACCACTTACTCCTTAAACTTTAACAGGCTCTGCCAGGCATGCTGCAAAGGAAGATGCTCCAACAAAATGCTTCCCTTGGCTACTCCTTAAGTAAGAGCCAGCAAAGCTCTTCGTTCCTCCCTGGGTTCTATTCCCAAACCACACAGTATTTGATGGAATCCAACCCAGATTTCCTACAGGTCAGCCTCTCCCTGTCACCACGCAGGAGAAGACAGCTTCCCTGAGCCATCAATTCCCTCTTTTCCAACTCAAACTGCAGATTCAGACTTGTATGACTTTTGTTAACCTCCAGAAACCTAATTATCTTGCTGATCCTGTTCCATGTTGTTGGGATACTCCAAAGAATGATTAGGCAAGGCATTCTGGCAAAAAACCTGTTTTCTTAGCAAACAACAGCTGGGTCATGCTGTTACTCTGTGGTATTTTACTATGGCATTTTGGAAAGATTTATGCACTTTTGTAACCCAGAAAGGGATCTGAAGAAACTCAGTCCACTGGGAGCAACATGAAGTACGGGGATGATGTTCTCACATTAGTCATTTCCATCTGCATTCCTGTCAGCTCCAGCTGCCCAATTCTGTGTCATCCCATGCAAGACAAACCAGGTAAGTTTACTTATCATCTACATCATGTTTTGAAGGGATTAAGGGAAGGATGCAGTGAGCTCTGGGACACCTGGGTGCAATACATGTGGTACAGGAGGAGTTACTCCACATGCGGATCCCAAGAAAAGGATGAACATGGCATATAAATCACTTATTCAAAGCACACCAGTTCCACTTTCCTTCTCTGTCATAACTCAGGGGTGCCTACATCTCATCCAGGTTTTTTCAAAGATACAACTGAATTAAGTTGTCCTTGGTTTGGATCCTTACTGGTTGCTAAAATCTTTCTAAAAATACACTGAGCACCAAACCCATTAAAAACCAGGTGTCTCACGGTAGGGAAAAATGCCAAAACTCCAGTAAATTAAGAGTCATAGGGTACGGTAATGTATATTATGACACAAACTGCTATGTTTTAATTCATTTTCCCATCAAAGACAGATTAAAAAGCCAACTGCAGAACACAGATCGATGAAACCAGGCTCTTCCCTTTCAGTGAAAGATTCTCTCAGTGCTGTCATTTGCATCCTAAATTTGTATGATGTGCATGTAAAACATATAAACAAGCCTCAGCCCCCTCAAGCTGTGGGAGGATTAATTTCCTTCAGTTCCTGACCTCTAGCTCACATAAACTCACCCTGATAAAGCAGTCCCTTCTGCTTCCCATTCCCATGTCCTCAGACAGGGATGTCCTGGTTTGTACATCCTTGTACGTACCCCATTTTACAACACCCTGATGCCTTGGCCAAATTCACATCACTTTTAACCACCTCAGGTGCATCTTTCTGATCAAACTCAGCAGTGGAAATGAGCCACGTCTCACCTAAGCCAGGGATCTCAGTCCCCACATGGGCCACTCAAAGCTAGTTCCTCTCCTTGGCATGTCTCCACCTCTCCTAGACTACCTCAAGAACATCATCTGTAAATCAAAGAGACTCCTTCACATGGGAACAGCTGCTCACACAGTATTTTAAAACCTCTGCTGTCCATTATCACCACTGTTTTCTGAAAGTTTTCTTCTTCCTATGCAATTTGGGAGCACAGGGAGTTTTTACTGGAAAACTGTAAGAGCAAGCTTCATGTACTGACCTGTCTCCATTTTTTCAATTTTCCCTTAGTACAGATTTTTCTGTGTGTTTTACTGCTCTGGCGTTGGGTGCCTGTGGTTGGAATCAAGCCTTTATCCTTGGTTTTATTTAAGATTCATTTTCCTTTGTTATTGCCAAGAACAGAAGACGACTTAAGCAGATGGATGCCCCTACTCCCATCACTGGGCTGTAAGCACAACCTCCCTGACATAGACAGAGCACATCAGTCACTTCATGGTGTTTTTTGATCCATTCCTGCTCAAATTGTTTTCTTTCTTAACAAAAAAAAAATAATTACAAGCTTTTCCTCAGTGATGAAATCTGGGTTTCCTTTTACTTCCTAAATACATTCATCTCCAACATTCCTTTTCCCTTGCACCATGCCGTGCTGTTCCTGTTCAATTTTGCTGACTACCTTTCCTTTGATTAAGCAAACTGTTGCCTGAAAAAAAAAAGAAAAAACCCATCCCACAAACCAATATTCAATCAAGAACTTCAGGGAATCCAATTAAGTTTCAATTTTATCAAAGAAGGCTAAATTAAAACCAAAAGCTCCAGCAGGTCTGAATACAGAGGCAGGATGCCTTTGGACAACCCAGGCTATTGCCATCAATCCAAATTTTTGGTGACCCCTTCCTGGGAACTACCAGAGACCTGGAGAGAGAGTTTTGTTTATTTATTGGGAAGAAATTCTTCCCTGTGAGGGTGGTGAGGCCTGGGGCACAGGTTGCCCAGAGAAGCCATAGCTGCCCCACTCCTGGAAGTGTCCAAAGCCAGGCTGGATGGGGCTTGGCACAACCTGGGCTAGTTGAAGGTGTCTCTTGGCTCAGGGTAGGAACCAGATGAACTTTGAGGTCCCTTCTAATCCAAACAACTCTGTGACTCTGTAATTATACGAGAATGCCCAGACTGAACAGAGGATGTTACACAACGTGGTGTGCTCAGTCTCTACAGAAATCATTTCCATCCTTCCTGTTATTCCTGATTGCATGTGCTCATGTGATGGGTTGGATAGTATCTAAAATATCCTTCACCAGAACACAGGTCATGAGAAATTCTGCTGAGTTCAGACACCCTCCGGCACAACGACATCCCTGAGAACCACTAATGTGCCTGGGGAAGTGCTGAGGGAGGTCTCCCAAGCAGGCAATAGTCTTCCCATTCTTCTACCTTCTATTCCAGGGTTTCATTCCCAGGCAACCAGGAGCAATTCCCAAATCATTTCTTCCTCCTACATGTCTCCCACCTGGGACAAAGACACTCAAAGCCACTGCCATGGCAACCCCATCAGACACACAAGCATTTTGGTTCTTTGGGGAAAATGAAAATTCTGAAAGGAAGCTGGGAGATAAAGGCTCCTGTTCCTTGTTTCCCACTGTTAGGAAGTAATTACAGAAATACTTTCATCTCAAGTGCTCTCTGGGTGAATAGGTTGTCATTTAAAAAATATTATGATGTGAAGAGGAGGATGAAATAGGAAAGCTCTGAGTACGTTACCACGCTGTGTAACCTCCACACTCAAGGTTGGTTGTCATCATTCTACCATAGGAAAGGAAAGTGCATGGAAAAAAATTATAAATGAATGAACAGGAGGAAAGATAAATCAAATTCTCCATGATCAGCTTGAGCAGAATATGAGCCTGAGTCTTCCCACTGACTCCAGCAGAATTGGATCAGGCATTTATGTTTCTGAAACACAATTTGGTTTTATTTCATCCCAGTCCTGAGCCTGACTCAGTAAAACTTCTACAGAAGGCCTCCTGGGTGCAAATTTGATTGTAAATTCTATAGTCCTTTGCCTGTTTCTGTTGTTTCTTGGATGCTTTCAAGGAGTAAGTTTAATGATCACACATCTCAGTGATGTTTCTCAGCTTATTAACAAAAAGCAGCTTCTTTTCATTCCACCCAGACAGAATGATATCATTGTTATACTTCCAAAACCTCCCAAACTCAGGCTTGTCCTGAGAGCACTTCTTTCTGTTCCTTAGTGAGAAGCTGTTTTGGTGAGAAAATCCTACAGACTTATTTAAACGATGTTTTAATATGACAGCCTCTTACATTGCTCTGTTTTTTTCAACTCTGTCTGCACAGCTCATTTGTTCTCTGTGCCTCAGACACAGAGTCTTTGAACTTTGTGTCTTTTTGTCCTTAAGAAGAAGTATTTTTTGACTTAACAGACTTTATCTGGGAATAACACTCATGACATGAACACTAACCTCTAGTACCTGCAGTATTCAACTCAAATGAGAAGCACAGATGCTTGGTGTCTTTAGGATCAAGTCTTAAATGACTGGGGAAGTCGAGCTTACAAATGTCATTTAAGGGCAATCCAACATGGAAAATCTGTCGGGAGACTGTCGTGTGTATTTTCACCCATGGAGAACTTTAGACATCATCCTGCTCTGTGATAGGATTCTCAGACCAGACCTAACCAGATGTTCATCCCAGATGTTTAGAAACAAATGTCCAGTGTCTCATCCTACTACATTTAAGTGCTTTTGCAATAGCTGGGATTTCCCAGAGGAGGCCTTGGATTCCATACCACAGGAGAGGAAGAGCTTCCTCTGTCCAGAGGAACTAATCTGAGCTCAGCATCTCAGCAAACAGACTCCCCTTGTGTGACGGAGATCACAGGGACTGAGTAGGACTTGGGGTTTATAGAATGATTTTAACATTTAGTGGTCAAGACCTACTGCTTCCCTGCACTGCCTCACTTAGCAGAAGAAAGATCAGATTTCAAGGAATACAGTCAGACAAGATCCTTTGAATTAGCAGACACGTTACCCATGACATACAAATAGTCAATCCTGCCACCCGTCTGTCAAAATATGGAAAATTATCCACATTTCCCTGATATCGCTGAGTGAGAGCAGAGACATTTCATAAGCATGAAAGATATAAAATTATCCACATTTCCCTGGTATCAAAACAACCCCCATATATTCAGGGCCATTTATATGCATGAGATCCCATTGACACCAGAATGATTGAAAAGACTGAGGTATAAAAAGGCAAAAATTAATGAAGGAGTCCTCCAAGGAGCCTAAATTGGGTGTGCACACACAAAAGGAACAACTCCCCACAGGAATGAGGCACGATTTCTGGACTGTCTTATATAAGGCACTTCTAAAGGAACCAATCTCGACACAAAGCAAATGATAAAAACAATACACGCAATATTATGCTGCTGTCATTCCCTAAAGACATTATCCAGAGCCATGGATATCACAGGTAGGAATCAGCACAGGGTGCTGCTTTGGGTAGGGAAGGCTGAACCCACACTCTCCAGTAGCTTGAGGCCAGATTTCTGGCTCCCACCTAAGAAATCTCACTTAAACTTCACCACAAAGAACAGCAATAAGGACAAGTGGGAAAGAGATGAGGATAGATCCTAAGTGTGCTTACTTCCATGAGAACACAATATATGAACCAATCAATCCCCCCCGAACTGAGATCACTGCTAAAACCCTGCTCTCAGGATGGCAGCTTTTCGACTTAAAACTCCTACGCTCGTTCTGTCCCACTGTTTGAACAATGTCCAACCAATTCCTAAATAGTATAAAATCCTGCAGGAATACCAGATGTCCTGTTAGACTAAAAGCTCCCTCCACATAGCTGAAAGCTTTCTTCTTAGAAAGCTGACTTTTTGTAGAACAGGGCTCAGCATGTCCTGTGTCACTGCAGAGAAAGGCTGTTACACAGCATTTCCCAGTTTTCATAAGGACTTCACTGACAACAACAACTTTAAATACCGTTTTATCTTAAGGACTGTTTTGTTGAGTCATCTGTCATCTGTTACTGAGAATCTGGATTCTTGTCTGTGCTGGCTGAACTCCCAAACCACCAGCAGACCATACTTTGCATTGCTGCCTCCAGCCAGGGCATGGGGGTGGGAGCAAGGGCAGAGAAGAACAAGGAAGATTTTGGTTGGAAAAGCCCTCCAAGATCATCAAATCCAAATGTTCCTCTAGCACTGTCAAGGCCACCACTAAACCCATGTCCCCAAGTGCCACATCCACATGTATTTCAAATCCCTGAAGGGACGGTGACTCCACTGCCCTGGGCAGCCTATTCCAATGCCTGATCACCCTTTCCATGAAGAAATTTTTCCTCATATCCAATCTAAACCTCCTCTGGTGCAACTTGAGGCACCTTTTGCTGTTGCTTGTTATGTGGGAGAAGAGACTGAATCCCACCTGGCTATAACCTCCATTCAGGGAGTTTTGACATCCTTTCAGAGAAGGTCTCTCCGCCCGAACCTCCTCTTCTCTGGGCTAAACCCTGCCAGATGCACAAGCTAAACTGGAATAGCCTTGATGGGATACCAAAAGCCAAGCACCTCTAGTTCTGTGTGTTGCATGTAATTCTTTTATTTTCCAAACCCTTTTGAGTTCCAACAACACGTGACCACAACGTACAAATAGGAATTTGAGGAGCTGAGAGATGCTGTAAAACAGGCAGAGCACTGACAGGCAGCAGAGCTGCTCCTTCATCCTCAGCCCAGAGCCTCAAAACCCTCAGCCTTCACTATGCAACACCTTGGCTTGTAAGGATTTGTGCAGTATTAAAAAGCCTCATACAAGCAAATGGATTAAATGACACGATAATTATTCTCAGACACGATAATTATTCTCAGATGGACCAACCACATTGTCTTCAAGGCAGAGGGGGATCCTTGGATGTGACAAAACATATCAACACAACTGCCTTCAGACCACATTAATTGCAACCAGCAGAAAGAGGAAAACAGTAAACTGGCACAATTTCACTGTTACTCAGAAAGAAACAGGACCTAAACTTTTAACAGGAGTTGTGTGGCCTCTTTTCAAAGCTTCCACAGGCTGGAGTCAGCTGGAATAAATCTGCAAAGAACTCCCATGGGATACTGTACCTTCTGTGTGGACATCAGGGACCATGTCAGCGGGATGCTGTGCTACTGCCGACCGCCTGTACACCATGTGGATCCTTCCCTTCTCCTCTTCCATTTGCTTTCCTCTTTCCAAAGGCTCAATGAAGTATTCATCCTCATCGGTTCTTATCATTCCAGCCTGGTGAGGAAGAGAGAAAGCACGTCCATGTCACTGGAGAGCTTAAAGAGCTGGCCTGAGGCTTTAAAAACAAATATCAAGAGGGGTCGAGTATAAACCGCTCAGAATATTACTCTAACCCATAGATTTCTTTCCACCCTACCGCCCAAATTTCATCAATAAAAAGAGCTTGAAATATTCCAAATGAATGGAGACCAAGGGACAGAAGCAGGCATTGCACTTTCAAGTGAATCCTCCCTGTAAACTGTGCTGCCAACACGGCATTTCCTTCTGCCCTGGCAGGTGCTTGGAGCACGTATTTCTCAGTGCTCCCATGGAGAAAAAGGCTGCAGTGAATTTTCAAGAAAGAAGTATGTAGTGGAAATTTTTTTTCCCCCCCACAAAAGCACACTCATGGAGCAATCCAGGAAAGCATATTCTGCAATCTTGGAATGCTATTAATTTTACTACTTTTTTTCTTCCAAATTAACGATGTTGAAAATTTCCACCCATTGAAGGAGGCAGAGCGGAATCTGTGCTGTGGAGTTCTGCAGAGCTGTCCTCAGGATTCTGGGAAAACAGAAAGACAACAGGACCACCAAAATGCAAAAGCAGCCTTTGGGACATGGTGGCTGGAATAAACCTGTTTCCAGCACCATCTCAGTCCTAAGGCTCAAGGAAGTGGATCAACTTCTTGGCTTCCAAGAGCCTCACTTGTCCCAAGGAAGAACCCAGAAACTACCTGCACAAGATCCAGTCAGCACCCTGTGTACACCTGCCTTGCTCCCCAACATCTGTATTTGTCTTTAAATGACTCCTGAGCATTAACACGTTTCATCCCTGCAGCTCTTTCCATCCTCCTTGATCCAGAAGTAATGGCGCAGAGCAAACTGAGGGGATTCTGTGGAATTAAAGCAATACAGCAGCAAGTGTTGCTGGAGCTCATAATAAAAGGGAACTGGTAGCAAGGCCAAAGCTACTCTGGTACAGACAGCCCACCTAGGAGGGCTTCCCAGTGGACACCAAGCCTTGCATCCTTTATAATCCTCGGATAAAGCAGAGCCTGGAAAAATGCGTATAGTTGGGGATATTTTACATGCAAAAGACACAGACAAGAATAAGGGAATTAGCAACAATATAAAGCCTTGAGAAAACAACCTAATCACTTCCTGAGCCAAAATCAACAGCATTTAAGGGGGAACATGATTCCCTATAAATATGCATGGGGTGGTTGCTGGAAAAGAGGAAAAAGCCCTTCATTTAAGGAGTACAAGGGAGAGTTGTGGAGTGACCATTAATGGCCACATTTAACTTCAGTATTACACATTATGGGTGAGATTTCCAAAAGTATTTTAGGAAGTCAAACGCAGGTTTCTAGTGGTTTGCAGGTTTGCAGTAAGGGTGAGGCAGTTAATTCCCAGGTGAGCTTTAGAAAGGCCACCCTCAAATTGTCAGGAAGTGAAAGGGTTGTTCAGCAGTCACACTGTTGGCCATTATCAAGTGCTGCTAAAACTGATCACCAAGTGTTAGCAGAGAGTAGGAGAGGCTTTGGGTTCTGCTCCGGATTTCCATCCCAAAACTCTGCTGGTGTATTTTGAAAACCTTATGCTTTTTTAAGACACAGAATCTCCCACAGAGAAGATAATGCTAAAAATTACGGTTTTAATTGTCCTGAGTGCCTTTGTGCCACAAAGAAGTAGTTTTTCAAACACTGATGTTATACACTGGGGAAATGAGGTGTTAATTAGCAGCTATTTCTCCTAAGCCAGCTCTGAACAGTGAGAGAACTGAACTGTAAAACTGGCTTAAAGAAACCAGCAACACAATACAGAAATATTTGCCCATTTCATTCTTTTCTGGGAAACTGAAGATCCACAGAGCTTCCCTGCACCCCCTATATGAGAATCTCCACTTGTATTACAGGCACCTTTCATACTTCTCAAGACCCACACACCCTTCTGTCAAACGCAGCAATTTCGAAATACCACGTGCTGGGTCTTCATGGGAAACTTTCAAATGGGAGATTAAAAGCTTAACAAATTGTACATCACGTTCAGGGCTCTACATTTATCTCCAAATGAAGCAGGCTGTCAATAATGTAGAGACAGATTAATAAGCAGGTTGGAGTTTGCTCAGCAGCAGGAGGCTGTCTAGTCAGCTGGGCTGCACTGGCCATCCTTGGAAGGAAACGAGCGAGAAAAAAATCAGCAATAAGCACAGGGATCCGAGGATGCCAAAATCCCCTTCCCCATAGAAGGAAGTTCCAGCCTGGGACCCTTCAGACACACAATGAAGGTGCAAATACAGAGTAACAAAGCCAGGCTGTGCTGTTGGACTCTACCTGGAAGGGAAGAATCCCCTCAGAGCACATGCGAAGCAGGCATGTGTGAAAGAGCCAGGCAGCTACTTTCAAAGACACTTAGAATTCAGTGGGAAAAGGGAAAACTGTCCTGTTTTGGGGGAAGAGACTGTGCTCAGGAGAATGAGCCTCCATGCTTTAAAAAACAAGGCCTAAGTCCAAAGACTGCACCAACACAGGAAAACAGTGAACAGGTTCTGTACAGTAAGACTTCCAGAGACTGGAGATTTCTCAAAATATTTTTCCCCCCCCTTCCATTCTTCAAAGCATGTGGTGGGGCAGAAGAGGCCTTTATTTGACCAAGAGAAGCCAAGTACTCTTCCAGCCCACAAAGACCAATGGAGGGTTGGTCTATCCAAAGAGGAACTCTGTGTATCCCAAGTCTAGTTCTACCTTCCATCAGCATTTCCAAAAGTGGACTTCCCAGCACCCTGATTACCCACATAGAATCAGAGAGTCACAGACTGGTTTGGGTTGGGAGGGACCTTCAAGATCATCTCATTCCACTCCCTGACACAGGCAGGGACATCTTCCACTAGTCCAAGTTGTTTTAAGCCCCGTCCAACCTGGCCTTGGACACTTCCAGGGATGGGGCAGTCACAGCTTCTCTGGGCAACCTGTGCCAGGGCCTTACCACCCTCACAGTAAACAATTTCTTCCTAACATCTAATACAAACCTTCCTTCCTTCAGCTTAAGGCCATTCCAACTAAATTTCCATTCTATGCAAACTGAATGAATCGACCAGCCCACACACCTTAAAAATGAAATGCAGGAATACATATTTGAAATATACATGGAACATCAACACTATCCCAAGTGTCAGAACCCGGATGCCAGAATCTGTTCTCACTTTGGCCCACACAGCAATTGTTCAGCTTGTAGTTAAATCTCTTAAAAGGTTCTATGTGTATGGGAAGCTCAGTTCAGGAAGTTCCTTGTGCCATCCTGTGTCACTCCAGCCAGCATCATCCTTGATTTCCCCTTCCACCACCATCAGGACCGCAGCAAAGGACTCTGCAGTCAAAACAACACAAGGCTCTGCCTCCCAGAAAAAGCTCTGTTCTCATCATTATATCAATGGAATCAGAAGACATTTCCAGGGTTCTTTCCCCACTCCTTATCCCTCCCTTCTTCCCCACTGGACAACCACAGGTGGCTGACAGCTCTATCGTGCCCCTGACTAAATAGAAGCCCTATTGAAAAGCATCAAGAGCTCTGTGTTCCCTCAATTTAATATCACAGCCCCAGCCAAGCAGACACTGCCTCCTGCCAAGACAAACACCTGGGAGCTGGAGCCAGGAGGTGGAAGGTTCTGGAGACAGCCCTCCAGTCTGAACTTCTTAAGGAGTCATAGAAATGTGCTTTTATAAAAGAGGTGCTGCCTCATCTGAAAACATGGATTCAGCTCTGACACACTGCTACCTTTCACCCCTCTCTGTTGGCTTAAGGTGGGTTCAGTCCAGTGACTGTGCAAAACCTGCGTCACACCTACCTGCTGCTCCGCTTCCCAATCCAAAGGAAAAAAGTTTCTGGAGTCACAACAAACACTGGTTGATTTATTGGGAAGAAAAATAAGACCAAAGAGGGAAGCTTTGCTCACAGCACATTTCCCTTTTGCCTGCCTCCCCCCAAAACTGAGCCACAGTGGGTGGACACTGATTCTAAGTTTGTGTAGCCTCAGGGTTATACCCTCAATTCCTTGGGTGGATATAACTTCTTGTGCCATACAGGATCCATATTTTTGCAAAAATCAACTGATTCTCTGAGTTTCTTTTCAAAAATATTCTGGAAGCTTCCGAAATTCTAGAGTTTGCCCACAATGCCCAGGGCCTCACCACCCTCACAGCAAAGAATTTCTTCCTAAAATGCCATCTAACCCTGCCTTCTGTCAGTGTGAAGCCATTCCCTCTTGTCCTGTCACTCCAGGCCCTTGTCCCAAATCCTATACTGCTCACACACTCCGGCAGGTTTAAGGGGACCCAGGCCTTGCTGTCTGGCAGGGAAGGGGAAAGGCATCCGAATGGACTTCACTCTCTCCACATCTTCTGCATGTTAAAGTATTTATGGCCTCGACATACTTGGCATATAAAAAAATACTACACGTTAGAGGAATGCTGGAAAAAAGGAATATGGCAGCACTTCGCACATTTTGGAGAAACAGATGTTATTGATCCAGTTTCTGGGTGCCTACAGAGGAGGTTTGCAGATGGAATTCCTCCTCCCCCATCGATGGGCCTCCAGTCTCTATGGAGGTGTCCGCATATCAGGGCACGATACTCCACGATTTTGGAGTAAAGCACCCTCATTTACTGACCCTCCACCTCCAGCACCCGTGGAGTGATGCCCAGAGGAGCAAGCAGGAATTCCACAGCTTATTTTCCCTCTCTGGAAGATTCATGTTATGTCACATGCTTTATCCTGGCAAAGCAACTCAGAATTAAAGCAAGAGCTCCTGGATCATTTTAGGCTCTGTTCTTGAAGGGTGTTGAACAAGGACAGCACTGAACGTTGGGAGTTTTCTAACTAAGCACGGGCCAAGAATGAGATTGCACGTAAAAGCACTAAACCCACTTTTGAGTCAAATGAAATATTCACACAGGATGCACCCTTCGGGTCTCACAGTCAGCTGGATTATTCACACACCACCATGTGATTAATCATCTAATACCAGATTTCTAAATAAAAAATCTTCTGCAACTACGAAGAAAAAAATCTTATTTGTTCGACGAAATACCAGGATGAAGATTCAGAAACAGGATGAAAATGTAGGACTGTTTAATATCCTCTTCCAAACTAAGGGCAAAATCTAGGAAGAAGTAGCTAAGAGATATTCATACTAAAATACTGCATAACATCTGCCCAGAGAAAATGAAGCCTCTCAACACACTAACTGATGGAGGAAAAGGCATTTGGAAGAGCCACCAAATTAACCAAAATTCTATTGAATTTGCACAGAAGAAAAGAAATTGCAATATATTACTGGGTCACTGCACTGGGCTGAAATGAGGCTTTTTAGCCTCCTCTATAAACATCCCTAAGAAAATTCCTTTATGCTGAAATTTCTCACACTTGGTTTTGATCCAAATGTTGGGTTTCTTTTTTCCCCTTTCAGAAAGTCTAAGAAAACTCAGTGGAAGCCCTTAAGAGTTATATGAAACCAGAAAGAAAAAAACATACTCTGATTTTATGTGGAAAAATGTCTCCATTATTTTGTTCTTGGAAAACCTACCAGGATTCGTTTTAACTGTGGTGCGGAGCTGGCAGGCCAAGGGCTTTGTCCTTAAAGAAGGAACTGTGGGGTTAAAATATCAGTTATTAAAAAGTGAAAAGTATGCATGGAACACGCAGAGCAGTCAAGCACCTCCCTGATATGCTGGGAAGTGCATATCTCTGCAGAAGTATTTACTGAGCACAAGTTTTGTCTCTGTGGCAGTTACAGCAGGTCGTTCCCAGGAACTATTTCATAAGGAAATGGTACAGGAGAGAGTAAAAATAACTCACAGGGCTACTAATTCTGCAGTAAACCTGGTGTTTTCCCAGCTCCTGGAGTCATGGGATGACACTGATCATAGATTCCTCTACAGAGTGGAAAGGAAACCAAAAAGCAAGGACTTCTGATAGCCTTCAAAGAAGGACAAACAAGAACTTCAAGTGCTGAATACTCCCAAACTACAAAGCAGACAAAATAATGCCAAAATATAAAGATTGCATGATCTGGAGGTCACCAGAACCATGTCTACTGTGGTACACTAAAGAAACATTGATTTATCTGCTGTCTGTCTTCCAAGATAACAGACAATCCAGTCCAAACTATGTGTGAGAAAGGGCCATCTCCTAAGATATAAGTCAGAGCAGAAGAGAAAACTCATGTAGTTTCCTCTGAATGGAAGTACTCTGTGGCTCGAAAGCTAGGAAGCACTAAAGCTAGTAATATTTACAAACTCATAATTTTAAATTGATTCTACATCCTTGTGCAAAAGCCAACCAACCAAACAAACCAAATTATGGTAAAATCTCTCAAAGAAAAAGCAGTTTTACACATTTAGTCAGGTATGAAAAAAAGTGTCAAATGACAGTGGGATTTGTATCAGGTTGGGAAGTTAATTTACTGTTGTGTGATTGTAGTTCATTAGAAGTTCTCAGCCACATCACGGAAGCACTTGATGAAGCTAAATATCCATTTAAAATCAAAGTGAAAGCAAAGATTTTTTAATCAGGAACAACAGTACTGCAGCTTTCTCCATCATTTCAAGAAGCTCCTGATGAAACACGAGGGCAAGACATGGAACCAACTGGCTTTTCTTTCCCTGACTCTTTCAGAGCCTGGACTGGAGTGCAATGGTTGGAGTTGCAGTGTGATGCTCCAAAAGAAACAAAGAACATGTAAGAGCAGACAAACCATTTTCTCAATGACTCTGCAGAGCATTTTCTGCCTAGTCCTGTTTCCTGCCCCTTTGCAAACCTCAGACCATGCAGTTTGGAGACCAAATTCCGGATCCAAGTATGTAAAACCCCAAATAAACACGGGACATGAAAACAGTCATGGCTGAATATGGCTTCTGTACCTCCACCCTATCCAGTGCAACTACAAATCCAGCACTGACTCCACCATCAATGGGAACTTTGAGAGAGGCCACAAGGACTAAGCTCGGAGAACATTGACTATTTCAGTATCTATTTACTTTCTTTTCCTGAGACACACACTTTCCCACAGGTGACATGTGGAGGCAGGACATGAATGAGGAATGAGAGCCCAATTCATGAGCTCTGTGTGTGTTACCAAGGGTCCACATAACTTACACAACCTGGGGTTTATTATTAAAACTATAAAAAAGGGTTGTATTCGGTAATTTTAATAAGCTTGGCCTATTTTATAAACTGTTAGCTGTTAGCCTCCAGGAATCAAAAAAATTGAGAAGCATACCTTGCTTTGGGAACAAAGAGCAAAAATCCCAAAAGGAAATTTTCTGACCATGTGTCCTAAAAGTGGTGTTTTGTGAAGATCCATCGCAGGACTACAAGGTGTGACTCAGTAACAACTACAAAAGTGATATCCAGAGCAGCACCCAGCCACCAGCCCTTTGTTCAAGACAATTTTTAATCACATACTGACCTATATCAGCAGTTCCACCCCTAAATATATAGTTTAAAAGGGAGGAATTACATGTAAACCTGTGTTTTGCTGTAAAGAATGATTTTTCAAACTCAGAAATAAACCATAAATGAAGTTTGAAGTTGTGGCAATGAAAGCCGAAACTTTTTATGGAAGTCTCCAGGCAGACTCTGTCCAGCTGCCTGTTCCTAAACCCCTTCCTGGAAAAGATGACCTGATTAAAACATCTGTGTGCTCAGCATTAGTATAACCAGGGTGGCTGAAAATTCCAACTGTTCTCACCTGGCCTCCCTCACACCAGACTGGCAAGTGCCTTAATTAACCTTCAAATATTCTCTCCAATCTAAAAAGACAGAAAAAAGACACTAACAGCAACATTAGGCTTTTTAGCCCTGCAGTTTCCATTCCTGGCTAGGTAGCACAATCACATTTTGCCCAGCTTAGGGTAGTTCTTAAATTCTCAAACTCAGATGTTTTAGGAACTCCTGCTGGATGTTCCAGGGAACCTCAGGAACCCCCCACAGGGAAGTCCTCCTAAAGAGTTCATAGGCACCTTGGATATTGTTATTAGAGAATAAGTAGAGAAAAACAGAAAAACCTTAATTCAGTTACCAGAAAGTGCCTACAAACGCTTCCTATGAGCCAAAAAGAGCTAAACCACCTCCACCTTGTTGAACAGATACAGCTCAAAGATGCATTTTTAGTGTCCACAGCCTCATTTTTTGTGCCCAGAGCTCCATTTTTATGCTCCAATCACTCCTTAAGGACCAAGACACATCTTGAGCATCCAACCCCTCATATTTAGGGTCTAAATCACACTTTTAGACCTAAATCCCTCATTTCTAGGTCCCAAAGCCTCCTTTCTGGAACCCAAAACTCTGAATCTAAGATTGGAAATTTCATTTTTAGGGTACAAACCCTCCCTTACAAGTTACAAGTATTCCTTTTGGGGTCTAAAGGCTCATCTTAAGGGCCCAGAGCATAATTTTTAAGGCCCTAAGTCTGTGTTTGAAGGTCTAAAATCTCAAGTTTAGAGGCCAAAACCTTATTTATAGGTCCAAAGGCTCATTTCCTGACCTAAGGTCTCACTTAGCTGACATTCATTACTCTTTATGTGGACTTTTAAACAAAACACCATCTCTTAAAATGCCTCTATCCAGGGCCCCACTGCCCAGGTGAACTTTCAGAGGGAGCATTTAGTGATGTGTTCAGACATATTTTACCTGGCTAATAATGTGGAAAAACTAATAAATACATTAACCTTTGCATGGATGTGCTGTTAAGTAAGAAAAAAAACTCATTTCTCAGTCAAAAATAACTACAAACATAATAAAACAGATGTATTTTTTTCAAGTTGGCTGTTATTAAGTGAGCAGAAAAGTGTTTTTTCCTCCCCTTTTTTTTTGATCAAGCATGACTTGTACCGTAACATAAATGAAAAAGGAATTTAAAGCATTTACTCTGATGCCTAAAATCAGAGAAACAAAAAAACTATCAAACAAATTAGTAGAGGTAAAAGAAAAGGTGCAGTTCTTTAATGGGATTTTCCAGGTCCAAAAAAGACAGAAACAGCCTTATCATCTTACATTTATAATATTCATCAATCCTTATGCCCCTCAACATATCCAACCAGTGCACTCAATACATCCAACCAGAACTTGTCTATCCCCTTACCCTTCCCTAGGTCTGTCCCCACCCAGAGCTTCTCCAGGATCTCTGGGCCTTCTATTTTGTCTTGCTACCCTTGCTACCTTCAGAAGGAATGTAAACATAGCTTCACAACTCACTAGAAAGGCCTAGTAGGAACGCTTCTAAGTGAACCTACATAGCCAAACTAAAAGCCTAGAAATATGAGGAAAAAACCTCAAGGCATCAACTCTGCACAGTTTATATAGGAGACAGTCAAGATCCTTGAAAATAAACATTAAAGACTTGTGCAGCATAATGCAGAGACACCTGGACTGATCCCAACATCCATATGACGGCAGTGATGGGCACAAACCCTGGCTGGGGCCCTGGAGCATCCACACAGGCTCCAGCAGCCCAGGGTTAGGTGGGAATTACGAGCCCTGGTTTTAAACAAAGAATTATTGCAATCGAAGAAATGAGGGGGAAAACCGAGTTACTTCAAAGAAAGATTTCAAATCCCTCACTGGAGTTTGTTTGCAGGCCCCTTCTGGCACTTTCCTTCTCTCCCTGAGAAATCACAGGCGGGGAAGGTTAATGGAGAGGGGAGAGAGCTGAATTCTTAAATTTGTCCATGTTTCTGGAAAACCTATTACCCAAACAAAATGTAAATTTCTGTACTATGAGATGCATTTTGTGAAACTCCTTATATTTTGGCACACTGGCCTATATGAAGTTCACAGCAGTAGATATGCTACTGTCTATCTATCCAGCTTTTCCTATTACCACAATACACTTGGAACAAAGGGAAAGGGAGCTACAACCTGTAGGAAAAGGATCATTCCAGAGCAGTTTGCTCACCCTTGAAAACGTAAAGCATAGAGCCGCGTGGAAACTCTGAGCATCACCCTGTTTACAACTTTCCACTATTAGCTGTAAAGGAGAACAGGAGAAATGCAAGGCAGGAGGAGAGGAGGAGATGCAAAACCTGGGCATAAGGCAAATCTATCATTACCCCAAATTTGGCACTTAAAAACTTACCCAAGCAAACAAGAGGAGATAAATGGAGCTTTAGCAACCATCTGCATCAACTGTGACAGCACTACATGAAGTAAGCATTAAGCACTCATTTGTTTTGAGTGACAATTCCAAGGAAAAGCAAAGCAGACATAAAAAAAAAAAAATCTGTACTATTTTACACTATATTGACACTTAACTTGAATCCCCATTACCTCCCTTCTCAATCAATGCTCCTGTCCTCTATGTTTTACACAAGAACCCCGAAGCCCCAAATAAACAACTGCATTTTTCCAACTTTCTGGAGCTTTTGAACTTTGAGAAATTCTCTTTCCCATGGATTCCTACGACTGAAGAGTCTGTCCTAGCCTGTGGGAAGTGACACACAGCGGTGAGGTGACGGGGACAGAGCCCAGCTGCAGCTCATAAAGCCCATTCCTAAGTCCTGCCAAGTACAGCGAAACGCCAGTGGTAAGAGCAGGCATGGCAGGTCATGGGAGTTCATGGCAGGGAGGGAATTACTGTGGTAAGAGCGCAGTAGGGCAGGGGAGCAGGAATATCAGAGTGCTACATCAGCCTAAGACACCACTGCCATCTGCCCAGAATGGCACATGGCCGGAGCTGCTTCCATCTCCCCAGGGTTTTTCCTGGTTTCCTGTGCTTTGCCATCCCAGAAAGTCCTGGATGACCAGATGTCCCCTTGGCCACAGTCCCCAGCCTGGACTGGAAGAAACCTCCAGGCCAGAGAGGACAATCTCAATCCCTATCCAAAACTCAGCAAGAGTTTCCTGTGCACTACAACCAGATGCTGAGCAGCAGTTCCAGTGTTTGTCTCCAAACTGCTGTTCCAATACACTGGGATAAAATACCCCTGGCTCCTAGAAAGCCATTTCTCTGTTTAGGAATTCTGTCTTGCCAGCTTGGCGGAAATCATGCTGAAATAATACGTTTAGTACCAACAAAAGAACAAGAAATAAGCTTTAATAGTTCAGTCCTGATGGAACAATGGTAATAAAAAAGCATTTCAAGCAAATAAAAATGCCCTGAGACTCCTTGGATTCCACATGCCCCAACTCCAGCAGATTTTTAAGGCTTTTCCTGAACCAGAGTTAAAGCCTGTGCAAGTATCTCTAGTCTGAGATACTCCAGACTGTATTTCCAACAGATTTGCCAAAGCAAAGTAGCTGTGAACATGCACAGACGTGTTTCTTCATATCTCCATATTCTTAGAAAAAGGGGATGGCAATAAGCAGTGAGGAATAATCCATCACATGTGACAGATCTGATCAGATTTGATTTTTTTCCCCTTTATTCCTGATAGTTGGTCTGTCTTCCAGTATTTCCCTGGTTTGGCAGCTGAACACTACAAGACAGGCAGACTCCTGAGGCTCTTCCACTTGCAAACAGTTGTACTTCCAAACGAGCATAGCCAGCCCTGAGCTTGAAGGCCACAGTATCCCAATAAACAAAAAAACCCCAAAATAATTTTCAATAAACAAAAAAACAAGTCCTATTTTACTTGGAATCTGAAGTCAAAGACTAAAGGTCCATCACACTGGGCCTGGCCCTTTCGTTTAAAACAAGGTTAATGCTCTAGGAGAAACGGAAACCAGCATTCCCACTTGGCATTGCATGGATGTGAACATAAACCAGATCCCAGCTTCAACACAAAGGCACATGTCTATAAAAACATAGTTCATAGTGGAAGTACAAACTAAAGTTTGTACTTCAGCCAACAGCTGCTCAGGGTTTGTTATGAAGGCAAGAAGCTAACTGAGAAACTGAGGTTATTTTCTCTAGAACAACAGGTAAAAAGTGGTTTAAAACATTATTTTTACATGTTAGGCTTGCTGCCTTCTCTCTGTACACAATCTGGACCATTTGTTGTGGTTTTTTTGGGGCTGGCACTTTCCACTCCCCAGGTACTCTGACAACAAATATTGCTGGTTTGGCCAAACAACAGCAGAAATATCCAACAGAAACCTGTGGAAGCACCAGCTTTCTGACACACAGTGAAGACGACAAGAGGCAGCTCCTTCTTGACTAATGAAGTGTTCTCCTGTCATAACAAGTGCAGGCACATGCATGTGGGTTTTTTTAAATAAACAGGGTTATATCCAAGGGAGACTAAGCAGTTGTGAAGATAGGAATTTGCAAAGTGATGGCATGCAGATGACTTCCACTGCAAAAGTAGATATGCAAACTATTTCAAAACAAAAGTGTTGAAATATTTGGGGTTTTAAATGTAAGTTTAGATTCAGGAAGTGACTGTGGGCAAAATCATGCTTTACTAATGCAAGTGCTAATTATTCCATATATGTACAATAAAAATTTAGCACCTAAGTGCTTTTTTCCTGTTACTTATGAAAATTCTTTTATAAGCTACACATTGAGTGAATTGCTACTCCAGTGATTCCCTTCGCTTTCTCCCAAGAGCTCAGAACCCAGCTGGCTACTCTGGAGAGTGTCTAAATTCCTTTGAAGTCAAAAATAAATCTCTCTTACAGACACATGGCCCTAGAATTTCTCACTCTTGTTCCAGTTTCTGTTAAGCCATATTATCTCACCCTTGACATCTCTGGGATACACTGAGGATCAAATATTCTAGCTGGGTTGAGAGACACGTTGTACAGCAACAGAGAGGCCAGCAATGGTAACTGCAAGTTCCTTTGCTACCTTTGGAGATGCCAGGAGAAAAAAAAAACATTAAATAAATCTTCAGGATTATTTATTTATGTCACACTCACATGATTAGAGCTCCAAGAGCTCTAATCAGCTAAGGCTGAGATGAACAGAGACAAGAGTGACCCAGGAGCATTTACTCACTCCACTCCTCAAACAAAAAGCCCATGTTCTCACAGTTCAGTCCCTAAAACTACAGAAAGCATGTGAAGCGCTTCTCCCAGGTGCTGTAAGAAAAAAAGGACACCTTCTACCAGACCAGGTTGCTCCAACCCCTGTCCAAAATGGCCTTAGACACTTCCAGGGATGGGGCAGCTACAGGTTCTCTGGGCAACCTGTGCCAAGGCCTCACCTCAAAAGGAAGAATTTCTTCCCAATGTCCCATCTAACCCTGCCCTCTGTCAGTGCAAAGCCATTCTCCCTCCAAAAGTCCCTCTCTGGCTCCACTTGACTGAGAACACCCTCGGAGCAGCTTGCCAGCCACATGGCAATCTCTGCCAGAGCTGCTGCACTCCTAATTCCATTTAATCCAATTTCTTGTCTTCACATGCTGTCTCAACATAACAACTTCATTCAGGATTACTCCCAGAATCCAGCTCCCACTCCCAGGGTCTCATTCATGAGAAGGAATCTATCAGAAGGTACGTCTAGCCAGGCAGATGTCTGCTTGGCCTTTGCAAACACAGTATACTGCCAACAGATTCTCCTAAAAAAAACCACCAAAGAAATCCCAAAACATGCCCGAAACAGTTTGGGAACAAATCCCTCTCGGATGTGAAACACTCAATTCTCATATGTCACCTAGATGGAACAAAACTGCATCTAAGAGAACAAAAACTGTGTGTTACTCTATAAAGAAACTCTTTAAAACTTACAGCTACTATTCTTGGACTACAGGGCACCCTGTGATTTTGCTACCTGAGAAATTGGACATAAAATTTTAAACTCAGCCACCAAAAGGTCACCTTTTAAGTCTGAAAATGTCTTCACGATTAATTTTCCTGTTTGTAACACCTCATGCAAATAAAAAGGAAGCCCAACAAGATGGAGGTTTGATTTCTCTCTCACATCAGTGACACTAAGGGCTTTGTTCAGCAATTTCAGAGGGATTATCCCAAAGTAAAGCAGTTGTCTAAGGGATTTAAAAAATGAAGTTTTTTAAAATGAAGTTCTGCAAATGACTTAGCAACATACAGTTAAAAGCAGCAGAAGCTGTGCACCAAGTGGTGAACAGCAGGCACAAAAGCCATGGAACCAGCCTTACCAGACCGTCACAGTTGCTGATGGCCACGGCAGCTCCGGGGATGTCCGTGATGTCCCCCACGTAGGCACAGTTGGTCCACAGGGGCTCCCTCTTCCATAATCTCTCTGTAGCAGTCCCAGCCTGACTCGTGTTACCACCACCATTCCCAATTTCCACAGAGTCTTCGTACCATTCCACCACGGCCTCGGGAGCCACCAAACGAGTGTTGGGTTTCAGCCGGAGATGGAATTCCCTTCCAAAGGCAGTGACATTGAAATACAGCTGTCTGGGGCTCTGGGAGACCTCCCGCGTTGATCGCCTTTGGTGACTCGCCGAGAGGATGTTGGATATGTAGCTCCCGTCGGCATTGGTGCTAATTGGAATCACCAACCCATACGGTTTTGGTCTACTGTTTCGGAATTCTGCCATGAGAAACACCAAAAACCAAACTAAATTTAGAACAGGAGCATGGCATAAGCCCAAAGACTGAAGGATCCCTCTTCCTTCCAAAATTCCTACCTTAGGATATCTGTTTGAATTACCAACATAGGAAAATGTAAGGCACATGTTACTGCTCCTCTTTTATCATGGAATCACAGAGTGTTTTGCGTTGGAAGGGACCTTCAAGACCATCCAGTTCACCCCCTGCCATGGGCAGGGACATCTTCCACTAGACCAGGTTGCTCCAAGCCACATCCAACCTGGCTTGGGACACTTCCAAGGATGGGGCAGCCACAACTTCTCTGGGCAACCTGTGCCAGGGCCTCACCACTCTCATCGGGAAGAATTCCTTCCTACCAACTGCTTTCCCTAAAACTTAAAGAGAAAACCCTGAAATATTCACTGACATTTATCTGGGGAGTTTCTTGGGGTTCAGGTTTGCTCAACAGCCCCAGGAGAGGCAGTGATCCTTGTGAATTCTACTGGAAGAAATGCCACACAGCTCTATCACACCCCTTACACAGAACCGCCCACTCCTTTGTCAGGACCTCCATTATGATTTTGAAAATGAAGTGTCAAGCTTGGTTATAATCACAATTTGCATAGAGATTTCTCAGGAAATACAAATAGCAAAAAAATTCAGCCACTGATAGATTAATTTATGCCAGCAGTGGTAGAGTAAGTAACTTTTCCCTCTACAAATTCCCTTACCCAGCAACTCTCTATCACTCTTCCTCTAAGAGATCAAAAACAACACAGAAGCTAATTATTAAAAGAAAAAACCAACACAGACCTGCACAAATTTTACATAAATCCTGCACTTTAGTGCAACAGAGAGAAGCCATAAACCCAGGCAACCCACATTGTAGGCAATACTAGAGAAGCTCAGTGGCATGACCCTTGGCTAAGGCAACGTGTCTTTGAGTAATTTCACACCACTGTAAAACAAATCCATCAAATGAGTTTATCTTTTCAGTGAGACCTCTGTAATCTGGAAGCAATCAGGATATTTGGTGTCCGATATAAAGGCTGTAAGAGGAGAAGGGCCAAGTCAAGCTGTGGGCCACACCACTGCTCAGAGACCGGGGCCTAAGTCTTATTGCGTGTTTGACTAGTGTGTTTGACTAGGCGAGAGTTAAAAAGACACTTAGCACAGAATAGTTATTCCCTAGCTCCTCGCATCCCGGGAGAGCTGGTGAAAGCAATATGAGAGTGATATTACTGACAATTCCATCTAAAAACTCCAGATTAGGTAGCTCTGATGCTAACGCTAAGCACCACTGAGAATTCCTCAAATAAATACACTTGATTAAGTGAGCTAAATTTTACCTGCTCCCAGTGAGGATCACACTTGAGCTGAGAATTAACAGAGCAAAAGCTCAGTAGCCAGTCCCTCTCTCCTGGTAGCAGAGGCTCCTGATTTTAAGAGACTCAGGCATTAAATGAGTAACTTCAATAGGAAAATGTTCCTTCACAGAACAGCTTTTAATTTTTTTTTTTTCTTTCAGGCCAGTTACTGAGGAATTTGACAGAAGAACAATGTATGGTACTAGTAGGATGAACACAAACATGTAAATGCCTGCGCTATAAATATCTTTATACACAAATACTATATCCCAGGAATGCAAAAAGTAATTTCCAAGCCTATTGGCACTACATATCCTACAGCCAGCAGCCACAGGGTGGGTTTCAGCAGTAGCCAACTCCACCTATTTTGCCACATACCCACACGATCAGGTTCTAAAACTGGCACCCTAATTAGGACATTATCCTTAGGATAATTCCCATTTTAAACACTGGGAATTCTGAGCCAGAATAGCTAATCTGTCTCCTCAGAGGAGGGACCGAATCAAAACTCTAAAGTAATTTTTATTAATCAGACACCAGGCCATGCACAAGAGACAGAGCTGTTGGGCTCTACATCCTAACTGGGTCAAGGTAAAAACCTTGCTCTTCAGCGCTGAGATTTCATTCCCAGGCTGGCATTCCATCTTTTACCTCGCCGAGATTCCTTGTGCCTTGTTTTTTTTTATTAAAGCAAGACATTCATTGCCAGAGACCACAGCCTGGGGATGAAATTCTGTGCTCACCATACAACTGAGAAACTGCCCTACTCATCCCTCAGCAGAATTCCCACATTTCCACAGGCTGGGGCAAAAAACCACTATTTTGCTAGTAAGAGAAGTGAGCTAGCCACAAGAAGGTAGGAACACAGGGTGGAAAATGAGAACCGTCAAGGTTTTGAGTCAGCAAAAGCCTTTTCCAGAACCTGTAAATGCTGAGCTAGAAGAGGAAATGCCTTTTGTTCAAAAGCAATTAAAATTAAATGGGACATGACTGAATCCCGAAGACATCTGAACTCCTCCACTGACTTACATTACCCTTTTTCCACAGACTACACGCTCCAATGAAATGCTATTCCAGCTGTAGGTGTTCCCTTTCTAGGCTGAAATTTCAGAGTCGATCTGCTCTGCTAATTCAAAGCTGACACTGCTGATCAGAGCAAGAGGAAAAGCACTCAACTGCAAATTTTCTTCTTTTTTTAAATCTGGCTTTAAACTGCTGCTCCAGTTGCACAATGTTTAAGCTGAAAGGAAGCACTTAAGGAACATCACATTCTTTCATTGTGTGCCAAAACATAATTAGCTAGAGAATGCTTCTGAAGAGAGCTGTCCTGGCTTTTTTTTCTCTCAAATACTCAAGAAACTGAAGAATTAGCACCACTGGCTCCCAGGAGTTGTCTTTGCACTGTACAACAGCTGTGGACCACAGGTTCGAAAATCCTCAACTTTTTCTTTTTTTATCACCTGCACATGGAAATATACTGGGTTTTTTAGGCACAAAATTCTGTGAAATACATTGATAGAAAATTGTTCATATTGTTGTCCACAGCTAAATTCCAAATGCTTAAACATCCACTTGCCAAGACTTCAAAAGCACAGTCCGTGTGTAAATCAGTGGAATTAGTGGAAAAGGAGGAATCTCTGAAAGTTCAGGCATATTATTTCTATGTCTAAACCAAGCTACCCAAGAAATGTGGGGGGACTTCTAGTGACATCCCACCCACACAGCCCCTGTACAGTGCTGTATTCCTGAGTCCCAGGCCATTCCATACTGACAAGATAGGATGATCAATGAGCTTCCATCAGCTTCCCAGGCTCCTCCACTTCTTCTGGAAGATGTGTTTGGATGTGGCTCGAGGATCAGGAAGCTCAGCAAAAGGACTGGATGTAAGGTGACACTTCCAGAGCATCCCTGTACTGGCATCTTCTGCCTGTAATTCATAAGCTGTGACACAACCAGACTGCTCGATGGCAATATCCAGCTCTGCAGGGGAAGTACTTGGGAACAGTTACCTGCTGCCGTAGGGATGAAGAGGATTGCTTTTCCATAAAGGAACTGTGTAATGTTCTGGGAGATCACACTTTAATCCCACAGCTAAGCACAATGGGATGAGCACAGAGCTGTTCTGGTCACTTTGGGCAAAGTGATGCTTAATTAGAGAAGATGGTGTCAGACCACCAGAAGAGCCCAGCAGGGACTTTGCTGTCATCTTTTTCTGTCTTCATTGTTGGCTGGTGGCTTCCAGAAACAATGGAGCAGTTTCAGTCCCTCTCCACAACCTGGATCACTCCAAAACTACCAGTTGCTCTCGGTTTGGCTACCTTTAGGTGGTGGAAATGCCCAGAGAGAAAGATAAGATAGGAAAGGGGGATGGATTTCTTGAGAATTCCCACAAACTCCACACCTGAACAGGACTGTGCAGCACCTGGACACTGCACATTGGTTGAACAGAAGGGGCTGCAAGGAGAGACACTGATGTGTGACACTTCTCTGGTGTCCTCATTCCTTTACTGTCACTCCTCCCAGGGATATAGACAGCTCAGGAAATGGCTGATGTGCTGTTTCTGCAGCTTCTGCAGAGGGGCCTGGCACTGTTGTGTCACAGGTCAGACACCCCAGGTTTCTCACAGAAGTGGCACTGAGCAGCAATGGAGCTGCTTCCATGGGAGGCTGAGGCAGGAGAAGTGAAGATGCAGCACAGCCTCAAGCATCAACACCTTCAGGCTGTGTCACTAGTGACACCAAACAACTTCCTCCTGACAGCTCCCAGGCACTGCAGCACATTGTGCATGAATGCAGGTAATTAAATGTGGTAACTCCCTATGCCTGTACTGCAGTTCGTGCTGATATTTAACAAAAATAACCCCCCAGGTGCTTTAATTTGTCATAAGTGGCTTTTCAGGCAGAAAAGATCAGCTGCTGACAGCAGCCAGCCCTGGGCCAACTCAAAATATGCACAGCAATGCAAAGCGACACTTGGTAGGGACTCAGAAGTAGGACAGCACATTTGAGACAGTCCCAATGCAGGTTCACCTCCAAGTCATTAAAACTCTAAACTGAGACAGCCACAGTTTGAAGCTGAGACTGCTCCATCCCTGAAAGTGCCCAAGGCCAGGCTGGATGGGGCTTGGAGCAACCTGCTCTAGTGGAAGGTGTCCCTGGCCACGGCAAGGGGGTTGGAATGAGATGAGCCTTTAAGTCCCACCCAACCCAAACCATTCTGGGATTGTATGGTTCTGTACTTTTTGAATCAGAATTTACAGGATCAAATACAGTACTAAATGTTCCTGACTACAGCAGTGCTGGGGTCATGAAAGAAAGGAAGACATTAAAGGACAAAAAGTTATTTTCCAGATTCAGGAATTCTACCTGATGTACTGTGTAACTTAAAAGACACATTCCTATATAGCTTACAGCTTCTGAAATTCAAATACAATCCATTTCTCAGGACTAGAAATAAAACACAGGATCAGCATACCACTGGAAAAACTCTCTGTTTGCCAGTTAGCTTTAAATGTACCTCACTGTCTCTGTTCCCATTATTCACTGATTGCAGTGCAAACCGACCTAAGCCCAGAAGGACGCAGTGCCAGTGCTTGAAATTGAGACAAGACCTCCAAAATTTACAGAAATGCTTGAAATTCTGAACAAAACCTGAACCAAAACCTCAGGGCTGGAGGTCTAATGGCGACTGGAAGCAGAACTGCCCAGAGTCCATTTCCACTGCTGAAGAGCCCCAGAGCACACTTGTGTGCAGCGACACACACTCAACAGCATGATGAAAGGCTCATTTCACAATGGGAAAGGGAAGGACACATAGGATGGCATTTCCTGTCACTAACACCCTGGGAGAGGGAACACCAGCTTCCACATCCTTCCACCACCTCTTCCATGCTGTAGAGCACCCAATTACCCATTAGTCTAAATGAACGAGGATCTCTGGAAGGTAAACAGCGGGCACATCCTCCTAATTGAAGGAAGCTTCCAGTCTTTGGGAAGAGTCTGAGAGACTGAAGTTTCAGTGTGAAGCACCCTATGGGCACGAACAAGCACCTTTCCCTTCACCACCTTCATGTACCACTGACCCCAAACTCACTGCACGGCACATTCTTTCCCAAGTCTATCACATTACAAGGCAACAGCAAACAGCTACAGATTCATAACTTCTGCTGGTTTACATTTCAGAAGGGAAGCACAGACACATCAGGATGCCAAACCACAGCACGAGAGGACATGCAAATTCAATCTATGCCACGTCACCCTGCAACTACAAATGCTCCTGGGTGGCAATGTGGGGGGGGGTTGCACAGGGAATGTTCGCCCGCATACAGACCATTTCTCCAGAAAATAACTAGCTTGTTAAGCTTGCTTCTTTTATTTCTATTTTGATAGCAGCAATAATAGCTAAAAAGACTTACCTATTTGGATCTGCTGTTCTTTACCAGCCTGCAGAAGAGAAAAGAAAGGCATGCACAAAGTTGTTAGTGCAATTACTATGCAATGGAGGGATGGCAGAAGGCTGAAAAATCAGATGGTCTGTTCTGCACTATTTTATATGTTTCTGCTTTTGGTTTCCAGGGATAGCAATTCTTCCGTAACTGGATAAACAGCTGTTCTCACAAATATACTAAGAAAATCCATAGCAAGTTTAACATAAAGAGAGCTGCTAAGCAATCCTTATTCTGAATGATCCATGCTATATATCGTGACACTGTGCCACAAACTTAGTTCGGTGGCCTAAGCAAGGCTTTAATGCGAGGCAAGCGATGAGCTCCGAGATGCACGGGTGCCGGGGCAGAGAGGAGGCAGCGAGCTGACAGCTCCTCTTTGTATCCGTGCTAAAGAATGGGAAAGTCAACTGGACTTCCCGAGTGACCGTAGGGATGGTTTTAGCAACCTGATGCCATGGCCAGCTCACAGCCACCGTGGTACCTGCTCTTGCCAAGGGTATGGGACCCAGGGACACAGGACCCAGAGAGAAGGGATCTGGCGGATACCGCTGCAAGTCCCGGGCGGGCTGGGGATGCCGTGCTCGGCTCCGGCAGTGTGCAGCGCGGAGGAGAGTGGACAGCCGCCGGTCCAGCCTCTCGTCGCATCCGGGGGACAAGGGAGA
>WEIV01025116.1:54552-109312 GCA_013390005.1 Calyptomena viridis | reverse complement strand
GGCCGCTCCCGGGGCAGTGGGCAGAGGGACCCCGCGAGCCGGGGGAACGTGCGGAGGAAAAGGAAGGAGGGGCAGGGAAGAAATCCACTCACTCACNGGCGGCCCCGCCTCCGCCCGGGCCGGCGCTCCACGTCAGGAACGGCCCGGCCCGCCGGGAACCGTCGGGGAACCCGCCTGGCTGCAATCTCTTTCACACACACACTGAGAAATCCTCTCATCGCGCTCCAGCGGCATCCTCGGCGCTCCCCGTGCTTGGTATATGTGCCTCAAGTCCACCAAGAAACAAACTTTCCCATCCATCCATCCATCCATCCATCCATCCATCCATCCATCCATCCATCCATCCATCCATCCATCCATCTATCACTGCCTGCACAGGGATGCCTGCATCACGCCCTGGCAGGGACTCCCAGAGCAGCTCCCCAGCCTAGGACCACATTCTCAAGCTTCAATATTTCCAATCAACCCACGGCAGTGTAGCAAAAGCTACCAAGTCTTAATGTCACTGGAAGGTTTGGAGTGGAAAGAACCTTAAAGTTCATCTTGTTCCAATCCCTCCCTTGCCATGGGCAGGGATGCTTTCCAATAGACCAGGTTGCTCCAAGTCCGGTCCAATATGGCCCTGGACACTTCCAGGGATGGGGGAGGCACAGCTTCCCTGGGCAAGCCTGTGCTAGGGCCTCACTACTCTCATAAAAACTTTTTCCTTCTACTTAATCTAAATCAATGCTCCTTCAGTTTAAAACCACCATCCCACCTCCTGTCACAACAGTTTCCAAGGGTCCCACTGGACTGGAGGCTGACTGTATAGCAACTTCTCTCCCCACCAGCCTTTTGTGTTGGCACACAACACAAAAGGCAATGGTGCCCAGCCTGAGCAGAACCCAAAATCCACTCACACAGGGCCTTCCACAGACAGATATCTTCACAAACACACTCTGTACATTCTTGGTCCCTTCTCTGTCCCTCAAAGACACCACACAGTTGTGTCTGTGCATAACCAGTTAGTAACAGGCACCACTGTGTCATCTCCAAGATGGGAACAAAACCTTTACAAACACTTTCTAGGAGCCAGATACCAAACAGTATTCAAAGCAAGGACTGAATTTTGTCAGGGTCAGGTGCTATGAATGTGGATCGTAATTTAAAATTCAGTTTAAAACCATTCTGTTGCACCTTCTGCATTACCACTCCTGTGAGACATCACGATCAACCAAAATCAGGAGCACAAACATGCAGTTCACTGCTTGCTCAAACAGTCTCAGAATACATATGACAGCCCAAGTACAGTTTTTAAGTTGATCTGCCCTCCAGAAACCATCCTACCTACATGAAAAAGGAAATACTGACCCTACTAAACCCAAATTGCCTCATAGCAGCACTTAAAGAGGAGAGCTCCAGCCTTGATTTTCAGGAGATACCTTGAATATTCTAACCACAGCAGTCCTGCTGTTGCAGAGGACACAGGTCCTGAATTGCACGATGCTCTCTCACAAAGCCAAAATATATAAGCAATTTTTCTGAGAGAGTGGGAATACGTGTGTAAGTACAAGTGCACAATCACTTCCGTACATAAAACACACAGCAGCCTGTCAGCGGCAGCTGCACAGAGCCACTCCTGGGAAAGCCCAACAATGGAAAAGCTGAGGGGCCTGTAAATTGCCAGCTCCACAATTCTACATTAAAAGGTAATTCACTTACTGTGCAGCTATTCCATGTTTTATTTCCCTCATGGATGTTCACTAGGTGACCTCAGACTTGACTTACTGCACATGGTTCAACTCCTGAGCCCAACCTTGATGTCCTTAATGCAACATAGCTGAGGGCTCTGCAAACCACCTGTTTTCTGTGGTGAAATGATGGACTTGCACAACCTCAGGTGTTTCATGCAAGTTAATTACAGGGCCAATTTGTGCAGTCATAAAATCACAGACTGATTTGGGTTGGAAGAGACCTTAAACCTCCTCTAGTCCCAACCCCCTGCCATGAGCAGAGACACCTTCCACAGACACCGGGGTCCAAGATCCTGACATTAATAAAGCTGTTTCTATGCTCTTAGAAACATTCTTGTGATAGAGTGTTGTGTCACCTCCTAGGTTGTTAAACTTTGCCAAATTGGTTTAAAAAGTTCCTCAATGTCTAAGAAACCAAAATACACAACAGACAGAGCTAGGGGCCAGGGCAAATATCCTGTTTTTTCGTCTTCAAAGGCTTGACAGAATTGTAAGAAAGCAAAAATAAGGCGTTAAAATTAGTTGCCTCATTATTTCTAGTAAGAAACAAGACCAAGTGCCACATGTGTAACACATGTAAATCCAGGCAGTATTTAAAAATTCAGTTAAAGCCATTCCTCATTTCCAACAGCCCAGTTTGGCCACATTATTATCAAAGAAATCACAGATTTCTTGTGTGTATTTCAATTCTGATACACATGCATATGCATATATGTATTTACATATGCATGTACATATATATATATATGTGTTCACAATCTGTTCAGCATTTGCAATTCTAAAATCCCTCAGACAGGCTTTCTGCATCTGTGCAGCTTTGGCTGAAGCACGAGACTGACAGCCACAAATATTTTATGAACCTGAGGTTGGGCCCTGAAGCAAAGAGGCACTGAAATTTGGAAGGCTTTGCACAGGGCCAAGGTTTGGAGAAGGAAGGCTGCAGCAGGATTTGGCAGAGGTAATACTCTGAGGAGTAAAACGTGGCATTACCTGATCTGGAACACGGTCTCCATGAGGTCTCACACCCTCTTGCACACAAAACAATTTCAAAGTAAGGTTTAATTAGAGCAAGAATTCAAACTGGGAAAATTTAAAGAATATTCCTTTTGCGGAACCAAGTTAAGTTACTGAACAAGAATTCTTGCAATGCTATTTAATACATTCTGCAAATACTACTTTTTTTAGAAAATAGTGATACTTCCTGGTACCTAGGCATCATTACAATTTACTGAGTTTCTGATCTACATATGTTCTCAATGACCTTCCTTACTAACTGCCAGTTTGAAAAGCACTAATTCTGTTCTTGCTGGTGAAATTTGGCTTTTGTGTCAAGTCCTGCCTTCCTTTAATGACCGATGTCTTGTGCTTCAGGTTCTCCTCCATGGAGCCTGCCTAGATGGAAGTATAACTCAAGGGTGGGATGTCCTGTGAGGCAGGGCAAGTGGAGACCCCATCCTGCTCTGTGCCATCAGAACATGTGTCCATGACCTGCTCAGGTTTCCAGCCTTAATCAAAAGGAGAATTTACAAGAACCAAATTTTATGTCTAAAATATTGCCATTACAATGCAGAAACCCACCTTCTCTCCAGCTGCCCTGTGTGACAACTCCAGTCACGCATCCCAAAGCTGCCAAAGCCTTTTTGGTTGAGATACCATGGTTAAATTAATTTTAGCTTTATTTGCCACCCAGTGACTTGTCATTTCATTTCCAAACCTGCACAGAAAGCTTTTTTTGGCATTATCTGTTTAAGAAGGGGATCCCAGTGCCAAGGTGTCAGACAAGGATTGACAGACCGTGTGCACTCTATAAATGACAATGCCTTGAGTTTCTCCTTCATGGTGCATTAAAACTGGGAATATTAAACCACACACCAACAGTTAATTGTTTTAAAGCCACTATTAATCTAGCAAATTGTTAATGAAGAAATATAGTGCACCTATTATTTTTAAAAAAGCAGCTTAAGATTTATAGTCAAGATTTAACCACAGAAAACTGGAGAGAAAAAATGTGAGACATGAAAATTGCAGTTGTAAAATATGTTGTAAAAAATAAAAAAGAATTCAAAGAGGCAGTGCTTGTGAATTTTATATAATAGGTACATGCCATAAAATTATTCCTATTCTAAGGTGGTGAGTTTTGAAAAGACGTGACAAATAAAATGCAATTAAAACCACTCGGAAACCTCACAAGAAATGATAACCCTCTACCTTGTCTAGGTTAATGACTGGACTTGATCTTGATGGTCTTTTCCAACTTGAATAGTTCTAGGATTCTACGTCCACCTCCCACTGGTTTCACAAGCTCAACACTATTCCTTTGTAATTTAACAAGTGCTTTGGTTTTAGTCACATTCATATAGAAACTTTTGGGGAAGAAGCTGACTGCAGGGAAAGGAAGTGAGTATTTTTTCAGTGACTCCATTTCTGTCCCTGATTCACACAAACCAAGTTTCCACATGGAGGGAGGCTGCACACTTCAACACTCCCTTACCTCTCAAACATAATGAAAATCAGTTCTCCTGGCGTGACTCCCTAAATCCAGAAAAGGCAAAAGCTGTAGCACAGAAATGAAAAACGAAAAGTAAAAATCAGTAATATCCTGTTGAAAGTCAGTTCCCTAAACAAGTCCACGGCTGAGCTTGTTTTGAGCTCCCTACTCTAAAGAGTTATGATGTTACCTGGTTACCTCATAAAATACTAAAGCCATCATGTCAGTAGCTTTTGTCACTTCGATTTCCTTGATTCTATTACAAAAGGTCATTCCCTGACACAAAAATAAACCCAGCAGCTGGAGGAGGGTTGTCAGCAGTCCCTATGGTAAACGTTTTAACAGTGACCGCAGTTGGATCCCAAGAGATAATGCTGTTCCTGGAAGCTGCCAACAGTGCCAAGGGCACGCTGACCAGGACCAGAGGAAGTTGCAAACTGCATCCCATGTAACCATAACGCCACACATCAGCTTTGCCTTAAATTATATCAGTGTCTATGAAGAAAAGAGGCAACCAGTTCATGCAGCTATCTTTCCATTAAATGCATCTCGGCATTACAGGATGCCAAGACAGAGATGCCCAGCACTCAGCCCTCCTGAAAATCCCAGCCGGGAGCTGTGTTACACAGATCCTTCCAATTCACGCACTCCCTGGGAAAGCACACAGGCAGGCAAGAATTACCACTTTGACTTGAATTTGCTGGGATGCTTCCAAATCACTTCCCTTTCTAGAAGAAATTAAAACAGGTGCTTTGTCTCTGCAAAGCAGCTTAAGCTAAAATCCTGATACCACTTGCTGCTCTCACAAGGGGTCATGGTCATTAAATATTTAAGCCCAAACAACAGTAATTTGAGAGGAGAAAGCAGCAATGTTTAGCAGATAAACCCCTGCCTTTCCGGACTCCTCATCTCTGCTTGCTTTCGATGAGGGTCCAGCTGCTTTAAAAGTGCAACAGATCCACGAGGCACAACCTCAAATACTGTTCAAAAACCAGAAGCTTAAATGAAAATGAGAACTGAGCTTCTGACCTTACCTAGGGTCATCTCACCACGTCATGGCTGGGGTTATTTCCAGGGCAGCATGTGAGAGCTTTCACTGAAGCTGCTTCAATAGGACTTTGCCCATGGATTAATGGATGACTTCAGCTTCTCTTTCTTACCAGCCTTTACAATTCAGGAGAACACACAGAGGATTTCTTCTGCAGCAGCTGAGTTAAGACAAAAGTGAACTAACCTCCTGACCTGTACAATAACCTCATGGAGAAATCCATTCAACAGAGCTGCTTGCTGTTCCTGGGAAAAGGAAAAGAAGAGGAAACAATACCTTGGATGCTGTTTAAGAGGGAAAACTACCACAGCAATATCTTTGCTCAACTTCTAGGCAACTTTTAACAGGAGCAAAAGCAGCAGGAATTTCCAATCCCATGCACCAAAGAGGAGGGAGGAAAAGGGAGACCTCAAGCAGATGGGACCACAACATGATGCACATGTTCAAGTATATAAATACATATAAATCCTAGTGAAGTTAAAAGAGGCTGCTCTGCCAGCTCCAGTTCAGGTGTGTGACAGTCTGTCACTATCTGGCATTCTCCAGAGCTGTGCTATGGCACAGGGGCTGCAACTTCAGAAACCCCTGGGCACAGCATGTGATGGCCCAACATTCTGATCTGCCTTTAAAAAATGGTTATAGTATTACATGAAGTATTATTTTTAGGATTTCATTCCCATTCCAGCCTGTTTGCAAAAAATCACAGGACAACACCTGAAGATTCACCTCAGTTTAGTAGTGTAGTTACACACAGTTAAGCATGTACATTAAAATGTGTGAAGACATATGTATAAACAGAGACTCTCTTTGTTGCTTCCTGCTGCTTCTCTTTCAAGCTCAGCAGTGTTTATGACATAAAACACAACAAATATGCATATATGCACACAATGCTGTTAAAGGACATTAAAATCCATTTTAGAACCTAAGCACTGAATTTCAAAAGTGAACACAGCCTCTACTGAAATTCCTCACTGCAGCAGTGGTGACCTATGTCCTGTTACCCCTCTCTTTTGGGTGTTTTAAAGTGCGCTTTCACTTTTGTATGATAACTATATGGAAAAATGCTTAAAAACATAATTATTTATCAATTTACTTGGTTTGCACACCTTTGTCCAGACTGGAATGCTCAGTTTAACTGTCTCCCAGTTCCAGGAGGTGCCTTACAGCATTGTCTGTCCCAGCAACACACAACACTTCATTTTGAAAACAATTAAAAATGACAAAACATCTGAAGGCTAAGAAAACACTCAGGTTTCCTTAAGTACAATACAATTTCTAAAAGGATATCACGCTATCAAGATAATTGAGGGTTTTCAATCCCTTTATTTTCCAAATGGCATTTTTATTATATTTTATTTATCTTTATTTCCCACATGAAACCATGGTACATTTTGCAAAGTCTAACTAATAATATAATTTTTCCTTTTCTTGAGCCTCAAGTTATGTGCAAAGCCACACAACACGTGCCATTTGTAGTTGCTCTGATATCTGTGTGGATTTAATAGATTCAGCAGAGTTCAGCCAATGAATTCAAAGTTATGGAGAAGCATAAACAATCATGAGCCCCTGGGCTCAAGCATTTTGCTCTTTTAGTAGACTTCAAGTCATAAAGAAGGAAGTATAATTAAAGTATATTCCTTACCTTAATGTTCCAACTTTATTTTGGACTCAGCTTTCCCAGAATCTTTCTGCAGCTTCCTCTCGGCCTCCCACTCTCTGCAGGAGGTTTTGACTCCAGGACAAGTTACAGGAGGAGGTCCAAAACACAAGTCTAGCATTCAGCCTCAAATGGCAAGTTCATCATCTGAGGAAATTCAAGCCAAACTTCAAATATCAGTAACTGCAACTACCTCTTCGTTTCACTCCCTGGCGGCATCACACATCTGGTTATCCCTTGCCTGAGCAATAGTTCCTTCAGTGAAATATCCAAATAATTAGGATTTGTAAACTTGAATTCTTATTAGAAAAGAGCTGCATTTTAAAGAAAAATATATTTTTTAATCTCAAAGAAAGGACTTAGACCATCATTAGTGAGTGTAAAATAAAATAAAGAAGCTGTCATTTAATGATTCTCCTAGAGAATCATGTAGCATGAAACATGATCCTTTTTCTAGTCTTTTAATTTGCTATTTGGTGCCTTGCTGCTTTGTGGAAGAGACACTTGATATCACAGTCTTTTCACAGGCTTCATTCTACACTCAACTAGAACTTGAATTCAGCACAAGAGAAAGAGGGAATTCAAACCCTGGGCAAAGCAAGTGCCAGCTCACTAATTCCATATTCAAACCAGAAATACTCTTAATTCTGCCATCTCTGCGACATGGGCTGATCTCTTTCACTTCTTACTTCCACAACCCATTGATCAGGATCCATCAGTCAATAGCCCAGCTCTCCGATGCTGTTTTAACATTTTAACAGTCCCACAGGACACGGTGTTTCTAATGGCCCTACAAGAAATACAGGCACAGACTTCCCGCTTTCCATAATAAAAACCAAAACACTGTTTGAACTTTATGTTCACATGTTACAACCTGAGTATTTAAACCTTTTTCTTCAAACCTTCTACGGAAAGTCTAAAAAGCAAGCACAATAAAATACTAAAACGTGACTGAAATATCAGTACTTTTTGGTCATGCCCAGTAATTTTTAGTTTGCTTTTTAAACCCTTTGGGCTAACAGCAGCATGTTCTGGTAACATCACTTTCATCTTTTGCAGTACATTAACTCCTTGTCCTTTGCAGGTTTTACTGAATCTAACACCTTAAATATAATAAAAACAATTGTTTCTATTTTTCTTTACAACTCTGTAAAGCTCTCTGTTTCACATGATTTAAACAGCACAACCACTCATCAGCTCTGGTCATTTAAAAGGCTTTAAAGTATTGGACCAATTTTATAGGAAAGCTTTCCTACACTGAAATCTGGCTCTAACTTCTGAGGTCTGGATGATTTCAAGTTACCTTCCTCAGTCATTCGTGCCAGCAGTGAGCTGTCGCCTCTGATAAGGGGCAGAGTGGAAAGAAATCACCAGTAACTCCTTAAAATCATTCAGTGGGAGCTGCCAGAGGTCAGGAATCCCAGCCCCGCTGCCACTGAAGCCCTTCATTTACTGTCCAGTGTTACATGTGTGAAGTGATTGAGTGGTTGCTCTGTTCTGCCTACCAAGCCACCTTTCTATATTTAACACATCACTGTATAAAACACCCTGGTGTACCTCAAGTATGGGAGGCTCCAGGCAAAATTAAACTCCACCATAAATCTTCCTAGAAAAGCACCCACTCCCCACTTCTGAAGAGAACTGCTTTTCCTTTCTCTGCCCAAATCTTCCAGCAGGCAAATATATCTCAAGGGCTCAAAAGAGAGCCCTGAGGACTGGAATAAAAGAGAAACAAGCATCGAAAATATCCAGAAATATTCTGGACTGACAATCACATTTGTCCAATAAAATACTTGTCTGTTTGCCCAAAATAGCATCTAAAATGCCTGGAGGGTAAGAGGTGCCTTTATACTCAGTCACTGGAAGCAAAACTGAGTCCCCTTTCTGGGCCCAGCCCAAGGACTATCACAGACAATGGAGGCTGTGAGCCTGCCTGGGCTTTGACTTACTCCTCTTGATGGCTTCTAAGTGCTGACAGTGCAGCAATGCTGTATTCCCATTTTTATTCACGCTATAATATCATTCCCAGCCCTTCATCCTTGCATATTTTTTCATCCCAGCTTTCACTGATGTGATCCATCTGTACTGGCTCAGGCTGGAACTGCCCACCCCGTGTGAGTCAGCAGCACAACACTGACCCAAGATTCCTTTGCCAAATATCAACATACTTATTTACATTAATCCCACTCTACCTATACCAAAGCATTTGTGTTTTTCACATGGTGATATAGAAGGAGAGATCCTGAGTTACTACCAAACTGGGGCAGTTCCTTAAAAAACCCTGGACTGTCACCAGTTAAGCACCTGACCTCACCAAAGGGTCAGTACATCCAAGAGATAACAGGTTTTCAGCCTAAAATACAGATTAATAAAGGATGTTGTTGCAGCAGGAAGAAACAAAAGGAAGAGGCATTGAGTGAAAGAAGTATGGTAGGATAGAAGACTTTTTAGACACTTAAAAAAGACAAGAGCCCAAGCCAACCCTCTGGAAAACCTTCTAGAGGTCTGTGAAACTCCTTATCAAAGTACCCTTGGCCTTGCTGGTCTGGCTGATAAGCTGAGCAACCTTTCACTTCTTATTTAAAACAATCTCTCTTTAAAGTAAGTACCTTTCCTGCAAGTGAGGATCCAACCCAAAGCTCATTATTTTGCATGGGGAAGACCCTTTCTTCCATTAAGGGCATTCCAATTAACCTCTTTCCATACACTGTTGCCAACATTAAGGTCCAAAGTTAGTAGGAAAAGATCTTTGGTCTCACTCTTGCACTTCACAGATTTATCTGGGAATCAAGGGACTGAAGACCTGTCACTATGGGCTAAATTTTGAAGTTCTTCATCTTCTCAACTGCTACCATTTATTAGAAAACAACATACAGGCTATTAAGACATCTTGAAAACGGATTAAATTGAAGTTAAATCATAGAAAAGTGAAAACAGTAATTTGGGGGTTTTTTGCTACAGAAAAAAACACTTCTTTTATGACTGTTTTTTTACGTATGTGTTTCCTTAATATGTTTGGGTCTTGCTGTCCAATTTTAACAAAATTTGGTGAATGGTGATCTCCAAGACAGTCTCCTTGTTAAGGAGAATTTGCTCCTTCAAATTTTCCTATCTAAGCAGTAACGTGAAGGAGAACACTGTCCAAGTGGCTTAAAAGAAAAGCCTCATCAAAATAGATCAAGGAAATATTTGAATTACTTCTTCCCTGATATAATAGAAGTACTTATATTTTAATGAAGCAATGTCATCACATGCACAGGAACAGATCCTAAATGAAAAATACAAAGATTTGGTTTGGACTGCATGGGGACATGTTGAATAATAATTCTGGATGAAATACCAAAAGTACTCAGTGTGATGCAGATAAACCAGATTACTCCTAAAACACTTGTCAGAACATTTCCGTGGGAATTATTAAGTCCTGTGCTACACTAAAACACTTAAGCACACGAAGAACCTGAAATATCTACAAGCCCATACAAAGCCTCTCATTTTTTTAAGTTTCTTGAGTGCTTTGTGTGGAGATTTCTGTACAAACCATTTGAATTGAAAGTGTAAAAGCAGGAAACGAGAAAAATTAATTATTTAATTGTTAACCATTTTAAAAGATGCCGTCTTAAAGGTACAATGCCTTAAAGATGACTACTATTAACGACTCTGTTTCCTTTTTTGTTCCCTGAGAATTAGCCTAGGAGCAAAAATATGGCAAAAATAGCCATCCAAGTCTTACTGATTTTAAATCCTGTCCTAGGAATTTCCTAATAAAATTGAGGCTTCAAAATATCCAAAATATCAAAAAACATGGGTATTTTTTTCAGTTGCAGTACTGGTATAAAATCTTCTCTTGGAATGAAATTGTAATCTAGGATTGCAATCTAGCAATAAGGAGCTGAAACAAAAATGAAATCTAAGTCTGCCTATCCAGAAGTGACACATTTTAATATTCTACCGCCTCAAGTTCTGAAAAAATGTACAGCTACCTTCCCAGGAAAATGGTTTTCATCAGTTAAGAGCAAAGCTGGCTTGCTGCTTCTGCACTTGTATGCACTACAATATGCTCTGCCCTTCCAAACAGGATACTCAAGGTATAATCCCAGTGTTGGGTGAAATCCAAGCTATGAAATTAGATTTATCACAAGATATTTGGTGCCAAGACTGTGACTTATGAAAAGTGTGAGTTGAAAACACTGTATTTTGCAAAGTAACTCATGGTTGTGAGTGACAGAGTCTCGGTAGGCCCTGCTTTGTGAAGATTAAACTTTTCCCATTTAAATGAACACAGAGAGGTATTGGGCTGGTACTGATTAAAAAGAATTACCAAAAAGTCACAGCATACCATTATTAGCCAATATTCTTTATTTCTCACCAAATAAAGATCATTTCAAGTATCTTAATTTCAAATGGGGAGGTGATGCAGCTGTTTCTGCATCCTGGGGCTATACAGGCATTCAGTTATCAGGGCACACACAGACATAGTCTGGTACAGTGCCAAGACAGTAGCAGTGGTGGCTGGAATTAATTTGGAATTAGATAAGGATAGCTGTCTAAAACTGGAAGAAGGCAACGGAGGACAAAGAAGTATCTTGCTACAGTGTTAGAAATCTTGTACCTCAGGTAACTTATTTCTGTGAACGAGGCAAAAACCTTGCAGTCAGAGGCGTGACTCCCTTTCCACTGCTGCCATCCCAAATCAATAACTCCCTTTCTCTGTGTTCCTTGCTCTCACCTTTTTCCTACTTTGCTCAGCAGCTGGAGTGTTCCAAGTGCTCTCCACCTCACAGACTGGAAAACCACAAAGTGTCTGGATGGATGAGTGAAGACACCGAGACTCTGACCTGCTGCCCCACTCCTTTCTGTGTGTGACCTTCCTGCTGCAGCCCATGCCAGCTACACCACAGAGCCATTTCCTTGGAATTCACCATTCCTGCCGCAGTGGGAGTCACTGCTTGGCAGCACTTCTGCACCTCTTGACTCACACGATACTCTTGGCTCATTTTACATCCTTTCCTCGAGCTACAAAGAAAAGAAACAAATTGTTGAACAGCAAAATCAGCTGTAAAAAATGTCACTCGGTGATGTAATCTGTGAATTCTGTGTTCTAGGAAGGGGAAACACACTTGTTTCCAGATACATAAAAGCTCCAGCTCACACAGCACAAGAGAGAAAATTAACTCACATTCATCAGAAACCTACTTTAACATCTCAAAGACACTTGAAATTACATTTAACCTCACTGAGGAAGTAATAGGTGACTCTTCATCCTCAAAATCAGCACTGTGGCAAGAGCTGCAAGCCCAGACCATGCCTCTGCTGTGCAAGTTACTGTATGAAAACACAGGACAGGAGACAACAAAATTTAAAGGGAAAAGACAAAAAAAAAAGAAAATGGAATTAAAGGTGCACAGAATTTAAGTGTCCTCCAGTGCTGGGCAGTTTGCAGAGTAGCCCAAGTCTCACTCCACATCTGTCTGTTTTGGCAGTTCCTGTTTTTTGGGGTTGTTTTTTTTTAAGAGAACACTCACTGGGAGTTCACTGCATAGGCTGCTGAACAAAAGCAAATGACATCCAGGTCAAGTTACACTTCCAGAAACACAGAGGCAGCTCATCTGTCTGCAGCTACAGACAATGGACTGGGAGTGCAGGTCTGGGAAGAACTGAGGTATCACCAGTACCATCAGCACTGGGTGACATCCCACATTTATGCAGCATCCCATCACCTAAAGTAAAGTGACCCTGAGGAGGTCAAGCCAATTCCCTGAATGATTTAATCCCTGAATGATTTAATGCCCATGGAAACTCAGAATGAAGGAACTGCTGCCCCATCCTTGTTCCTTCTGCCATCAGAGCTCTGACTCCCAGCAGAGACAAGGGGAACAATGATGTGGGAGTCATCACTGCTCAACAGTGGAGGAAAGCAGCCTCTTACCAACTGGAATGGCTGGAGGAAAATCTAGTAAAACTTGAACATATTTCAGAAGGACAATTTCTTTGAGGAAGTGGCCTTCAAATGAAACATGATTATTTTTTTTTTATGGGAAAGGAAATACAAAGGAAATACCACTTGATGCTTTTATAATTCAAGCAGACACTGTAGAGATCATCATGGCTAAGCTTCGTGAACGGAGATATGGGAAGGGCTCTGCCCACGCTTGCTACAAGCGCACTGGTGGCTAAAAAGGCCGATGAGGTAAGTTTACACAAAATGATCATGTCATTTGGGAGCATTTACCTAAAACCTTGGACCAGGATCAGTGGGAAGACTACATTCAAAATGACAATTCCGATTGCTTCCCATCCTCCTGAAGTGCTCACACAAACTGAAACCATTCCGCTTTTTCATGCAGCACCTTCAGGGTGCTGGGAATGACATGGATTTACATTTGCAAAGGCCCTTTTTAATCCCCTCGACAGATCTCAGCTCTGTTATCATCCCATCCCACTCTCCAGGCCATCCCATGACAAGAGAAGGGATGAAGCACATACACGTGGTGACCAAAACGCCCAACACACAGAAAATTCTGCTCCCAAAGCCTCCAGCTGATCCTAGCAAATCCAGATGTTGCTCTGGGAGCCTCACCTCGCTGTGCACACCAGCTCTCTCTTACTGCTTTAACTGTGGTTCACTACTTGGAACTGGGAAGAGGAGCACTCCGAGGAATGCAGCTTAAAGGAAGACTCTGCATTTTAAGTGGATGTTTCTGTCTGGAAAGCAAAGCTTCAGGAAACAGGGCGAGGCACAGAACGGAGAAGCACTTCTCCGGGCTGCATCGATTAGACTGCAGCAGAAAGGAGCAGCACAGCTGAAAACAGCCAGAACACAGTAAATGTGAAACCTCTTTGGGCTGTTTGACATTGTGGTCTGCTCCTGGAGCCAGCGAATAAACCCGGGGGCTGGGAATGCATTATCCAAACCCTGACCCCAGCCAGATATAATTATTTGAACAATGCAAATTGAAAAAAGATTTAATCTCAGATAGTTCTTCATGAGATGGAGACTCCTAGTTCATTACATATTTATAATGAGAGGACTCTGCTTTCTCAAAGGCATTGTAATTATCAGTTTCAAGCAGCTTTTGAATTGCAAAATGCTCCTATTTAACCTACTTGGCAGCTGCTGCATTCAAAGAATCATTTCAAGACATTAGTACATCTATCTGCACCTTTGCTCCTCCCTGTACATCACTTCATTCCATCCCTTTCAGGGACACCATTTTTTAGGACAGCATTTCCCACATGAAATAGAATTGAGGAAACCCCTCCGTTAACTCCTGATGGTTTAATAAATAAATAAATAACTTCTGTATAAAACAGCATTGACAGAAAATGCAACAGAAAACATTTTTCTGGAAATGTCAGTCCCAGAAGAAAAGATATCACTATTTACTATAATAGCTGCTGGACAGGAATAATATTGTTTATTAATAAAAACTGCACAGCAAATGAAATATTATTAAGGGAGTGTCCTACAAAAAGAGTCTCCTACCTGATCCCAGATTCAGACACAAGGACTGGCTACACAAAAAGCTTTATGCAGCTGCCAGTATTGTTTTCTTCAGGAAGGACTGAGTACTCAAATATTCTCAGTTGGCATGGGTGGAATTCAAGAGAAAACCTACATTGACTTATGCCTTAGGAAGAGCTGGATGTTCCCTGGAGATTCCAGCGACTCAGGTGAAGATGAGTTTCAGATGAGCACTTTGCAAATTCCTACCCAGGAGAAAACAAAAAGAAGCAGCAAGAAAGAAGGATATTCTGCACAGAAAAGCAAATTAATGAGTAAAAGACACTTTCCTAATTCAGAAAATAAGAAATGAGGCTTCCTTATTAAATTTGGAGATGAAAAATCGCTTTATCCAGCAATCCTACATGGAAAGTCACTTGAACTTTCAAGTGGGTGCCTGGTTTCAAAAGGATTATTACCTTTCCAGCTTTTATATCCAGCTCTTTATAGGCCTCAGGATCACAGTAACTCAGCAGCTGGATGCCATCAGCGTGTGCAGTATGTAAAACAGCATAAAACAGAGAGGCAAAAACCTACTGAATTTTGCATGGAAGGAGGTGCCAGAACACTTACACACATGGCCAGGGACAGGGTTCCACTGCATCAGGAATCAGTTCCAGGGCACCATTCCAGGCAGCTCCAACCTCAAATGAGCACTGCCGGTAACACACCACCATTTCAAACTGCTTATCAGTGTCAGAAAAACTAAGTAAGAACTGGAGGTTAAGTTTACAATTCATGTTGCAACAATACCTTCTAAATCTGAGGGGGAAGCAATGGCAAAGAGCATCTGAGAACTGCAGATGGGGACTGCTGAAGGGACTGCTCTGATTGACAGCTCCATGACCTATGGCCACATCTGGCACTGAAAGGCCAGGGAATTTTATGGGGAAGGAAATGCCACCTGATGGTCTTACAATTCAAGCAGACAATGTAGAAATAGTTTACACAAAGTGACTATATTATTTGGGAACAATTACCTAAAACTGTGGGCCAGGAACAGTGGGGAGACTACATCCAAAATGACAATTCCACTTGCTTTGGACCTTCATTTCCATGCTTTCCATCCTCCTGGATGGCTCACAGCAGAGATTAAGGTATGAATTTTAATTCCCACTGACCACCTGCATGAAGTTATTACAGAAAGAAAAGTAGGTCCTTCAGTCAGCAAAAATAACTAGAATTCTTATCTGAAAGCATCCTACACATGCTCAGCAAAGCCAACACAGTTTCTGCTGTTACTTAAGCATTTTGTTTAAATGATATTCTAAATATACAGCTGGCAGAGACAGCAGCTTGCTGCTCTCTGTCCTGGTTATAAGGCACAGGGAAGTCACACAGACATTGGTCCTTAAATTTTGGCAGGTTTTGGGAAAAAATCCAGATCAACTGGAAGTAATTTGACCAGTTAGACAGAACTCATGCTTCTAATTAGGATAATTCACTCTAATAGGCCTCTGAAGGCTTTCCAATTTTGGCAAAGTTCTTTTAATGAGGCTCCAGTTGGATCTGTATGTCTTACATCTTAAAATATTTTAAATAAACACCCCATATAGAAACCTTACTGATCTTCACAAAAAATGAGCTAAAAAACAAGCTGGAAAATCTGTACTAATACAATGAAAAAGGGCACAATGTCAGATGAAGAAGAAGTGTTGTCCTAAGTAAAATTCCTCTTACATTCTGGCAAAGCATCATCCATTTGAGCTGGATGTTCCTACTGGAATGACAAGGAGCAGTGTTGAAATGATACAACTGTGGATTTTACTGTGGATGTATTAAGAATAATTACTTACCCTGTGACCTCCACAGAAAATCAGTGCAACTGCTCTCACACAAAAGATTCCATCGGCTTCAGGAAAACCAGGGAAAGCTGCAAGTTTCAGAGCTGAAACTACAGCACTAAAAATCACTCTGGTATTAACACCTGAATTTTCCTACTTCCCTAGGACGGCACTGTAAGAGTAAAAAATGCCAAGTGGAATAGAAATAGCAAATGAGAGAGTGAAATACATAAAAGGCAGAGATACTTACTTAGAAGGTAAGAATCTAAATGTGAAGATGAAAACAAAAAGTCCATCTTAAAAAAAAAAATTTAAGAGACAGCTGGCATTTCCCAAAGTTCTCCTAATGAAATTATATAAAAGTGAACATATTCAAATGTCTGAACAGCCCCTAGGGCTGGGATTTTCTTAACTCTGACTTCATTTCCCTTAAATACAGATACCATCTCAGCAACTCCACACCAAAAGAAAATAGAGATGGCAGAACCAACTCAGGTGCTCCTGTACCATGATGAAGACTCTAAAATATGGGATACTTCTCTCAGGGTACATGTGGGGCAATATCAGATTACTGGGAGGTTGGACTATAAACAGCAGTAGTTGACTTTCCTCACTCTTATTAAACTGGAAAAGGTTTGCTTGCTCTTGGAGGCATACTAGATTTTGTTAAGCTGCCATCTACCCAGTGTAAATGGACCATTTAATGCAAAATTTATACCTGACACACAGACACACACTGATAGATCCACTGACCTCCTCCCCATTCACTGAGCTCCATTTTAGCACACAAGCAGTGCCAGATGAGTGCTCGAAGGGTGATCAATACACTCTGCACCAGTGCGAGGTGGGGCAGAGCTGCTGAGGCAGTTTTGCTGCTCCTGCCTCTTCCTTTACACCAGACACAATCGTTGATTTCCTCTCCTTTCTGGGGCCAGCAATGATTTTTTTCTCTTAGGTTAGTAATTATAAAGAAAAGTCATGCTTCCCGCCCCACCAAATCAGGACAAAGGGAAGCAGTAACAATCACAAAAATTTGCTTTTCCCCCAAGAAAGGCACAAACTCGAAAATGGACATTTTCTGCTGGAGGAGGACATGAGAGTCCCTCTGCGGAGCCCAGGGTGATGCCAATAGTTGTCTGCCTTTGCAGGGACTGAGGATGGAAAGGGATGAAAATTAATGTGCTCTTACTCTCCCACATGCGACACAAATATTCTGCAATGTAACATGGAAAGGGGGGGTTTCTGTCCCAACATAACTTATCTCTATGCCTTTCCTAAAAGCCTCACATATCTCATACATTAACTCCCATCCCACTACTAACACAAAATCACTTATTCAGCAATTTGTATCCACGATTAACACAAACTCAGAACTGGCCAAGCTGACTCACAGAACTAATTTTCCTAGTCCTCTGCTCATGTTGGCTGCTGGTGAAATGGAGGAAAGGCAGCACTCACCCCTCATCCACACACCACCCAAGTCATGGAGACATTCCCTGAAGAGGAGGCTGAACAGTCCCACACATTGCAGCGGTGCAGACATGGTCAGTAACCACCCAAACATCCCACGAGAAACCCCAGCCTCAGCATTTCCTTTCATTACATCATGCTGAAGTCAGCTCCTGAACATCCCACAGATGTTGAGTCAGCATCTGTTCAAAGCCCCTTGTACTCTCTCAGGTATGTCTTTGTTCTCTTCACCTGGGAGAGGATGAAAGGACCAAAAAGGGAGTACTGACCACTTTATACCTAATCACTTGCATTCCATTTATTTATCTGTCCCACACTAGGCAGATAAACTTGAGGTCTTTCCTTCACTCCTCTCCCTCAGTGTTTGAATCCTGCAGCCCAGGAATACAGTAACAGCAGCAGCCTCCTCAAGTTTCATTGTTTTTTTTATTTTCTAACTCAGTTTGTCATCCTCACCCCCCTTGGCCATGCTCTGGGACTGAAATTGGACTTTGGTTGCAGGAATCACCACAGCCTGGGTGGACTGAGCATCAGAACTCAGCCAGGGATAGAGAGAGGCACATATTATTTCTCTATTAGTATGTTAATGACTCCGTCCCAATTGCTGCAAGCAGGAGACAACTTCCCTGCCCATCAGAGGTGGAACAGAACCGACACCTCCCTTTGCCACACAATAATGTTGTCATCAGCCTGAAGTTTGGGCTGCTTCTGGAAGGACTTACTGCTCTATAACAATGAAGTACACTGCTGCTGCTATCTGTTAATTGTCATCACTTGGTTCCTGGAAAAACAGCATGCTATAAATACAGCTAAAAAAGTGCTTTTCTGAGGTTTCCCTTCAGAATCCATCCACTTAATCAAGTCACAGGCAGGAAGAATGAAGAAGAGCCTGTGGGGAGCTGATCATCTGATCTTCATCACTTGCAGTTTAAAATCACCATTTTCCAGTTTCGAGGAAGGCTTTCTGATGTTCTGAGATGTGGTGCTCCTTAGTGGAATTCCTTTTCCCAAGAGGCTAGTGCCTGCCTGGTACTCTTTTTTTTATACCACTTCTGGCTTTTAGCAGGTTTAACCTGCTCCTATGGAAATCACTGCAAAACTCTGAAGGATTTCTAACACTAAATACAGAGATAAAATAGGAAATAAATAAATAAAAATAATAAAACAACTAATAATAAAAAGCTAATGTGCTGAGCATTTAAAAAAAAAAAAAGATTACTCACTGACTTGTTCTGAGGTAAAAGATGAAGTTTGTTATAGGTTTGGAAGATTGTTCACCACCTGCCTCACCTAAGCCAAGGAACAGTCTTTATCCTTTAAGGACTTAGTTAAAGTAATTATATTGACTGATATTTTTAAACCATTTTTCTAATAAATGGACTAATTTTGTTACAATGCATTTCAGCTTTTATTATGATAATGCAAAACGCCCTCTTCTTGCCATTTGGGAAAAACTGAGACTAGGTAATGCGTTTAATTATAGTAAAACCAAAAAATATATTAGGAGAAACAGCAAAACAGGCCACATGGGTGCATGCAGCAATTTTCCTGCCAATTATTTTTAGAGGAATTCTGTTAAAATTGATAACTGATCACACACTATCTGTCTGTGCTGCCTTTTAACAAATTTAAGTACATTTTAACAGGAATTCTCTGGTCTGCTGTGACCTGCTGGGTTACAAATCAAACCTATGGCTGCTGGCTACAGGCCAGGAAAATGCAAACCATGTGAAAAGGCCTCTTCTACTTTTTATAGCCTCTTTTTTTTTTAATCCCAGGTTTCTTGAAGAAGAAATCTGTTGCACATCTCCCAAGTACAGCTCGCTTTGGTGTAAGAAAAGTGCTATGACACTAAGCTGGTCTAAATCAAGACAAATTCGTTGATTTAATGGAGTGATGCTAATACATATTATTTGTCTAATTGTTTCTACTGTTTGAGAAGAAATTATTACTGGGTTCTTGTTTTAGGTCTTTCGTATTCTTGTTTTTAAAACAATATAAGAACCCAGTATTTCCCATCCTGGCATTACTTTAATGTGGCATTTCTCCAGTATTTTCCACTTTGCCTGTTACAAGGCCCTGACTGAACTAATACCATAGCAGAGAGTGAAGGAATTACTGCTAAAATACATCCTGACTTCAGCACAGGCTGAGATTCTGCTTGGATGCCTGGAAGAAATCACTCTTGGCAGCTCCTGTAGTATTTGGTGCTGTTCCCATCACCTCCATTCCTGGGCTGAGGTAATTAGAGGGCATGCAACTGGCTTAAGCTCCTACAAGTGAGTGCAAATGTTTTATTTAAAGATCAGTCTTGGACTCTTTGAAAAAAAATTCCATTACAATAACCTTTTACCTTGACTTTCACCTGGACTGACAGGGGACAGACTAGAACTGGAATTAGCATTCCTCACTGCATATAATTTCTTATTTGTGTGTACTTACATTCAACAATTTCCCTTATCTATAGGAGGAACATCAAGGAGTCAAATTCCTATGACCCTGTCAGGGTCGGTCAGCTGCCACTTCCTCAGAAGTCTTTCCAAGGAATGAGAGGGCACAGACAAGGCAGGAGTGAGAAGGAATATAACTCTCCAGGAGAAGATTTCTCTGCAAGAGCCACGCTATTCCAAAGACTGTACAGAAATCTCTACAGGAAAGCTGGAATAAGCTTGCAGGATCTCAAGATTTCTAGGGTTGCTACTGTGAAAAGAGGAATACAGGATGTCAGGAGTTTTATCCCACAAAACAGGAGCCAGAACTGCCTGACGCATCACAAAACAGGCTTTACCAAAGAAATTATTAAACCATGAGTAAATGAGAACGTTTCTGGGAATCTGCATCTTTTCCCATCCAGCCAGACAGCTGAGCTGGGACTTCCAGAATAACACTGAAATTAACTTCACCACATAAAGAGAAGACAGTAAATATCTGATTCTTACAGTGACATATGCAAGGGTGATTATTAGATGTTTTAACTTCAAATCCTCAAACTTTGACCAGTTTCAGGTAGGTTTTTGAGAAGTAGCAATTTTTCATCTCATCCCAATCAGAGCCTTACACCAATCCCAATCCCTACTTCATGCTTATAAACACTATCTCACTAGGCAGCAGTCTGAAGTTCTTTATGTGATAAAGTCACCTTCCTTTGCAAAGTTTCTGGTTTTCACCAATTCTGCAGCTCCCTCTGGATCTGGTTTTGATTTTAAAAGAATATGGAAATGTACATTAATTAAAAGTGCATTATTAAGAACTTCATGGCTTTTACAAAATTTGTTTCTGAATTAGCATTATGGAAACACACAAAAGAACTCATAAAAAATATATGTAACAATGATTGGCTTTCGGTATCTCTTCTCCCAAAATCCCTCTGATTGACTGACAACCATTAAGGTTTCTTCCTATAACTGACAAGGATGAAGATGGGGTGAGGAGATGCTTCAAAACTCCTCATAGAAACTGAAAGAAGATCTTCAGTAAGTCCTAAAATTAATTATATCACTATATATCACCTTCCTTTTGTTCTCATCGTCAAGGATTAGATGTTGGAAACTTAGAATGAAGATAAAGCATTCGAGACTGATCCAGGAAAAGTGTTTTATAAGAAATGAACGAACAAAAACCAAACTGTCTGGGCAAGAAGGAGATTCCCAGGTCACCCAGAGTGAGCCTAACACTGGTCCCACTGATTCCAACCAGAAAAAATGAGGCTTAGGGGGAATGCTTTGGAAATCCCACCATGACATGCAAATTTTGTGGGAGAAACATATAATGGATGCCTATCAAAACCAGGATGAAGGAATGTGTCCTGCATTTCAAGGCTTGAAGGAAAGAGCTTTCATGGGCTGAAAGAAAGGAATAGAAAGTAAATTTGGCTAACTAAATTGGAGAGAGGGATGGAATTTTTATTTGTTTGTAATTGCCATCATTTTTAAATTAAGGAACTTGAAGAGTATTAACACTTATGCCTAAATCTATGCTGAAAATATTTTTGTTATTTTAGGGCCAAAAAAAGCCTCTTGCCAAGACTTGTTAAATACTTTTTAAAAAAGGAAGAGAAGAAAAAAAAGCAGCACCTTCCAAATGGAATTCACAATTCTCATGGGCGGGCGATCATCAACTCCAATTAGTCCCTGGCGGAGGAGTCTGAGAAAGAGTGATAGACTCAGTGCATCCAAAAATGTTTAGTCTAGACTAAACCATGCTGGAATCCTCTGCAGACCAGACCTCAGTCCTCTGGATCCCTGACAGCCATCTATACTGGCCACAAACAACAACACTGCCTGGATCCTGTTCCAGGCTTCCCTCCCACCTCCCCTTATCTAGTCCTAGAGCTATTCCCCTCCCCGAATCCTCAAGCACTCAGGTAAAAAGCTGTTTGCTGACTACTGCAAGTTTTTGAAGCCTGGTAAATGAACATAGGTAATGCTCCCACCATGTCCCCAGTCACCTGTGAGCATGTGAGCCAGACCCAAAACAATAAATGCAGAAAAATATGTTCATCTGCCTGACAGCAGTCAGAGCTACTGTTGCCAAAGAGAAAAGAGCATGGAGCTGCTCTTTCTAAAATCAGCACAATTAATTCTGAAATACATTCTGAAAATGTGGAACATGGCCCATCTGTCACAGCTCCTCGTGTGTATTTAATGATTAGCAAGAGGGTCAGAATATGAACTCAGTGTTTCATCTCCAAACCCAGCTTCCCTGCACAGAGGATTCAGACTTCCCTCCTTTTCAAAACTCAATCCTAAGTGGCATCTCCAACAGAAAAGAAAGTCACCAACTGACTAACTCCTTTGTCACCAGCCCTATCACAACCACTGTCACCATCATCACAATCAAGTAGGGCTGGAGTATTATTTTTCTTTCTTTATACTAGAAATTTGCCACTGGCATTAGCAGAGATAATCTGGTGCTTCCCTGGAATCCAGGGAGCTGCACCAATTCATCCAGCAAAGCCAAAAAGTGATGATATATCAAGCATGAATATCTGGTAGCCTTTATGTACACATATTGCTTAATCGGCACCTTTCCTCTGGAAGAATTCAGACCCAGCTCCAAGTTTTCCAGTGCATTTTGTCATGACTCCAAGTCCAATTAATGATCATCACATTCTGGAAAAGTTCAGTTGATTCAGGTCCAGATCTGAAATCCAAGAACAGCTATTTAGATCAATCTATAGATTCATCCATAGGACCTGAGGAGTCTAAGACTCAACCTGCTCACTCAGAGATGAGCTGCTCTATCCAGCTTTCATCTATATTTACTGAGTACTCAGAATATTATTTTTCCTCCAAATTCCAACAAGAGCTCGGTCTGCTATATAAGCAGGCTGGTACTTTACTCATCAGCAGGACCATGCACTGAACAAAATGGTCAGAACCTTCTTTCAATAGACATAAGGAAGATGTAAGGCACAAGGTCACACAATTTTGCAAGAACTGTCACTCAAACCTGTGCCCAACAGGCTGGCAACTTGGATAGAGTAGTATCATCAGTAATGAGGATCTGGAAATTAAAAAAATGCAGTTAAAATAATTTTCACTGGATGCACATAATTCATGGCACTTTCACCAAACCATGAACTTAACTGGTGATGATTTCCCAACATTATACGTATAAGAACTTAGATAATTATATGTATAATATGTAAGTAGTACATAAATAAAAAAAGCCCTGAATCCCATTTCAGCATGTTGGATGCACTTATCTGCTCCCATTAAAAGGTGTCACCAGGTGGACATGGGAATCAATTAATCAAGGAGCCACCTCTAATTACAGTATCACAGCAGCCACCATCACTATGTCTTGTGAAGCTGGAACAGATATTTAAAGGGATTCTCCTGGGATTTCAGAGTCCTTTCAGGAAAAAAAAAAAAGTACATCTTGAAGCAATCAGGCAAAGGGTTGTAATTCCAATTTAAAGATAACTATTGGCAAATTTAGTCTATCAGTTATAAAAACTTTCCTAAGGAAACAATGCCTAGTTTTCTTAGGCTTTACATGCTTATCCTCTTGCCCCAGGCCAAGACAGCTTCCACTGCTCTCTCCATTTTTGGGATAGACTCTGCCAGCTTTTTCGTGTTGGTGCTGTGCCCTGGCCTCTGCTCACACCTATCCACATACGCATGACCCTCTGAGAGGATCTTGTACATTATAGCTCTAGAAATAATTCAAGTTCAGAGGGACCTCTGGAGCCTGCCACATAAACACTGAATTTAGCACTATTTAGCATTATTCCTGTATTAACTTAAAAAGAGGGATAAAAGAGGTCTCATTGAAGTGAAAATCCCCAAGCTCTCTCCAACAGAGCCCACCCACTCTCAGGATGTACACAAATTTCAAATGAATTAAGAAATGGAGTTCATGTTCTCCTGGAAAGCCAAACCAAAACGACAAAAAGGCCCTTTGAAGCTCAAAGGAATGTAGGAAACCAGAAGGGCTACTCCTGTTATGCTTCCAAGGCTGGCAAAACCAGGAGTTGTGAGAAATCTCGTTCAGCAGTAATTTCCAGCATAATTTCTCACTGAAGAAATTTAATTCAGAGTCAAATTCTAAATTATAGCTTGATAAAGTATCTGTAACAAATATAAAACCAGCTTAAAATCTGCCATAAGCTTTAGAATTACATTTTCCATGGAGCAGTTGGAATGTCCAGGGCAATATGAACACACTTTCTTGTGCAGTGTCTATAAATTGGATCGAAGATCAGCTAAAACTGTCCTTCAGCCAGGTTTTGAGATTCGTTGGATCTCTACGGTAATATCAGGAACGAAAGGACAGTCAGACTGCCAAAGTACAGAGTCTACTGGAGAAGGAATGGGCCTTAGTAGTTTCTATTTGAACCCACACAAGTAAGTTACCTTTCCATGCAGAACACGGAGCTTTAGAAGTGGAAGAGGAGATAACACAGGTCTTCTCTAGTCCTGGCACAGCTGTGGTCCTGCTCATAATCAGAACTACCACATTCCCAGCCTATCTACATTCACATGTCACCAGGAACAACTTACTATCATATTCCAATAACACTTTCAAAAGTAGACAAAGAGCCTGACTTACTCCTCTCTTCTTGCAGTACATAAACATCCTTGCTAAAAGTTTGGTTAAAGACCAGTTCTTATAGACTTAAGAAAACCCCTAACAACAAGAACAAAAAAAGAGCCATTATCTGACTCCGACCACAGGAACATCCTGAATGCAAAACATGGTGAAAAAGGGCGTCTTAATAGCAAGAACATCTGCTCTTTATAAAGTAAGATTTTTGTGCCAACAATGCAGAAAATGAGTGAAACACTATAGCACTGCTACCAGTTTCATGTGGATTATGGAGGTCCAAGGAAATTCTCCAAGGAAACCCATGCTTTAAGCTCTTTATTTTTGACTTGCAGCAACCTGCTCTAGTGGAAGGTATCCCTACCCAAGGCAGGGGCTTGGAACAAGAAGGGCTTTAAGGTCCCTCCCAAGTCAAATCATCATTTTAAGATCTATGACCTCAAGCAGCCTGGCTTTAAACAAACCCAGCAGCAGTTCCTTCTGACCACCTAAAGCAGGTGAAACCTCACTGCTTTGTTTTCCATGGCCTCTACCAGGTATAAAACCATCAGACATAACAGTGGATTGGAAGCTGTAGGAAGGAATAACCATTCCCGATCACATCACATTTTCTTTCAACAGATTCAGGAGAGATTTTCTTTGAAAATGAAGATTCCAACTAAAATGGATAAACAGCATGGGAAACACACCCTTGGTATCACTAACATCCCCGGGATCAACAGGAGAATGAGTTCAGTGAGGTCATCCCAAGGCAAACTCTGGCTGGAGATGCTCACCAACTCCAAAAGAATGTCCAACAGGATCCAACAGAAATCAAGGCCTTGGGCTTCTCAAGGACAAGACCAAGCCTCTATTTATGGGACAAAAACATAAAGCTCCTTCCTGTCTGCCATCCAACACGTATGGAAACCTGGGATATGGTCCCTCTGAAAACCAGCACCACTCTCCATACTGGGAATAAACATCCCCACAAGCAGAAGCCTTAATAGTTTTATAAATACAAAACTGTAACTTCATTTCTTCTGTTCTGCTTAATTCTGTTCTGTGTTATAGGGTTCCTCAGCAGGGAAAAGGTCAGAGAAAATGATTTCGTTCAGGGAACTGGTTCATTCTCACAGAGTGTTTTACAGAATGGGGCAGAAAAAGATGGAAATGGATATTCCCACAGGACAGTGATGTAATACTCTCGCACGCACTGATGAGTATCTCAAGAATCCAGTCCTTAGGGGGAAATACGGTTTTTTTTTCTGGCTAAACTGAAGTGGTTACTTTTTTGAGGACTACAAGATCCATCATTCAAGATGAGATTTCTTTCATGTTGATTTTCTTTTCTTCTTATAAACAAAAAAATGCAAATTAAGTACTTAATATCTGTTGGACTCAATAACCTCATTATTTGCAGGATTTCCTGTGTTCACCACATTTCTGAGTCTGTGTGTACTACTTCAAGCTAACCTTGGCAGAACTACCATGCAGTGCCTGAGAGGCAGCCCACAGTGTCACATACCTTTGCTGCAGCCCTGAAGACTGAGGGGGCGAAAATTTAAAAACAACATGCTTTGTGTCCTAAGAAAAATTCACTTCACACAAGGGGAACTTGGGATGTTGACTCCCTGCAGAGGGAGGATCTAATTTACAACAAGCCATTGAAGGTGAAATCTGGATTCTCTATATTCCTTCATGGCAAGAAGTGAGAAAAATTGTTAATCAAATTTAGAGTCAGAATTGAACTCTCAAAGTTTTGGTATATGTTGTCAAAATTGGCAGGAAAATTAGACCCTATTAATTCCTCCATTCCTTAATTTACATGGGCATAATAAACTGCAATTTTTCCTTGTTCCTGTGACTATGAACTTCAGAAAGACTCAAGAAACAGTGGAGCACCCTCAGAGATCCAGGACCACTTTTACCTCTTAGTGGAACAGCAAATGAGAAAAGATTATCACAATGTTGCCTTTCAGCCTCTTCTGCTAAAAATGGGAAAAAAAGTTACATTTCTTGGGAATGTCAGTCATAGCTGAAAAAAAGTAATTTCCTCCCTGATAACCTGCACTCAAAGCCTGATGTGATTACAGGTCTGTCTAGAAAATGGACATGTCTGTACTTTCTGGGAGAATTCTTACCCTTACAGTTTGGTAGTAGGAGACTCAAATCCAGGAAAAATGAACCACTTTTATATTTCTAAACAAAGTTCCAGAAATTCTGATATTTTTGAGAATAATCAAGTTAAATCTGCTTTGTGGTTTCTGCAGAAAAGTCTTAATTTATAGCTGATAAATTCATGTACAGATACTACTAATGAAAACATAACACTTTCATCCAAACAATAATAAAAAATAGGGACATTCTCAATTGAACACCAAATTATTTAAAGGAGATGAAGTGCTTTATGGTTTTTTTTTTGTTTCTACAAGGTCCTAACACAGGAGGTTTGTCTGTGGTGTGAGTGACTCTCTGCAAGTCAGATTTAGCTGCAAGAAATCCATGGACTTTAGATGCTTATCTTATATCGTCCAGACTTTAATGGCCTGGATACACACAGACCAATTCTGCAAGATCAGATTTTTCAAATGAAAATTCCAGTACTGGTTGTATTTCATCTGGCTGGAAATCTCTCCAGCACAGATTCTTTCATACTGGTTTATTAGTCTGAGTTTCAGCTGAAATCTGGAATTTTAAAAGCATATTGCAGGCTTTTGAAATTTCTACTTGAAAATCAGAAAGCACTTGGATTTGGGTGTGATTTGAGCGGTGACAAAAAAAAAATACAAAACTCAGCTATTTCTCAGTATTTTTTCCTGTCACTTCGCTTCCAAGCTCTGCTTCAGGATTGAAGAATTTATCTTAACATTGTGATGCCACTCCCTACCATAAATACTGGAAATCTGTCAGACTCCAAGACCTGTCAGCAGAGTGACAAACTTTCAAAGGTAGGTCTGAAAAAAACTGACAGTTCTCAATATGAAACCTCTTCAAAGTATCCTTAAAAGGGAGTATTTTTTTCCCAGATTCTACAGGTCAGAAGAAATTGTTTGGAAGTTATACACTTATACACAAAGAGAATCCCAGATCATGGGTCTTTTTTCATGATCTATGAAAAAGAGGTCATAACAAAAACAGAGTATTTTTGACTCAGACTCTTCAAAAATCCAGCAGCAACCAAAGATGTCCAGCAACAAAGAATCCAAGCATTCTCTTTGGTGCAAAAATATGAATTAACAGACTTTACTGAGCAGACAAAACTGCATTTGAACACAAATGCTCAAGTTTTACTGTACCTGTGGAAAAAAGGGTTTCAGTTGCACAGGGTTACAGGCCAGCTCCTTTCATCTCTGACACAGAAGGCACAACTCCATGATGAGGCAGCTTCCAGAAAAAAATGCAGAAGCAAGAAATCAATCTATCAGGATTCCAGGAAAACATATTTAATTCACCATTGATAAGCCTTCTTTCAAATGGTGAAGCTCTGTTCTGAGGATACACACAAGTTACGTGAGCACGTACCAAAACTGTTGGAGGAACTTGCCAAACTGTGTTAGAAAATATGGCTGAGACAATTAGATAATTATAAAACCATCTTTTAGCCATCTCTGCAGCACAGAGCACAGAACACATCCAGTATCTTTCCTCCCTGTGCATAATCCCTCCACCTGCTTCTCATCTGCCATGGACTCTTGAGTATGTGACAATATAGAAAAATGAGTAGGAGCAAAGCCAGGACTTGTGTTCGGGCATCCTGGCAACACAAGTGAAATCCAGGCCCTCGAGACATGTTCCTTTGGAGAATTTCAGGACCACTACTAATCTGCAAAGTTTAGAAGACGGGCTGTGCAACAATCACAGAATCTGTTTGAAAAATCTATTTCTGTATATGTGATCCCCCAAGTGGCAAAAAATAAACAATAAATTGCTAATTAAATTTAATAGTTCAGAATATTTAAAGTGGGTATTTTAGAACATCAAATAATTTTTCCAGACTTTGTTCTACTGTCATTTACAACTTTCTGTCAGCCAAGTTTTAAATGTTTTGTTGGGAGACAAAGGTTCAGACTGCTTAGGATCATGGGACAGAAGGGAAACAAGGCTCATGATCACATAAAGGAGCGTTAGTGAGATTTTAAGTCTTCCCCAAGTATTCCCCAGGGCTGGATTTTATTATGTTTAAAACAATACTACCCCATTAGCATCTCGTTTGGCAGTACAGACTGGAGCTGGGCATCAAAGGACTAATGACTGAAAACAACTTCAGACCAAGAGGACAGTCAGCCTGTCCCCACGGAAGCAATCCCTCTCTAGCACTGTTGGCAGTATCTTCCACAGGAATACAGGTAGTGCTTACTCAGGGCTGTGAAAGGAGCCTGATCCACACGTCCCGCGGTGCCTGGCAGCTGCTGGAAAGCACCTAAGTATCACCTCTTGGTGCTGCAAATGGTCAGAGAACACAGCAGCAACGTAAACAAACCGTCCTCGAAAAGCTCTTCGAAACGCAGCAAAAAAAAATTTCAGTTTTTAATGTACAAACGGGTGCCAATCCACAAGAGTTCCCCTTTCAGCAGCTGCCAGGATAAATTTCCCCTTTGGGCAGACAGTCCGAAACCTGAGCCCGTTGTCCAGGAGAATGCAGCTTGACTTGAGCACACAGAGAAAAAAACCCGGAGAATTCTGCCCAGAGAAATGAATCATTCTCAGCACCTCTGCAGATCCAGTCTGTGCCTTCAGCCCTGACCTACATACTGCACACAGGGAACTTCAAAACAATCTGACATTTAAATCAAAACTCCCCGGCTTCCCCACTCCCTCCCTTCATTCAGGAACAGTTGACTGATTGCCCTTAGAATAATATTATTTAGTGGTGCTCCAGGACACTGGAGCATTCCCATTTTGTACCCTGGGATTGTCCTGAACTGGAGGCTGGAGATGTCACCCGGTGTGGAGTTTGTTACACACTGTGTTTCAAAGCGTATAGGAATGGTGGTGGGCAATGGACAGGAATATCTAAAAATAATCACAGAATCATGGAATGGTGTGGGTTGGAAAGGACCATAAGGATCATCCAGTTTCAACCCTGCTGCCATGGGGTCTAGGGGACCCTCCACTGGACCAAGCTGCTCCAAGTCCCACCTCAAGCAACAGCATCAAGCCCACCTGCTTTTCCAGAGCTTCCTTCAGACAAGGGGCTACTCGGAGAAGAACTTCACAGCGCAGAACCCCTGCAAAATCAAACGAGTTTTCCAGTTAAAGTAAAGCAAAGCTGATAAAGAAAACTTTTTCTGATTAATAAGTTGAAGACAATGGGCCCAGGCCAAGGTGAACTAAGTTAACAGAAAGGCTGCTTTTATTTCAAAGAGTGACAAGTGTCAGAATACTGTTATTTCTTTTTTTTTTTTTTTTTTTTCAGTTGAGACAATAAGACTTTACACATTTACATTTCTCACTATGCCCACATGCAATATGAAACAAATATCATTCCAGGTTAGTGTGGAGAAAGGCCTACTCCTGGGAAATCACTTCTGCCTCCTTTCAAACAGTTTTAACTGCAAAATCCATAGTGCTGAGGCCATAAAAATGGCACAGAGCAAACGGTAAAACATCACGGAAGCGTAACTGTTCAGTGAAGAACAACTCCAGCCAATGTGGCTGTGATTTCACACTTTTCCACTTTAAAAAAGAGGAGCCCGTCCACATTTCATAACTCCAGGGGGAATGAGTTCCACAGTTTCAGGATTGCCTGGAGCCCTAAGTGAGTCATCCCTCACCTGAGGCAATCACCAGGGAAGGGAAGCTCCTGGACTAACTGATGTACTGGGAGAGAGAAGAGAACCCAAGAGAAGGGGTTGTCTGTCCAATACTCCGATCACTCACTCTGTCCCCTCTTGGTTATCATTTTATTCTTACAATGCTGCTTTGGGATTTATTATGGAATAATGGGCAAAATTTACTGTACCAACAGAGACTGTTTTCCTTTCCTGTCCCACACTCCTCTTCCACAAAAGGAAAGCATTAATTGAAGCCCCAGCAGTCAGAGCTGGGGTAATGTTTTCCAAAACTGTTTCATTCCCTTTGTTTCAGCACTATTAAAAAAATGTGCAGCACACTCCATCTGCGGCCCTTGTACTTATTGTTCCCTTCCCCCAGATTCTGTACCATAAGGAACATCACTGTGAGAGCCCACAGTTACCCTGATGTGGAGATGTGCTCACCTAGACCTAGTGCCTACACATTCCTGAGTGCCCGGTGAACATTCCAGAGGGATGCACTGCTAATCCTTGATAGTGGGATACACCCCGGAAAGTGAATGACATCCTATGTGCAACATTTTCTATTAAATACCTTAGGATGAAAGCGTAATAAAACAAAAATTCTATAAAAAGTTGTGATGTTAATAGTCTTGGTTACTAAGTTCAGTTTTCTGGAGACTTGCAGGCTTTCTTGGAACGGACTGGGATATCTGAAACCTCTTTTGTTTTTTGGGTTTTTTAGCATAGCTATTTACAACCATCAATGAATAGTGGCAAAATAGGACATCTGGAATTAACCTTGAAATCCTGAAATTGTCCAGTGACAAAAAAATCCAAAGCAGAATGGTTCAGTCTTCAAGCAGAGTTTTTTTAATCCTTTTTTAATAACTGGGTTTTACTATGTTAATGTATTATTTTATATTATATCAATGCCTTGATGGCTCAAAGAGCACAAGGAGAAGGGTTTTTACTTCAGTATTTCATAAGACTTTTATATGGGCTGTGAAGTGCTCTTGCCATCCACACAAAAACATTTGTGTTTTCATTATGCTGGAATCTGCATTAGTATCTTTCATTAATTACAAATTATCTGCTCATTGCAGGGAGTCCAAATGCTTTGGAGGCCACCATCCCAAAGCATTTTGATTTAAAAAAATAAAAATCGCACAGTGCCCCTGCTTTTTCTTCCTAGCTATCAGATGTTTGGACTGACTGCACATTCCAACACTTTGGAAAGGAGATTCTGCCTCATGTAATAGCTAAAGGAATGTTCCAGTGTCATTGCCGGGGAGGATGGAGGGCTGAATGCATTTAAAAAACAACTTGAAAACCTATTCTGTATATTTTTTCATGAAGTCACCTACAACTTCCTGTCTCCTGGGTATGTTTTAATCTCTAGGCAACACAGTTCTGTTCTGCCTAAAGTAGATCCCTGGGTATTTCAATCCACACCATGATTCTCAGGCAGCCAAATGGCAGGGAGCAGTCCAAAACCAGCCTCAACCCATATGTTTTTTCAGTTTGCCAATCACCAAAACATGTAAATATAATGGGACGCAAACTGTGCCCTCACTCACCTGACATTAGACATTCCTGCTCCATAAAAGTTCTTTAACAACTTTTTATTGAAACAGACTTCTCATCAATAGCAAAAGGTAGATGATCTGGACAAAATGTACAAACAAATAGGTTAAAAATCTGAAAATGTGCTGCTTAAACTGCAAAATATCAGGATTTTTGTTGTATTCAAGTTTTGTCATAGTCTGTTGCCTTTAAATGCCAAAATCAAACTGGCTGTTGAGTGCAGCAGTTCTAATAGATCAACTCATTTTATCATTAGAAATGCACAGTAAGACTAGAGAGCTGCAGACCTATGGAGTCTAACAGGAATGAAAGCAAGATGTTTTTCATGGGATTTAATAAGGCTCTGTAGAAATTATGAAACCTTGACAAATCAAACAATTAATTAGCTTGTGCCAGTTTTGAACACCATCCCAAGAAAACCTTTTCCTAAGGATCTAATTTCCTGCTAAATTTGCTCCTAGCAATGACCACGTGCAGGAAAGGTTATCAATTTCTCTGAATGCTAAAAGTTTTCTGAAATGAGAATCCATAAGAGAATATGTTCTCAACTGAGGGAAAGCCATTTTTTAGGGAAAGTGAGATTGTAAACTTACTGTACAAAATTCCAGAGTGCACCTTTGCAAATATTCTAAAGCCATGAGGAGGTATTGGGTCTGAGGACACGCTCATGAAGAGCAGACACCACTTTGTCCATATCTGATCTGTCATCCCAGCTCCAGCTTCTCCAGGACCAATGGAAAGAATGCCAGAGAAAAGCATTCTCTGCAGACAGCTTGTACGTTTGCAATGATTACAAGAAAAAACCCAGACCAAATAAAATACAAGTAAAGGGATTGCTGTGTAGAAATCTCTCCCAAGCACAGCAAAACCCCAAAAGACTTGAGGTATCAGGAAAGGAGATGCTCATCCCACCTTTGCTGGGACCTTGTCCTGTGTAAGGAACATGAAGACACAAGTTCTCCAAATGTCACTCTGTGGCTTTATGGCAAATTATTAATTGGTTTGGTGAATAATGCTGAATTTCTAACATAGCAAAGAAACAAAGTATTTGTATTAATTCATACACAAACTTCATTACCCTCTCAAGAATACAATATGTGATTGTCGAGCATTTTTGAAGGTCCTCATCAGCTTGCAGCCCTGTTCTAGTTCCATCACTGATCCCAGACAAAAGGCCCTCGTGTGTGTGGACATACTAGATACACCAACAGAGCAGGAATCAGCTCTGCCTCAGTTTTCGTCCCACTTCCAGCAGCCAGGAGGAGGCTCCACACAATTTTGCAGGGTGTGCTGCTGGGCACTGTGCACAGCTGCACGGTGCCACCTGGGCTGGCCCAGCGTGCACTGGGCTAGGAAAATATCATTACCATATTTTCCAGCTTCACTCGAGCTGATCCCAAGAGCAGCAAAGTTTCCTCATAAAGCAAATGGCACTTCTTTGTATCCTGCCAGTCTTTGCAAATGGTACAGCTGAGAGCCGGAGTGCTTAAGTGATGAGAGTCATTCTGAGAAGAAAGGAACAATTTGCTACAGACTTTTTAATGTTTTGCCTCAAGCTGCTGTCAGTCTCAGGATAAACAGATGCATCAATTTCCCTAAATATACAAGTAATTTGCATGAAATAAACTTCCATTTTTTTCATAGCTGAAGGCTGAAATAACTGTTGGTAAAATGAGAGGAATTTTTCCTGTATACCTGAGAGAGATCAATAGGAAGAAATAAAGACCAGCCCTACAGTGCCTACTATTAACAGAACATCTTATTCCTTGACTCTCTAAAGGTCACATTCCCAACAAACCTTGAACTTGCAGCTGACTGGACTTTATAAAGGTTCAGGAAGCACAGGGATTTTTACCTTAAATGGTGTTTACACCAGTCTTACATCCTATGGAAAAGCAGGGGAAATCACCCAGGGTAAGATAACACTGGTTTTCATCACAGTTAATTGCCAAAGAATATCTTGCACTTATCAAACAGAGTTTGCTTCTGCTTTTCCAGAAGATTCCTACTGTCTCTCCCAAAGCACTGTGCAGTCCCACTTTCCACAGCCCCAACAACTACACCAAAGAAGGGGCTGCTGAGGGTGGGCAGTACAAGGGGAAGTACCACTGGTCACATCATCCCTGGTGTGCCCATGAGGATGCCATTCCAGATACACAGTCTGGAATACCAGCTGGGAGCTTTGTGGGTGAAACCTGCTACAGAAATGCATACTACCATGGCCAGTGTTTCATTTCAAATGGAACACATTTTTCTAAGAAATAACTGAGGAACTAGGGAACGCTGGAATTAAGTCAGAACATGAGATTCATGGAATGTTTGCCAATCCTAGTAGCAAGCCGAGTGAGGGCCAGGTTTGGCATCTAACAGGATTGTTTTTTCACTCGGATAATAGCAGTGAAAATGACAACTGGTCCATCAAGTCCAAACCTGGCAATGGTTCCCATGGCCCTGGTGGAACACAGACTTCACGGTCTGTGAATGCAACACATGCTGGAAAAAGGCAAACAATTGACATCTGATCCCATCTCCAGGTCTGATGCAAAAAATTAGAGGCCTCCCATGCGGATCTTGTTTGGAAACATAGAAAGGAATGGTCAATATGGACATTCTCCTTTACATCAATTAAAAAATACCCACCTGAATACTTACCCTGAGGCTCACAGACACCACAGCCACATCGGCTCAGGTGCACTGCATTTCCAGGATGGAGACAGCCAGGCTCCTCTCTTCCATCTTTGCTCTCCTTCAGACAGCTAGAACCTGCCTGTGAAGTGCAACGATATGTAAGATATGGTTGTCACTGACAGTTCTCTCTTTTGATCTCAGTGACCTAAGGCAAGACTCAAGTAGGTGCTGCTAACGCTACAAAATAACATTTTGATCCTGTTTTTCAAAGTTGGGGCAATGCTAGATTCCAGTGACATGGGGCCTTGTCCAACTCTGTGTTCCCTGGGAGATAAGAAATGACTTTGGTCAGATGGAACTGCCCAGATGTTTCAGCCAAGAGAGCACACATGAGACAGAACCACGTTCTGTTTGTCCATTCACAGACCAGCACAGGAAAACTCCCTACCCAGACACACTGCCTATTTACCTGGAACAGACAACTCTGATCCCAAATGTCAATTCAGCATTCAAACAGGGATGCAGTATAAATGACTTACAAAATGAGCTTGATGAAGACACACATTTGGTCACAGCTGCTGCTCGGATTAGACTGGAAAGAATCCACAAACCAGGAGGAAGTGAGAGCATTAGTAAATTAGAAGTAAATTAGAAGGGGAGATCAAGAGCTAGCTTCTGTAAAGAAATCCCATCTTTGAAATCCAAAATATTTAATCCCAACTACCAATGGCTCTTCCAGACCAACAGAAGAACACCTGGAGTCTTTGTAGACCAGTAAAGACCTACCACAAGTTTTGTGTGTCCTCAAAGTGAGCCAGCGAATAACAGAAGTGCTCATGTTCCTGGTGACTGCTCATATTATCCACAAAATTAGAGACTTTTCAGAGTGAGGAGGAATATTAGTGACTGAATTTTGTACAGATGGAACACTACCTGTTGTGTAGGGGAGGATTGGGGTCAATCTTGTTAGACATAATAGGACTTTATTCATTATGGATGAAAAGATGTGGCTCTTACCATTATACGAGAGGATCAGTGCAGATGTGGTTTAACCAAACTCACAGGAGGGTGAATGGGGCTACTGAGACAAACTAGACTGGAAATTTTCAAAAGCTGCTGCAATATTTAAGATTCCACCTTGTCTGGTTGATGCCTGCAAAACATAAATGCAACTTCCATTATGAGAAGGAATTAATATCAAACTGCTGATGACTTATATAACAATTACTGGGGCTATCAATCCATATCATCAAGGGATAAGCTGCTCATCAACTGGGATCAGGAAGAAATCCCCTCTGCTCCAAGTCCAACATGGCCATAGTGTTGGATAAAAAACAGGATATTGAGGAAAGGCAGATTAACACCTTGTTTTAAAGCATCCAGAAGTGGGATGGACAATTATCTGTTCTACTAATGCAACTCTTCTACTCTTAAAAAAAAATACACCATTGGTCAACAGAAATTCCCAATTATTCCCAGGTTTGGTGCCGTATGAATCACTAACCACTTGAATCACTGACATTTCAGGGGTTTTACCACAATCTGTGGCTCCTGGAATGTCCCAAAGTGAGGATCTCTCCTGCCACCCTCACTAATCACCACTGCAATCCAGGGAACAGCCGTCTCCAATTGCCATGGTGAAGACATAAACAGATTCCTGAGCCCCAGGATGCACTGCCTTGGTCCAAGGCCTCCAAAATCCGTCTGGATTACAGCACATTACAGTTGCTGCCATTCTGCCTCAAAGAAAGAGCCTGAATTGTCTAACAGAGAAGAGATGCCCTTTTTTGAGACAAGATGCTCATGTCAAATGACTTAGAGGGAATAAGAGACAGCAAGTATTCAGCCCACATTAAATTATTTTGGCAATGAAACTTATGAAGAAAAACACAATAAAAATGCTGCAAAGAACTTTTCCAAATGTTTCTTTGAAAGAATTTGTACACAGCCAAGAGCTGCTGGTCCCACACCAGACTCCTGGGCCAACCTTTTCTTTCTTTCTTTTCATTTTCTAAAGATTTTATTGGTACCTTTAAATTTTCAAGGTTTTATAGGCAGAGAGAGTCTTGCCAATGACTTTTCCTCTACAACTCTGAAAGATTTGTTTTCAGAGTTTTACCATTATTTTAAAGTATTTTAGGGTGCAAGAACTGCAGACTTTGCTTGATTTAACAGCTGCGAGATGCTGCTAAATGCCTGATATGGCAGTGAAACTGTTATCAGCTTGATTATCTACACAGAGTCTGTAAGGGAAAAGTCACCCAGGTAGAAATGAAAATCTGAGAGTCCCATAGTTGCTCACCTGCATTTGACACCACAGAAACCAACTACAGCCCTTGTCTCCTAACACAGAAATGTATTAAGAATTTCAAGGCCACCTTTCAAGATGGCAAAAGCTCCACTCAGGTTGATTCTTTCAGGAAACATCTCACTGAAGTTATTGCTAATTGTCACCTATTTCCTTCATGTTCAGTTTAGACTTCTGAAAGGAGCAATTCTGTGTTTTAAAGACAAAACTGAAGCCAAACACTAAAACTTTCAGCTGCTTAAATCTTTCTTGGCTGTTTAGTTGCAATGAGAATTTTCTGTGATATGGGTTTTGAACAGTACTAAAACTACAGTTCATTAAGACTCTGGTTTTTGCCCTAATAATATTAATCTTTAATTCTGTAGAAAATGAGATGAGTTTTCAAGCTACATTTGCTTCTAGAAAAACAATTTTCTTTCCTTAGCACAAAATAAACATCTGCTTACTTCTATTTTACTTTAAAAAATGTCTTCAGAAAAATGCTTGGGAAATATTGCAATAATGTCATATAATGCAAAACTTTACCAGGATATCCTGGAATTTTGGGAAGCTCCAAGCTGTTCTGGGTTACACAGCCTACAGTGGGCTGTGAAATGTATACGGTACTGTGAAAAACATCACATCTGCTTTTAACCACTGTGCTGGATGAGCATAGGACAAACAAAATTCATGTCAGAAGCCGAGGAGAAGTCATGTCACACTTGAGCTGCACTGAACTTCCTCAGTACTTCTGGGAGCTGTCCTGACCAGTCCCTAAGCTGTGTGTGCCTTCCCTGAAGCAGTTCAGAAGTTGTTCACAGAACCAAAAACATGCTCACATGTTCCCTCGAGACTGGGCTCAAAGCACTGGAATTCTCCTCCCCCCCCATTAATCCCTGATGTACAACAAACAACATCTTGCATGGTTAGGAAAAAATATTTTTTACCAAACAAACCCTATTGTTTCTTGCAGTTTCCTGACACTGGCTGGACTTTGGGGAGAGCAATAATTCCGTAGGCTCCAAATCAGCCAGTTGGCTGGTTTGGATGCTGCTCTGGTGAGGACACCAAGGAGCCTCTGAACACAATGCAGAGCAGAAACTCTCACACACACAAAAAATATCTCAAAATTCAAAAATGCTTTCATTAACACCCTGTGTGCCAGTCAGAATTCAGGCTCTCTCAGGATTAGGAATGCCAATACAATTCTGTAGTAAATGCTGGAGATCACCCCAGAAAACTCTGTGGTGCAAGTTATTACAGTAAATTCAACACATCTAAATCCAAACTTTTAGTTATGCAATAATACAAATTGCAGAAACGATTTCCCTGGAAATGTTTAAGGCCAGGCTGGATGGGGCTTGGAGCAACTTGGGATAATAGAAGGTGTCCCTGCCCATGGCAGGGGGCTAGAATGAGATGACCTTCAAGCCAAACCATTCTGTGATTCCATGATAAAATTTACTGCTTATATTTCCTTGGAAGTTGCTACAAACCCATGTTTTATAGTTAGGTCAGCAAAATAAATACTAATTAAATTAATAATGGTCCTGTTATGCAAACACTAGAGTGATAAATTATAGCTTGAGCCTGCTATTGCCCAGAACACAGTTATTTTTCTAAAGATTTATTAGTTTTGGAAGCACTTACCATGCCTGTTGTATTTTTCAGAAACAGAACAACACTTCTTCTACCCTTTATTGGATAAGACATAAATAACAATCCTGAAGAGGTGTGGCCATTAAAAATCATCTGCTATCTTTGGCAAGAGCCTGGAAAGCGAGCTCCAGCAATCAATCCAGGTCCTTAGGGTGGATAGAAGAATTCTGTCTCTTATCCACTTCCCAGGTTATTCCAGATCCTGAGTTCAAGCAGATCTAGTATAAAACTGCACCTGACGGCACCTGTAGTTTTGAAGCCAAAACTTCCCTCTCTGCTACATTGTAACTTTCTTTTCACAGCAAAGGGAAATTCCTGACTCTTCACTGACATCTGGCATTCAGTTGTCACCCACAGGTACTAAATAATCTCTATGGTCCCTTCCAACCCAGACCATTCTAGGATCTTAAGAATGAGATGATTTTCTACAGAAAATTACTGCTATTAAAAAGAATATATATATAAAGAATATATAAAGAAAATCTCTTCCTGAAATCTTCACTCGACTGTGGGCTTGTGCCTACCAGACAAAGATTGCTAAACTATTTCTAATTGAAGATTAACAAAAGTCTGGAATACTGAATTTGTGGTGATAATTTCAAGTCTTGACCTGTATTCTGAATAATTTTAAGATTTATAACTGATTTATAATTAAACCATGTAAATGGTTAAGGCTTGACATCATCATATATATAAAGAAAATACAGAGCCCCTTGTATCTATTCACTCCCCTTTCAGTGTGTATTAAACTGTTCTTCACTTCCGACTTTTATTATCTCCCCCCCTTTTTTCTTCTTCTGTAAGTCTGACCCTCAGGCAGATTCTTTGTCCCACTGAACTGAAGTCAGAGAAGTACCCGACTAAAAGGCCAAGTTTCTCTTTCCCCATCAGCTGCCATAGCTTTCTCCCCAAGATACTAATTTATTTACAAAGATCTGTGAATTACAGCACTTGACAATGAAGTATTGGTGCTTTAAATAATTGTTACTGAAGACACATCAGCCAAACAAAGAGGTAAAACCTTGGCTGGGATAATTTTGCGTCCTCACGGCAAGATTTAGTTGCTATGTCCTTTCTGGAGAATGATAAAATCCTGGAGCTGGGGATGTAAATATCTTTGTCTGTCTGAGCTAAGTGCTGCTGTAGAATATATTTGCTAAATGTTCTAGCAGAGGTTAGAAAATTGCTTGGAATGGCCTGGAAACTGATCTGAATCAGAGACAGTTGGTAGAGGAAACAGTTTCATGATAATCAGAAAAATGTTTACATTCTTAGTATATACAATGTTACCTGTTAAGAAAAAAAAAAAAGTGCCATTTAAAATTGATTTACTAACCTGACTATAAGAGACAGTGCATTTTTATTGCATCATTCACAGCCAGGTGACATGCAAAAAGAGCCTGTCTGTGCCAGCACTTCCCCTTCAGATGTTTCTGTCACTTCTCACCTCTTCTCTGGCTCCCCATCTCCTCACTCCCTCCCACCTGAAACAGCCTCTCCGTGGCCTTTTACCCTTTTACTCCTTCTGCTGCATCTTCTAGTCCATCCCTTTTCCACCTGAACAGTTTATTTCCATTCTGCACACTGTCAGAATATCTACTGATTTCTCTGCTTGTCTAGTGTGACTCAGGCAGGAAGTTGATCTTGGGATGCACCAAAGTATCTCCAAAAAAGACTATAAATCATGGTGCTGCTTTTCCAGCTACAGAGCAGACAGCACTGAAGCTTGTGGAATGGTCCTGTTCTCTTCTCACCTCAGCAAAAAGGTTCCTGAAAATTCCACTTTAGTAAGAAGTAGAATTTTCAGGTGGACCTTTACTTTCACAAATATTATAACTCTGCTCCTGCAGAGGAGACTCATGTAATCTAAAAACTAGTACACGACTAGCAATTGTCAGATTTAGCACTGACCGCATGGCCTGCCCCAAAATGGTGGTGACTGATCCACGGCCTATCACAAAATGGCGGTGACTGACCCACGTGCTGTCACTAAATGGTGGTGACTGATCCACGGCCTATCACAAAATGGCGGTGACTGACCCATGTGATGTCACTAAATGGCGGTGACTGACCCATGTGCTGTCACAAAATGGCGGTGATTGACCCATGTGCTGTCACAAAATGGCGGTGACTGACCCACATGCTGTCACTAAATGGCGGTGACTGACCCATGTGCTGTCACTAAATGGTGGTGACTGACCCATGTGCTGTCACAAAATGGCAGACAGACTTGTGTCTGGATAACTTAAAGTTTGTGAAGTGCCCTTACTTTGTCTGGATGCTGTTTTAACATTTGCCAAGTACCTTATTCTACCTTAATGCTCTAAAGTCTGCAAGTAACAGCCTGTTATTGAACCTCCTGAAATTCTGTTGTTTCTCCCACATATCACCCAGAATAAATCAAACAACCTTCCCCTAAACCTGCAGAGGGGGCTGGGGCATAAAAATCTTTAATTCTAAATTAGTTGCTTAAAAACCCAACCAACCAAGCCAAACCCATCTCACTGAAAGGAAATACTATCTTTTAAATGGCTCTTGCTAAGTAATTGCATTTTATTCCACTTCATTGTTCCCAGGTACATAATTCCTGGCTCCCCTGCAGTACTTAAAAGCCGTGTGCATGTGGCACCTGGGTACATGGGTTAGTGGGGGCCTTGGCAGTGTTGGGGGAATGGCTGGACTCTGATCCACGAGGGCTTTTGCAACCTTAAAGACACGAAGGTTCCATGACAAAAGAAATATACTTCCAATGTATTCCTTGGGAACCCACTTTCAGGTTCCCGTGGGCAGGGGTGCCCTCTCCTGGGCACGGACTCTGTGCTTCCAACCCCAGTTCTCCTGTATTCCAAAACCTCCCCAAACTGTGCTGCAGGGGAAAAACAACAACAACCACCAAAAATCAAACAAACAAAAAACCCCACACACAAACAAAACAAACAAAAAAAACACAAAGAAAAAAGGCAGGCAAACTACTTGCAGCTGGCTCAGGAAAGTCTATGAAACAATAAAAGGCACCTCATTCTATCAGTGTGTGTGAGAAAAAACCCCAGTGTTTTTGAGAAAAAACACTATTAGAAAACACTTATAGGAAAAAAGAGTGGGCTTGGGTGCCACAAAAGTGGAAAAAGTGTTTTTTCAGTCTAAAACCTCCTGGAAGTATGATAGACCCTGAGAAACACACACATCTGGCTGTGGATAACCCATCCCTTACTAAAATACTCTGCCCAGGTTGGGTTCAATTTCAGCAAAGAACTGCCTGAAATTTGGAGGTCAAGCACATAAGTCTTAGCTAGAGATCAAGTAATTTATTAGAATAATTTATTAATTATATTATATTATATTACGGCCTACAATCAAAAAGGACCGTGAGAACTGCATTTTTTCCAATACACTAGCAGTATGAAAATTTCAAAAAAAATTCAGGAATGCTTATTGAAAATCTAGATCTGTTTGTTCTAGACAGTGAAATACTTGGATCAAGTGATGCTTACAAGATCAGCACCTTGAAAATAAATCTGAAAAGGCACTTCAAAGTCATTACAAGAAAGAACTCGGAAAATGAATGAGAGTAATTATCAAAAATTGAATTTTAGAATTAAAAAAAGCATAAATGTATGAAGGGCTTTGAAGCTGCAGTTCACCTTTCCTTTCAATAGCAGTTCCCCCTTGCAATTCTGGATGGAAACATGAGTTTCTACTACAGCACAGTTAAAAATCATATTTTTTCCTGTTACAGACAGAAAATCACTTACCTGATCAGCAGCAAAACTGTGGATTTTTTTTTAAAGCTCAGACATTCAGAGGTGTGTGTATATATTTAGGCACTAGAATATACCTGCTCCTGCAGTGTTTTCTAACTTCATTTAAAGCCCAGCCATGTGTCTCTCAGCAGTGAGAAGCTTTAGCCACCCCCGGACTGTGCTATTAAAAACAGTGACACCTCTTTGCATAAAAACAATGCCGGAAAGCTCAGTGCTGAGGGATCCATTTCCCTGAGCACTCAGACGTAGCTAACTAAGGGATTAACTCACCCCAGGTACAACTGCAACCACTGCAATACCAGAAAAAGAGGCCAAACACGTTTCAAGGTCAACGCAGATTCTTTCTGAGCTTTACAAACAACCTTTTCCACCACCCAGAGCTTCTCTCAGACAAAAATGCTTCCCCCCGCCCCCAAACAACTGCAAAACGCAGCAGTTTCAGCAGCTAATTCTCCTGGGATGAAGGGTAAAACTGGCTATTTTCTAGCTATATCAAACATGCATCACTGCTGCTCAACCCACCTTGTTACATCTGGCAGGAGTCTGTCTTTCTAAGAAAAGAAATCAGTACATATATTTCCTTAACCTAATGCTTTTAATACGGAATTTACCAAAAAGTGAGGTTCTTTATGGACCTGAAAAAAAAAAAGCTTTTGAGCATTTGTTCACCTAATAAGTGTGAGGGAAACACAGAAAACACCAAAATACTACAGATTTTTCAGCTAAGAGAAGCAGCTACACACATAGAGTATGGGGTCTTCCCTCACATCTGGCATCTCCAGAATGTTTGGATGCATGAAAAATCCTAACAGCAGAAAGCTGGAGTATGGACCTTTGTGTCCCTGACAGCACAGTGTGCTGGGGTTTGGGATAAGCCTCATTAATACGGAGACGAGGGCATCAATGGAAACTAATTCATAATGCCTGTCTCTGATTTTACATAATGCTATATCCAGGTTTTTAAAACAATTTCACTCTTTGGTTGGAAGTCAAAAGGATCCATGCAAAAAATTTAATACTCCAAAGAGCAGAAAAAATTGGTGCTGTGCTTTTTCAGCTTGCCAAGTTAAAGGAATGTTTTTGAGGAGACTCTTACATAAATGTTCCCCGACCTCTGAATGAACCAACAGGTCTTAAAAACTGCGTTAGCCAAAGCAAATTCCCACAGCAAATGAAACATTTAGCCTGAGTGCATCACATTTTTTTTTGAGCGACACAAAGGAAACTCCAAATGGCAAGCTAGTGTTTCCTGTTTGGGTATAAATGAGCCCAATAAAGCCGAAGTGAGCAGCTGCCAGCATCTAGATAGTAAAACTGGAATACACCACACTGATTCCTCCTGGAGCATGAAGCTGAAGCTGAGGGGAGCAGTTATGCAATGCCTGTAGTCCAGACTGCTGCTAAACAACCTACTGCTCCTCAAGGAAGGCAGGGAGCACTAGGAAAGCCATCCTACAACCCCAACCGGGATCTCATTCTAACTCCATTCCCTACAGCATGTCCAAGAGCCTCGTGCAGTCCATAAACCCCTGACCATCCATTATTCTGTGCACTGAGGCAAAGCTGCCAGGAATGAAACAGACTGGGGGCCATTTAACTCTGTTCTGTGACATAGATACACAGGCATGAAGAAAACTGCACTGACAGCCTGAGTTCTGCAATTTAAATACTCATCTCCACAAATCAAGGGGCTTTTAGCAGTTTTTGGCAAAGAAATGTGCATCCTTAGGTCACGTTTCTTCTTGCAGTCTATTAAATAAAAAAGAAAAATCAATAAAAACAACCTGTACGTGGATATTAGAAAAAGAATTTTGCAATAATCCAGATGCACCAATGCAGGGTGACATCTCAAGAGGTGAATTCATGTCACATATAACATTCATGAAGTTCCTCAAGTAAATTCCTTAGAGCAAAACTGTCTTCTGCACTCAGGAAAACAGCTCTTAGCAGTCAGGTCCTGTTTCCAGGGTTCAGTGAACTACTATAACATGCAACACAAAACCCTCCCTTATGGCTGTGCTCATGGTGTGAAGGAGCAAAAAAACCACAAATAAAATCTGCATTTCAAAATTCCTTAATTAGTTTTGTTTATACTCCCCTACACAAACTTTTATGGTGTCAGAATCAGGCCTTTGACACAGCTTTGTGGTGGTATATCCTTGGGTTTACAAAGATATTCAGCATCCCAACATCAAATTTCAGCTATAAAAGGTAACACAGGCTGCAAGCTTGGAATAGCAATTAAGTTTGTTCCCAAATCAAAGCAAAATGTCTTCCTATAATAAGCTGTGGGGGTTTAATCCATGATAAACTTCAGAAACAGCTCACACATTTGACCTCTCACGAGCTTTTGTTTTTCAACTTGAAGGACATTCTAAACTTTGAGAGAGCAATGATGAGGAACAGTTTATTTGCCCAACTTCCTTCCATAAACCAGAAATATTTAGATGAAAACAGTAATAAAGGATTCTATCAAACACGCTGGAATGCTTAGCCATAAACAGTACATTACAGAAAAAAAACAAGTGTGTTTTGCTAAATCATTTTAGTATTTTTGGCAGTAATTTTACAGATAAAGCAGGAGATATGTTCCTTTTCCATATACACTTCCAAATCGTGGCCAAATCACAGGGATAACAAGAAACAATATTTGTATCATTCTACTCATCGTAGGAAAAAAAATTGAGAAAAAGAAAAAAAAATTAAATCTTTATCCCACTGAAATCAGTCACAGAATTCCTGCTGGCAGCAGCAGCAGGTTCAAGATTTCAGAGACTCTCTGGAAGGATGAATTTAGATTAATTCAGTCAAGTGAAGCATAAAAATCAACACATTTGGCCAAAATTTGGAAAAAACTTGGGCCCACAACAGGTCACAGTGGTGCTCATCCAAAGAGCAATTGGAAAGAAAGAAACCATTCCAAACCCAGGGAACCAACAGTACAGGAACACAACAGCTCCTTTGCTCAGCCCTGTACCACAAATCTGTGTTTTCATTATTTAACAGTGTAAAAACATTCTCTCACATGGAGGAGAAAAATAAAATTATAAAAGCCTAAAGCACCAAATACATTTCATTTGGCCACAATATTGGAGTTAAGTTTTCCTTATATTCGGTATTTTCCTGTCTTTCAGATTTTTAAAGCCTATGTTGTGGTCAAGGCCTCACTTCTGCATTTCAGCACCTCCCAGAATTCAGCCTGATTTTCCACCACCATCTTCAACCCAAACTTTGAATTGTGACATGAGTAGCTTCTGACAGCAAATAACATGATCTAGACTCATTCCTGAGCCAGACTTCTCATTTTGGATCCAATCCTTGGGGAGCTGGCAGCACTGGAAAAGCAAGCTCCAGGCTCTCGTGGTCAGTCAGCTACACTCTGTGCCAGTTTGACACATTCATGTCAACATCACCACACTGCAGCACTGGGAAACACTGGGAAGTAACAAAATGCAGCACTGGGAATTGGAATTACCTGCAGGATCAGCAATGAATGGTTATGCTGCATTAAAGCAGTTTAAAGCATCCCTGCTCCTATTTTCTCTCAATTTCTACAACTAGTTCATTCTAAACAATCTGCATCAGAAGGGGAAAAGGTCACCACATATATTTTAAAAAATTGCAGTCGTGTGCACAGTCAGTCTCTGGGATCTTACTGCAGAAACCATTACTCTAAATCTCCAAACAAAGCTTATCTCTCACTCTTCCAGCAACAGCATTTAAAATGGAAAAATGCAAGCCTAGCAAAGCTTTTATTAGCAAATTAATCTCAGCTTGTTTACTTTGCAAAATACAAGAGAATTATTAGTTGCACTCTGGAGCAAACACTTAAGCAGGAATGGAGTAAAACCCATGAACTGCGCCGTGATTACAGAGGAAAATCAGGGATTCTTGATAAATGGCCCCACATGAGAATAAATGGACCTGCTTCCAGTCCCTCCCCATTTTCCTTCTGACAAAGCTGCACCTACCTTTTCCACTTACAGAAGTTGATAAGGACCTAGTGCTCATCTGTAATTCTGGCAATGCATTAAAGAAATTCCTAAAAATAAGGAACAGAAATATTTCCAAACAGTTGACTGAGTATTAAGTACCTCAGCTTTACAGAACCTAAAAAAACCCAGCCTTGTTTCATTACGTGGTCAGTTGGACTTCAACAAAATGCAGAAAGAACCTGAGTTCTAAAGTAAATCTGAACTAAAATCCCTTTAGTTGTACCCACAAGGTTTAGGCTACACTGATACAAAACCTCTGAAATGTTCCTCTTCGCCAAATTCCAATTTCCAGCTGTTTCTCAAAGCAGATACAACGTGCCTAGAGAGTACTGCCATTATTTGTATTTTATTAGATATATTTCTAAGCAACTGCTTTCCTCCAGTAAGAGATTTTATGTTTCTTTTCTAGACAGAAAGGGCTCAAGGTCAGGAATTCATTCAGAAGAACATGTTCCCTGCCTGCAGCAGCTCCCATTAAGGTATGTTTGAAAAACCTCTGTCAGCAACCCCAGCAGGACAGGGGTCAGTTTTCTCTTCAAACTGAGGTGCTGAAAGAAAATCGTGCTTTTTTTTTCCACTAGACCACTCAAATCCAGTCCAGCCTTTCAAAACTTCCAGAAAATCTACAGTTTACATGTTATTCTGTTAGAAAAAGTTCAGGGTTCACTGTTTCCTAAAACAAGTTCCCAAAGTGAAACACACACACACAAGGACAAATGGGAATCCACCACAGCCCTCAAATAGGAAGCAGGACTAAAGCCAGGCAGATCATCTCCTCTGCTCAAGTTTAAGTATTTCAAAACTTACCATGTCTCTGCTTGAAGACTCCTGGCCCATCTCAGGTCATCTAAGAGTGGAAAAGCAACTTCTTGGCTTGCTTTACTTGGCTGCAAAAGCGCATTTCAACTATGAACAAAGACGTTCTCACCCTCTTGCACTTCCAAGGATCCATCATTTACCACAGGTTTGCATTCTACCCACTCTGGAACAACTGCACACCACTGAGCAACAGTTCCCCAGCAAGTTCAAAAGAAGCACAATCAGGCCCAAACTCCTGAATAGCAGGACTGGCTGATGCTGAAGGCTGGCATTTGTTTCCAGTTAACAACAGTCTTCCTGTTACAGCGTGTGTGGTACCCATGCACATTTCAAGTGGCTTTTCAACCTTTCTATAGCCCCTCCATTTCACACATTTGAGCCTTGGGCTACTAAAGCCAAAATCAAGCTTGTGACAGCATCCCAAATTCTCAGCTGGACTCAGTAGCAAATACCACACCCATCTTTTTACTGCTCAAGTGTGGATATAAACATGTGATTTCCCTACCGTAAAGTTACATGCCACAGGGAAATGTGTTTCCCTTCCCTACCCTTCAAGCCTAAAAAGACCAGGTATTATTAAACCTCAGAGCATACAGTACAATACTACATATTTTCATTGGGATTTGAGTTCCAGGGGCTCTGAGAGCTGGAAGATTTAATCTAGAAGCCCAATTCCTATAAATAAGGCAGCAGCAGTCCCTTCCTTTTTTTCTTTGTAACAGAACTAGGGGATTATATTAAGTAAAGCAGGTTAAAAAATGTTATTTACAATTACTCAAACTGCAAAGTTAATTAAGGCAATCAAATTATGAACTGGCAGCTTCACAAATGGCATCAAGCTCAACTCCCTAAATAAAGGAACATATGGATGTATGCACTCACCTTCATCATGAACTTAATTTACACACGCTTCTTCCAAACTCAAAGCCCACAGCAGCACCACAGGATAGTTGTGTGCACCAAAAATTCATCAAAACCATCAGTGCCACTGATGAACAGTATCAATCCCTTATTCTGAATTTTTTGTGATTCCTCACTTAGGAGAGCAGTAGCTGCTGTTGCTTAGTGCTACACTGAGCTTCAAAGGAACAAGGTATTTTATTTACTGTCAGAAATCAGAGCAATTAAATATGGGTAGTCTAAGGATATCAAGTGAGAAAAGGAGGAGCCCTGCTGCCAGCTGGCCACATGGCTACACAAATGGAGGGCTTTGCAAAGACAACCAGGGATTGTCCTGACACCTGTCCGCTTCCCTTTGGCATCCTCAGTCCACAGAGGGAGCAGTGCACAAGCTCCTTCCATTATTTCCAAGCTCAGCAGTGTTGAACACTGGGCTACTTCAAAGAGGCACAACAGCGAGGTGGAAAAGCAGTGTACACTGTGAAGGACAGGCTGATTAACTTCTGAAACAGCATCAAGATGAAAGACAGAGACAGAAAAAGGTTTTAATCCAATGCCTGCTGATCAGAACCTGGCAGGCCCACAGCTGACAGGAGTTTGAGCACCCCCCTGTGTACAGCACCAAATTCAGAAGTACTTCAGCTTTTTTTTTTTCTTTCTAGAAACCATGGAATCTTGCCAAAAATGACACTTTGCCCTTGAAAAAAATTCTTGCACTTCAAGGAATCCACCCCAGTAACTCAGCTTTGAATGAAGAGTTCAGATTCCCCCGAAGAACCACCAGGTGGACTGGCAAGGTGTCAAGTTCTCTGGCAGACCACAGCATTCCACTTCAGCACCCTGTAAAAAGTGTTGGATCATGATGACATCTCATTCCTGAGTGGGACGGGGACCAAACCGTCTTTCCTACAGTATTTCAGGCTAATGAGCAGGGGGAAGTCAGGAAGGAAACTGCCCTTCTTTCTAAAACTTCAATTCTTTTATTACTACCAGGTTTGGATCATTTACTTACAATTTATTTGTTTTCAGCAAAGCCAGAAGAGGAAGCAAGCAGGAGAGGTGGTGGCACAGCTATAGATCACATCACTTAAATAATACGGTACCATTCACAAAGGACATTGCACATGCTTTTTCAAAAGCTGTTTCTCAGACAACATAGCAATGTGTTTTTCCTGATTTCTCCTCCAGAAACCCTACTCAGCCCTCCCACAGTCAACCAGCTCATTCAACCCAAAACAGATCATTATGATTGATCATTAATCCTAAATTAAGACGTATGTAGTGTGTGCTCTCCCAGCTGTATGCATATAAAGGGAACCCAGAAAGGCCACTTCAGCAATTTTGAGTTCTGTCAGAACAGAACCCGTTCAGGTCCAGGTTCTTGACTGATTTCAGTTCCTCAAGTTTAAAATTCCTCCTAAGTACCTGCATTACTCCAACAACCCTCTTCCAGACTCAGTGTTCTCCTCAAATAATGGTGTTAAGAAATCCACCTCCAAATACACTTGCTGAAGGAAACTTAAGTCTCTTTTAATTGGCACTGGCAGATCACAGTTGCGATTTTATGAGGTTAAAAGGGTGTAAAACATAAATAAAGGGAGAACTGAAAATCTAACAAGGCCAACTTCCTGCACTGAACATGTGAGGCATTTTTCAGCGACTAGTTTCACAGCCCTCTTCGTGCTTCCCACGAAATCTCATGAAAAGACGTATCTGGTTTCTGCATGCCCTGTTCCCAGCCTGGGTACACGGACCCCTCTCAGGTGAGCCCGCCTGAGGAAGGGGAGGGGCTTTCCCTCAGAGCTGCACGGAGCACCAGCTCCCTCTACTGACAGTTTCCCAGACCAAAATTCACTCCACCTTTGCAACGTCTTTTTCCAACTTCAGCTGAGGGAAAACGACAATGTCATTGAAAGAAATTCTTCACACACTTTAAAAACGCAGACAAAATTTCCAACCTATAATGCACACCTGGAAAGGGCTTTATCACATCAATTCTGACCTCCTTACCTGTGGGTTTTGAACTGTTACGTACTGAGATGCTTTTTGCTGCTTTGACTTGTAGTTTCCCACCTGTTTTGGTTTGGGCTTTTTTTTGGTATAAGAATATCCTGGCAGCATCCAGATGTAACTCTATCACTGATGTCCTGAGATTCATAACCAGACAGTGAAAACATCCCCACAGGTAAAGTGCAGCATTATTAGTACCATGACATCAGCACTTCTTCTCCAAAACTCCTGGTTTTAGTCAGAAATTGTATCTCAGGCCTATCTGTAAAATTTCATTATGCTATCACCACAATTCAAATAAATGCTTCCAATTCTATGTCAGAAATTCTGCTCCTAATTTTTTGTTAGCTTACATCAAAGTAGTAACTTGGAATCTTTATAAAACTTAAATAATTCCTGACCATCGTAACCAAACACCCCCCCCAACAAACTCTCTACCTTTAAGACTTAGAGTAAAGAAGAGGCAGCCTAGATGGATCACAGTTTAAGACTCACCTGCACAGCTCCTTATAATACAGAAGACAAACTCAGATTGTTTTAATTGCAGAATCACCCTTGAAACAAAGCTTCCTATTAAAGACACATTTGTGCTGACCAATCCTTCTTTAGGGCCAGACAGTGCTTTATTTGGAAAATAAATATACAGCAAATAAGTACATCTCAATAAATCAGCACTTCATTCCTTAGACAGCTCTTCCTGCAGTTCAGTGGCGTAATTTCTTAAAGCTGTATTTGGCAGCCAAGGCAGCCACGATGTCCCTGTAAGGAGTATCCGAGTCGGATTTGGTCCTTGGAATGCAACACAGCCGGCGGAAGGTGGGAGAGCGTAGCAGGAGGTTGTGGGAGAGCCCCACGAGGCTTGAGAACAGCCAGTACAGCGCCATGGACTGCAACAAGACAAGCAGAGTTCAGAGTCCTTGCACGCAAGGAAAACACCAGTTTTAGGCAGCTTTTCCCCAGCCACAACCACGGGTTACTCCCAGTTATTGATAAAAGCAACTCACCTAAAACACTCCTCCTTTCAATAACAATAATGGCTTCCATGTCAAATGTAATTGTGTCTCTGAACTCTTCTGGGGAAAAGTGTCATCTACACTGAGGCTTGGCAGTCCATATATTAATTCATATTAAATTTGCTTCAAGTTCCGTATTTCAGACTACAAACTGATGAGCCAACCAACCAGATACTTTGGATTTTGCTAAGAATATTCTGCAGTACAACACCTGGTAAAAATGAGAATTGTTTGAAGAAATCTGAAAAGTTTCCTAATTTAAGAATTACGAGGGTTTCCTCTTCCACTTAACAGACCTCTGTCTATTATGTCTTACATAAAGTTTTCCTCTCATTTTTGAGACTGCACAAAGGACGTAACTCGCTCTGAACATCCTCTCAAGTTTGCAGATTCTTCCCTCTCGGACAAAGATGCTCCAGATGTGTCAAGAACATTTAAACATACACAGAGACAAAATGTCTGATTTGTTTCCAGGCACACAGCAGCAGGAATGTGAAACACATGAGGCATTTGGGGTCCCCTCTAGGCACCAGAACATATCAGTCACAGATCATGGATGTCACCTCAGTACTTACGGAGGGCACTGTGGCAGCAACAGGGATCATCACCACAGACACCACACGGAAGAAATTTGTAACAAGCTTCTGGAACCTGGAAACTTGCACTTTTCTTTGCGAAGCAAAGATCTGAAAGAGGAGAAACTCACATTTATGAACAAGCTCTTTTTGAAATTACAAAAGTGAGGATTAACACCCAGAAAGATGATCAGATCATCATTCCCAGAGACATTTCAGTCAAGACCAAATTTTACTGAGACTCAGATAAATCTGAGACATGTCACATCACAATCTGTCACCTCTGAACAATGTCACCAGCACATTCAAATACACAGAATCAACGGGTTATTTTTCAGTTCTGCCCAGTGCATTTAAAGCAGTGATAATCAGGAACCACCTTTATGTTTTACAACTGGATAATGCTATCTAAAAATTCTATAAAAAGAATCATCCCTTTGCCATCACCCTGTTTATTCTGCCAACGTACCTCCACTATCAGCAAATTCACCAGCCCCAGGGAAACTGGCAAAATCCACATGGAATCGGGTGCTGTGAGGTCTGTAAACCACAGTGCTCCTCCTGATGAAAACTGCTCTTGAACTACAGGAATAATTTAAAGAAAATACAGAATTCAGTATGATTTGATGCCTCAAGTGAGCCAAAATTGTACCATGTTTTAAATCAAACCGCCCACGTTTCTAGGTACATTTTATCTACATGATAAATGTTAATAAAATAGAAATCTCTGGTTTAACAGTCTGCTACCAACATAAGTGAAAAAAGGTGGGAGATACAAGCAGAGATCCTGCTATGTTCATGAGAGCCACTGACAGGTAAATGTGCAATAAAAACTACTTTGATCTCAACCATTTTACACGTTACTGAGAAATATAAGAATGCACTAACATACAGTATTTCTTTTCAAAGTAATTATATTTTTTCTAATAACTGTGTAACTAGCTACATTTTTGTTTAAAAGAACAAACTATAAACTCTTCTCTAAAAAAACCTAGATGCAATTTTTTTAATTTAAAAACTTGCACACATTCACCTTGTCTACACTATTTCACATGGAAGAAAAAAAACCCAGATTAATAGTGAGTGCACTGTGGCATGGGCAATATTACTTGCTAAATAGGCTTATCAGACTATATTAAATTTAAAACCAAGTTCGAACTACATGACATTTGAAAACCTAGTAGCTGACTGTTTTTAGATCAGCTTACACATCCAGCTTAGGAGACTGTGTTCTTTAACCAGTGAAGTATCTGTGAAAATAGTAAGTATATAAAACATGACTATTAAAGAAGACATCTGTCTATATTACCTTCTGAGCCCACAGCACCGACGCTGCAGTTGCGCAGAGCCAGGGACACACAGACCCACATGGGGATCTGCACCCACACCAGCAAGGTGGCTTTGAAGGGGTGGCAGTTGTCCCTGATGTACAGCTCTGTAACAATCCTCCGCAGGTTCTTCTTGAAGTGGAACCTTTTACAAAGAAAACCATAGATTTCAGAGCTTTAAAATGGATGAAGTCTGAAAGGGAATAGAACAAATAAAGTGCAGGAGGGGAAAGGAAATCTTAGCTTTGGGCCACAGCAGAATCTTGCTGTAAAGTGGCTGTTTGTGGGATCTTCCCCCTGCTGCCACCCCTTACTCTGGAATAGATTTATAAGGTGAGTACAAAACCCCTCGTACCTGGCCACCTTTTCAGACCAACCCAGCTGCTTTCCACGCACCGAAACTTCATAGCGAAGGCGCTCAGCGAGTCCTTTAATCTCAGGCTGCAAGTTTTCCAGCTAGCTAAAGAAAAGGAGAAACATTTGGGCAAAGTTGCAGGTAACAACCACTTCCTCTCACCACATTTGTTATTAATTATCACCATATAATTAAAAACCTGTACAGATATTAACTGTATTCATTGTCACTGTGTAACATAACTTAATATCTACATCGATATTAAACATATTACCACTGCATAATTTAGTACCTGTACAGGTATTAAACACGCAGGTGAAGGACAAGGTGTCTTGAAGACATGGCATCAGTGAACAACTTTTAACAAAATAACCACGTGAAGATAACAGTGACAAGTATTTACAGTAACAATCAGAGATCCTCTCTTACTCCTTCACAAAATGAAAACAGAATTTTACTCTTTTTTGATGTTATTTAAGAAGACAATGAGTTCAGTCCCAGACAAAATCAGGGCAATTCTTAACAAGCATCTTTTTGCCTTCATTCAGGACTCGTGACCAGCTACTTTACTTAAAAAGCCCTATCAACCCAACGCTAATAATAAATAATAATAGAAATTAATAATATAAAACACTAAATTGCAAAAATTACTGCATTCTATACGATAATGCACTGTATATACTATGTATAAGTATATTGTATTAGAAACGATGTTACGACAATAATATCTACGAAAGGAAACAAATGTCATCGGTACACAACTTGGCAGTAACCAAAATCAGTCACTATCCTCAGTATAAGAGATCTCATACGCGAGAGCAATAGATACTCACTTTTGCAACCAAAAAAGAGCAAAAATTAACAGAAGCCCCCCAAAAATCGATGCAATAAAAGATTTGTGATGCTTATTTNCTCACCCCCACCGCTGCAGGCGTGCGCATGCGCGGCCTGCGCGCGGCTCGAGGCCGCGCCTCCGCGCCGCCATGGTGCTTGAGGGCAAGGGGAAGGGCAGGGGACCATATTATTGTTTTGATTTTATTCTGCTGTAATCATAGTCTGTTTAGGGGTCGGAACGGAGCTTAAAAAATCATTCGCTCCCAACGCCCCACTGCCATGTGCAGGGACACCTCCCACTACACCACAGAATCAGAATATTCAGAATCAAATGGGACCCACAAAGATCAATCAAAGTCCAGCTCCTGGCCCTGTACAGGACACTCCCAAAAATCCCACCATATGCCTGAGAGCATCGTTCAAATGGTTCTTGAAGCTTCTTGCTCAAAGTCTTACCTTCCCTGGCTTTGAACACTGCAAGGGCTGGGGCACCCACAACCTCCCTGGGCAGCCTGTGCCAGGGTGTCGAGCAATTAATCATTC
>WEIV01025116.1:0-54445 GCA_013390005.1 Calyptomena viridis | reverse complement strand
AAAACATTTGTGATGCTCATTTCACTCACCCCCCCCGGCCTCCCAGAGCTCCTCACCCCTCAAGAGTCCCACCAACAAACCGAACAAACCCCCCGCAACCCGCTACAATAAAATAATTGTGACTGTTACTTCGCGCCCGCCCCGAGCTCCGCCTTCATCCCGTCCCTCAGCGTCTCCCGCCTTCAGCGCCCCCACCTTGGCCAGCAGCCGCCCCTGGTGCGCGGCCAGCGGGAGGGTGACGGCGGTGCGCNGAGGGCAGGGGACCATATTATTGTTTTGATTTTATTCTGCTGTAATCATAGTCTGTTTAGGGGTCGGAACGGAGCTTAAAAAATCATTCGCTCCCAACGCCCCACTGCCATGTGCAGGGACACCTCCCACTACACCACAGAATCAGAATATTCAGAATCAAATGGGACCCACAAGGATCAGAGTCCAGCTCCTGGCCCTGTACAGGACACTCCCAAAAATCCCACCATATGCCTGAGAGCATCGTTCAAATGGTTCTTGAAGCTTCTTGCTCAAAGTCTTACCTTCCCTGACTTTAAACACTGCAAGGGCTGGGGCACCCACAACCTCCCTGGGCAGCCTGTGCCAGGGTGTCGAGCAATTAATCATTCCACACAAACAGTGCTCTGCCCAGCCAGGTTCTGAGCTGTGTCTCTTACCTCTTCTGTGGTAAGGGGAGGTCAAAAAACCCCTTAAAACACACACTTTGCACTGTGTTCTTTTCCCTCCACTTTCATCCTGACCCTGGTTCTGGTTCCCTTTTCTCAAATAAAGGGCATCTGCCAGCTCCCAAAGAGCATGTTCCCTCATTACTAGACAAATAAAAGGAATTACATTGTGGAAGAACTCAAAAAAATGTATGAGAGGGAGAAAAATGGTCCCAATCTCCCCACCCAGGATTTCCCACTGTCCAGCCACAGTGGTGGCATCAAGCCTGTACTGCTCGAGACATGGACTGAGCTGCCAGGTCAACAATATACTCTGGAATTTATGGTCTTAATACTCTTTCTCAGTAGGATTAATAATTAATAATCCTAAACAGCACTAAAGCCTTAAGCAAATGTTTGTAGCAGAGGGTTGCTGGTCACACAGCAGAAGGGAAAGTACCATCATAGTAAGGTGTGAGGTGGAGGTTCACTACTTTTTCTAGGCAGTTTCTCACTCTGGGATTCATTTTGCTACTGCCAGATCTTCACAGGGTGAATTTTCCAGCTGGAAAAAGGAACTTGCTTTTATTTAGAGTGTCACCTAAGGGCAGGTATATGGACTTGTGTATGTACATGGTTTGTGGATACCTCAAATAGCACAATATCTAAGAGGCAAGTGGGGTTTTTTCTGGCTTTGAAAGGAGGACCATAATAAAAACGAGTAGTACTTCTTGAGTTGTAGATCTCCTTTAAACCCTATGAAGAGGAGCTGTACAGGGATCCTGACTGGATCTGTGTCACTTCTCACCCAGTCTGGCCACACAGGACTTCCCCAGACTTCACCTCCTGGTACTGCTGTTCACAGATGACAGCTCCTGATGATGGCTTTAAGGGAATTCCCACTTGGACTTTACCACAGAAACCTTCATGGGTCTTTTTCTGGGATAAACCTGTCTTTGGAGCCTTCAGCAGGGAAGTTCTCCTGAAATTTGAAGTAGAGAATATATGTATTCTCAAAAAAATCCACACACATGTGGAAAAAGCCCACTGATAATGCCTTGTTTTTCTTTTTATAATGTACTTAAATTACACAAGTAGAAAGTTATGCTTATTAATAGTTTAATGTATGAAGGAAACATCCAGATTTCTGAATATGAAGGTACATATCTCACATTAATTTAAGTCTACATAAAGTAGAGCCTCTATAACTGACATATTGAAATTTACTTTCTGCTTAGCCATTTGTTATGTAAACAATTGTACATTTATTTGCCATTCTAAAACTCCAGGATCAAGTTTACATAATTTTGCTAAATTTCTGTGTTTGCTCAGAAGCAGTTTACAGTACTAAAACCAACCAGCCAAAGAACAGCTTCAACAGAAAGTTATGTCAAAAAAAAAAAAAAAGGAAGAAAGGAAAGAAGAAAGTCTAACTAAGTTGAAACATATGATGGTGGGGAATGGGTGGTCACAATGTTCACAGAAAAAGGTCAGTTAGTAAGTTCGTCTGCAAAAAGCCTACACACTTCAGTCAAGCACATCAGTAGAATGATCTGGGAGCACATAAACTGTTTCTGCCATTTGTGGTTTCCTCTGCAAAAAAGGAATCTCAAGGCCAACACGTTGATCCCACTCAGCCCAGTTGGTTCATATGCACACTGTTCATGTGAGGTGTCCAAGTTCCAGTCCACACCTGCAAGAGACAACTGAGTTAACACCATGGTTGGGCTCCTTAGAGCAGGGCACAAGCCACAGGGACACTGCAGGACTCTTGGTGTTTAATGTCCAGAACTAACAGTTCTCTGCGCATGTGCAAAATTATTTTCAAGGCCAGTCCCTGAACCTCTCCAGCTCCCAGAGCAACAGACTCATTCTCCTCTTCAAGTTCAGACAATCGACAACTTGATTTCTGGCACCTTATTTTCCCCCCAGACACCCTCAGCTCTGCCTAACCAAGTAAAGCTTTCTTTGGGGGACAAAATTTTCTCACTAAGCAAGAAATCACCTCCCTTTAGTACCTTCCTACATGCACTACTAACATAAGTCAGGACATCATAACTTAGAGAGTCCAGCAACAATCCTCCTTCTCTTTTCCAATTTTGTGAAGGGAACAATTAAGTACCAGAAAATAAATGGCTTTTCTCACCAAATTCTGCCCAAAATTTTCCCACATGCAGAACTGCACAGACAGGAATCCTGATGATTCTGAGTAAAATACACAGTGTAAAAATCCTGAGCAATTACCGTCTGAGGCCCATTGTTTTCTGTGGAATTTGAAACCATCTTTATCAGCGAGTTCCAAGATGGGTCAGCAGCATGAGGCCCATTAAAGATGGGGCCTCCAGTACCATCTGTGATGGGGGCTACGGGAGGAATCATGGCATTCCCATACACAGAAAAAGGCATTCCCTGAGGGGAAGGAAAAGCAACAATCAGGATGTTTCCACAGACACTGCTGCTGCTTCTACAGACAGGACACAAGTGGACTTGTGTTGCATATTAGGTCCAAGGAGGTCATTACCCCGACTTTTGGGAAGTCCATGTATCCTGCAGGAACGGGCTGATGGAATGTACCGGAAGGTGTTACGATTCCCGTGCTGTCTCTCTCCATGGCTTGGTGTGAGAACACGCCTGGGTCAGACATGGGCCTGTGGATCATGTGGCTCCCCATTCCGCTGTGACACCAGTCCACTTTATCTGACAGCACAAAGACACGGCGTTATCCAGAGCACCCCGCAGCACCTGTTTTCCAAAGTCTTTTGGAAAGTCTGTGCCTTTTGCTCTGCCTGCAGCTCGTGTGCATCCACCTGCGCTAAAACTCAAGGTGCCTGTGGGAGGGGGAGCATCAAGAATGGCACTTGCACCTCCCAAGCCAGGAGCCCTGAGGCAATGCCAGGAGTCTGGAACAGTTACCTGCAACCTGAGTGCTGCCCCTGCAATATTCTTCCATTTCAACAGCAAAGCTGGTGCTTGGGCTAACTCTCCCTCCTCCAAAAACCTCAATTCCTTGTGCTTTTGATGCTGTGAAAAGGGTATGTTTGCTATGAAGATTATTTGCTCCACTTCATTAACCATTCTGGCATTAATTATTTAATATTCTAAGATAGAGAGAAGTAATTTTGCGAAGTAAAACCAGGAAATGGCCAGCTACTCCCCATGAATTCAGTAGAGGCAGCTTGGTATTGGTACCAGAGTTCAAACATTAGCCATTCAAAAAGCAAATTTTCAAAACAAAATGTAGGGAAATTGTATTTGGAGAAGGGATACAGAAACATTTCTGAGGCATCCCAATAGGTAAGAAAGGAAGATCCAATCCCATTAAACTGAAAATCAAAATGCTGAAGTAATTGAAAAATGTAGAAAGCAAACAGCATTCCCAAAGCCAAGGCAGACACATAGGGCAGCTTTTACAGCCACGCGATGCAAATAAGAAACATTCCATTTCTAAACAGAATTTAGAAATTTTCTTATCTGGGAAAAGACCACTAGTGAAGTGAAAAGAAGGTTTGTATTTGGGGAAAAACCCCAGGACAGTCAGTCAATTAAAACCTTAAGCTGTCTGGACTCAACCGAGCAGCAGAAGAGGTTGCAGCTCCCATCCTTGCAGGTTTTCCAGAGCAGATTGGATAAAACCCTGAGCAAACCCAGGCAGAAGTCACAGCAAACCCTGTTTTCTGCAAGAGGCTGACAGGACTCCCAGAGGTCCAATACAACATGGTCTCAATATACTCAGTCAACCCGAAAAAAGTTCATCAGTTTCCTATAAGTTGCATCCAAGACTCCTGACAAGTTTGCTGAGAAAAGCTGTCACATCAGTAACTGATTCAGAATTAATACATTCTGAAATATCGAATTCCACGTGACTGCAAGAGAGCCAAGAGCCTTGTGTTGGTAAAATGCAAATGGCTGTAAAGAACAAAGAACACTCAAGTGTAGAATACTACCACTTTAAAAAAGCACTGCCCTCAAAAAACTCTAACCTAGCTAGAAATTCAACAGTCTCCTACTGTACAAACAATCTCTTTTATGAACAAAAAGAAACAGTGATCTTGAGACACCTTAATTTCCCCTCTTCCTAATTCCAATGATCCTCACTCAGTTCACCCCTGTAAACCCTGTGGGTTTTATTTTCTCTGTTATTTCTTACTTGGAGTACCAAATCTTCACAGCCAGGGCGTTTCAGAACCCTTGAGGGTTTCTGAGACCTCATTAAAACACATTTAAGTGGACAGGAGGGCAAAGGGAAGTCTCTGCTCCAAATCTTTTGGCAAGAGCACTCCTATGCTTTGAGCCACTCGCTTCTGCATCATCCTCCAGTGCTGACAAGTTTGGGAAACACAATACTGGTATCAATTCAAGTGCATCTATTACACCACATACCTTGACTGCCACCTATACCTTCGAAGGACCAGATCCCACTATGTCCCACCGGAGCAGCCAAGTTGCTCCCAATAACAGAAGGGGTGGATGTTCCAGTTTGTCTAATACGTGCAGACCGTTCAGTCCCAATGGGAACAGGAACTTTTCTGTCCTGAGAAACATTACTGGGTTTTTCTGATCCCAAGGACACTGCTGAAGGGGTGGGAGAGGGTGCTCGCACTCCAGAGGACACAGACTGAGCAGGAGATTCTGCAAGGAGAGCAAAAGGACCACTTAGTCATGGCACTGATCCCACAGACCTATCCTGTGAATGTCCAGCAACTGACAACAGGGAGCTGGTTAATGCCAGGTTTATCCAGCAAACACTTCAGGATAATTTTATGTTTTAATTTCAGATCAGAGAGGACACTGACCATTGATTTAGTCCCTTACATAAAATGCTTATCGTGCCTTGGCAGCTCAGCTACTGGACACACACCACAAAACCTCAACTAAGCATCACTGTCTATCAGAAACAGAGGATTTGCAGATTAAACCCAAAATCTAGCTGAAATACACCCATGCTGTTGACTGGTTTATTCCCCCCCTCCCCCCTTTTTTTTTCAATCCTGATTTCTGTGGGGTTGTCAAGTTTTTTTGCAGAACCACAGGGGCCAAAGGTGGAGGAAGGAACCAGAACCTGCCCTAAGGATTTTCTCTTGGAATACCTTATGCAGTTCTGTGAGACCACTTTACTGATACAGCAGCTTCTCAACAGCTTCCTGCTGACCAAGAACTCACCATTTGATGCTGATGAACATGGAGGCAATAAACTAAGAGGGGAAAAATGCTGTCTGTTAAAATTAGCAGCTGCAGGTGCTCCGCCAAGAGGTGTCCCAGGTGCGTAGATCTGCCCTCCTGAAAGGTTCGAGGCAAAATTCCCCAGGTGCGTAGAAGAGGGTGTTACAGAAGCATAGGGGGAATCCATACTGACAATACCTAGGATAGAAAAGGGCACAAGTGACTCCCAGGACTCCAACACGTCCAACAAGACATGCCCATACGATGGAAATAAGAAGGAAAGAAGGAAAACTTTTATACAAGAATTACTGCTCCCTTCATGTCCACTTCAAGGAAGAACAGGAAGAATAACATCTTGGGGATCTAAGATTCACAGAGTTGTACATCTTAGGGAGATACAGTCAGATATCGAAATGTTGAGAAGTATATTAAGCTGAAAATATTCAACACCATCATATTCACAAAACAAGAACAAAAATAGCTGTTGTATTGACTCATAAACACACTCAGAGGTCCTACAGAAACAGGCAAAGATGGTCGAAACCATGTGTGTACATTCTGGAAACTGCACAACAGGTTCTGTGACAACCTCTTGGCCTCTTGTTTTGGGCAGATGGCTCATTACAAAATTCAGGAAGTCAAGGAAATTATGTTTTTTGACCAAATTTAGTAATTACGAGAACACATCTCTTTCAAGTGACAAGTTCATATCATAACAGCACTTTTTTTACCATCTTAACACTTGGAAGATGCTGCATATTTTTCTGCGGCCTCAGGACAAGTAATCACAAACAAGAACAGTCATTAGCTGGTGGTAGGGAAGGGAGGTGGAAACAATAGTGAAGCATTTTATTACTTCAGCTATCGGAGCAGAGCAGACTGGAATGACAAAAAGAATGACTTTTATCAAACTCATCAGCTGCCTCTGCCTCCGCAACGAGAATAAAGTGCATTATTAAGGTATGGACACAAAACACACTTACCTGAGGGACTTGGAGCTGGCCTCTGTAACGGTGGCCTAAAACCTGGGGCTTTGGAAGTGTCAGACTGATGTAATGGATCTGAATTTGGCAAAAATGAGGACTTTGCTGAGAGCATGGATTCTGGTGTTGTCTGAGATGAAACGACGGACCCACCCCAGAAGGCATGAGCAGATGTGGGGCTGTTCTCAAACAATGTACTAAAGGGCCCAAAAGGCAGAGTAGCACTGAAGTTGTTCCCCATGGGCTTGTTCGCTGGGTGGGCCGAATTCTGAGAAGCACTTTGTGTACTTAAGGTAGAAGGAAGCTGCACTGAAGAAGGAACACTGTGGGGCCTTTTGATGTGGTTCACGTTGAGGACTGCAACAGAGGAGTTTTGCACAGGAGCTGGATTCTTGTGGATGCTGCCGGTTCCATGGACAGGTGGTCTGATGGCCGGGGTTTCCATCTTGGCTGCGGGCTGGGCAGACCCCATGGATGTCTGGGACATGGGGTAGGTCATCGGGGCATTGGTTGGACCTGCCACGGGAGCAGATGAGCTCGTCACCGCTAAATTTGGAGGCACAACCATCCGAGGATCTGGAGCAGGAACCTGAGGTTGCTGAAGAGGAGGCCTGGCCTCTGGCAGAGAAGCTCCTGGGGGCTGCTGATGAGTGGGATGCACGGAGGAGCTGCCTGTCCCAGCGTTGGGCTGCCTGCTGCTGGTCAAGCCACTGGCTTCCACTGCGGGTGGACTCCCTGCTTCCGGATCGGCTGAAGGTGCGCCTTTATTGGGAGAGGCTGCCACCGTGCAGTCGGAAGGACTGCTCCTGGAAACACCTGCTGGCTGCACGGGAGGAGAAGGAGATGAGGGAGAGGATGTGGGGTAGTGTTCTTTGGCAGTAGGAGTTGGATACGTGGCGTTGGTGGGCGCCGTGCTCGTGTTGCTTGCCGTGGTGGTCACGGTGGTCGTTGTGGCATTGGACGTCTTCACGACCGTGACGAAGAGCTGTCTCCTGACCGAGGGGGAGCTGGGGCTGCCACTCGCCGAAGAACCAGGCACAGTAGAGGCCACCGAAGTCGTGGTCGCTGTCGGGCTTGTCGTCAGAGAGCTCGCTGGATTGCCCTGAGCACCGCTGCTGCTCTGGCTGTTATGGCGAGGCACCATGTGAGGTTTCGGCGAGTTCGTGGCTCTCGCGGGGCTGAGTGGCCTGACGGGAAATGGGCCCCACGTGGACTGCGCTGGTGGGAAAGTACCTCCGAAGTGTGTCATGGGCAACCGCGGCGGACGGATCTGCTGGAAAGTCTGAGCAGCGAGTAAAGCGTGTGCAAACTGCGGAGGAGGATATGCCAGCGGGAGGGAGACTTGGAAACCAGGCCTCACGTTGTTCACGGGGTTCTTAATGCTCTTGTGGGTGGAGGCTGAGGAAATGGCAGGCACGGTGAGCGCAGAGGCAGTCTGAGATGCCGACGAAGCAGCTACGGTGGTCACTTTGATGCCCATGAGAGAACTGTTAGCAGCTGTAGTGGTGACAGGTGTCGAGGACCCTATTTTGGAGTTTGCAGTCGAACTTTTCAAACGGTTCTTTGGAATGAGTTCATCAATTTCCTTATCTGGATCCTTAATCAGAGCATTGATCAACTGCGTGGCTTGTCTGGTTGATTCTGTGCCACCCCTACAGAAAGGAAGGGGAAAATGCATCTAAAGCATTTACACTGGCTCAAAGTGATCCTTCAAGGAACAGCCAGATCAAGCTTTTTCACTTTTCTATACAGATAAATGCTCTAAAATGAGAAAATCCTCACAGGAAGGAGCAAACCAAGGATCCTGCTCACCTTATTGTGATTATTCTGTCTCCAGTTTTATCCTTCTGTTTGTCAATGTCTATGTGTGCTCCTGTGCACTCCCGGATCGCATTGATGTTACATCCTCCTCTGCCAATGACTCTGGAAATTACAGTTGATGGAACAGAAACCTTCTTGGATCTATGCAAAAAAGAAACAATACTAAGTGGGAAACACTTCCACAGCCAGAAGCTGTGGGAAGGTTGGTTAAAGCAATCCTTTATTTACTGATTCAACCTATGCAGCGGCAACTTTGTGAAACCTCAAACCTACTAAGAAAGTCATTAGTAATTCCAGGGAAGGATACACAAATGACAGGAACAAGGGGAAAGAGGGGAATATTTTGCTTACCTTCTCACGACTTCCTTCCACCCTTCCTCCCTTTTCTGACCACGCTTGGGACTAGCAATAGTTAGCTTTCCATTTGGAGAAGAAAGGGGAGAAGGAGCAGATTTTGTGCAAGTAGACAAGGAATTGCTCGTCACTTCATTAATAACCTCAGACAACCTGTAAAAGAAATGAAATGCTGTCATTATGTCGGGAAGAAAAAAAACCAGGATGACTTGCATTTTGCATGCATGGTCACAGGAACTTACTTGATGGATGATTTGCTGGGAACTGCTTTCCTCTCATCCTTGGGACAGGTGACAAGCACCGACGGTTGCTTTTTGTTGCTCTGCGTGTTGGTGACGGCCGTGGAAGAATGATTGTCACTTTTGTGGCTGCTGTTGCTATTGCTGCTCTCATCACTACAGCTGGAGATCCTCATATTGTCACTGTCACCACTCTCACTGGTGCTGCTGCTCTTGGATTCCCCGTTCACCTTCTCAGGTTGGCTATATGAGATTGGGAGCTGATCATCAAATATAATTTGAACATTATCCGGGGTTACTTTGTTTTTCCTGTTTTTCCTCTTGGAGCTGGTTGTGGTGATGGTGTTATTCCTTTTCCCATGGGAACCTGCCAGTGTTGTCCACGTTGCAGATATACCTATGGTGGTGGTGGTGGTAGCACTGGGAGGCTCCATTGGGACCTCGGGATCATCTGATGGAAGAGTAAAAAAGGCAGAAGTAATTCAGCTGGCTTGAGGAAGCTTGAGCGGTTTTGCTTTCTAAACCACACCTGGCCTATCAAACGACTCAAGAAGTAACTTCACAAGGCTCCAAACACCACTCAAAACCAGTAACTATGCAGATGCCCACAAAATTGTTGAGGATGTCACAACATGGAGCCTCCTCCCTTTCTATACCAATTCATACAGAATTACATTCTTTTCTTGGAATAAAAGCAGTAGCAATTTAACAAATCACCTTCAGCTTTTAACTTCTCTTTCTCCTGAGCAGCTTGAAGTTCAAAATTCTCTTTATTTTTTGCTTCTATTTCTTCTAGTTTTCGCCTTTGTTCTTCTTTTTTCTTCCTCCTTTTCTCCTTTCTTTTCTCTCTTTTGGCAGCCAAAGCCAGTCTCCTGCTTTCTTCCCTCAGCTACAAGTCAAGCACAAGGAACGGCATTACAAGTTGTTCCACACATTCCAAGGAATCCAAATGTTTTCTAGTTCCTAGGATTTTTGGACTTGCACTTTTCCATTATATCTCTACTACGCTACTGTGGTTTCTGTATTAGTGTATTTTATTTAAGACACAGAATAGGATTTAGACCTAAAATGCCTATGAATATGATTATAAAATGCCCATCTGTCTTGCAATTGACCAAGACATACTCAGAAATCCTTCTTTTGGTACAATGTCATTCCAGAGAAAATAGTTACATTGGTGTTTCCTGATCTCATTTCTCTAAATCATAGCAAAGTTGAAAGATTGCCTGAACAACAAGATGCTCAGTTATGGTAATTACAGACACCCCTGCCTCAATATCTCCTTTCATTGACCTTATCTTGAAGGAACGTAAAAGTGGAATTTTAACAAAGAAATATTCCTAGCTGTAAACTCTTTCCACTTGCCTTCTCCAAGTCCAGCTCCTCCAGCAGAATGCTTGCATTTTTGTTGGCTTCTGCAGCCTGTCTATCTTTGGCTTGAACAATTGACTCCATACACAGGTGGCACTTCTTCAGCATCTCCTGAAATGTGGAAGTACATTGACCCTTAGTTTTCCAAAGTGTTTGGATGTATGATCTCAAGCTTACACTAGTAATTTAGTAACCATTTGTTTGCTATGTTTTTTTCCCCAAAAATTCCAATGGAATTTCATTTCATCCTTTGGCTGAAAGCTGTTGGCCAGGAAGCTGAAGAGAATTTGTAACATTGACTCTAAAGCTGAGACACAGCACTATTCCCTCTCAAGTATTTTCTCCCCTCCACTCTTACCTTATCAGTAATGGTTGCTATGTATCTCATGCACTCCGAGTCGGACGGGAACTGGTTCACCTCTTTCACCAGGTAACGCACCACTTTCACATGACCCTGCAAAACAGGGACTCTTAGACCAGCTGCCTCTGGTTTGCTGACAAACACTCCAGTCCCAGCACTCCTCACACAGTATTTATTTTCAGCTCTTTGACACATGATGCTCTCAACACATTTTTTCAGAAGCTTTGCAGCCTCTGAACTAGTGGGGCACGTTTCTGCACATTTCTGACACGAGAGAAGGCACGTAATTGCAGTACCCGTCGTCAGGTTGCCCTTGCTCCAGCTGTACTTTCACAAACTTCTGCACAGCTGCAGGCTCCTGAAGGATATATGATTTTTTCCAGTACTGCAGCTCCTGAAACTTCACTCCCTTGCTAACCACAATCACCTCTAGACTCAAATCAGGCTAAATTGCACTTTTTCTGATTGAAGTCCTTATCCTCTCTTGCATAAGGATCCAATCCAATTTCCCCCCAGTTCTAGCCCACAAAAACTGCTATTTTCACCCCCCACAGACATCAGACCAGCCTACAAAGCAAATTCCTACTAGAATTTCACACAGATATTACACAGGTGACACACATACCTATTTCTGAAGATTCAAGGCCAAGTATTAAAATGAACCGACATATTTTTAAATATGTAGTTTCTGTCAGCTATGTTCTACTTTTAACAACTGTGTAGGGATGATCAAGAGCCAAGCTGAACTTCATGTTCTACCTTTCGGAAGGCTGCCATGAGGGGAGTTATTTTCCTGTTATCAGCTGCATCCACGTCAGCTCCAGCCTGAACCAGCAGCTGGACAACATCGAGATGCCCTCCATTTGCTGCCAGCCACAGGGGAGTGTTCCCCTTCTTGTTCCGCACATCGATGTGAGCTCCCCTGCAAAACAAACACATCCCATCAAAACCCTACATTTGGGCAAAAGGAAGCACTCTGACACTGTACTGGGTCTATCCGAGCACCAGCAGCCTTAGCAGTGCTAGGAGATTAACACTCCACTGTTTTGACTGCTGTGAGGCAGAGGGGACACGAGCAGGTCAGGTGACCCAGACTGACCAAAGGGATATTCCAGACCATATGACATCAGCTCAGATATAAAAGAACAGGAGGGGTGGGGGCACAGGGTTGTCTCCGATGGCTGCCTGCTGAAGGGACAACCAACACGTAGGGCCCTGCTTCTCAGGACGCGAGCCGACCTCGTGGAACGGGAAGGAGAGATTAGATTCTCCTTTGCTTTGCTTCCTGCGCGCGCATAATTTTTTTTCGCTTGTATTAAACTGCCTTGTCTTAACACCCACAAGTTGCTGTCATCTTATTGGTAAAGGGAAGGGGCGAGAGACTGTCCGGGTTCTTGGCCCCCAGCCAGGGTCAACCTGTCACAGACACCAAAAACAACTTCATTTGAGCACTTGTGAAAAACAAAAAATCATAGTAATGGCCACAGACAGAACCTTTCCCATTTCTAACCCCATAGTATATACTGGGGAAAATGATTCTAAGTAAGACCATATTTCTGTTTAAGCTGCACATCTGTAAATACAGTACCTGCTAATGAGGAGCTCACAGAACTTGTAGTGCCCTTTGTCTGCTGCAATGGTTAAAGCTGTATCTCTGGATGAAGGTACTGGGGGAGCATTTACATCTGCACCTTTGTCCAACAGAACTCTGCCCACTTCTGCATATCCCCCAGAGGCTGCTTCCATTAATGGTGTGAGACCAGTCTAGGACAAGCAGGCAGGAAAAAGAAGTAATTATTTAGAGGGTCAGGGGGTTCTACTTGAGAGCCAACCTTCAGCAGCATAATGGACTCCTATGCTTATAAGCACCTTAAGATAATTAAAACTTCCAAAGAAATACATTATCTGATGATCTGTGTAACCACAAATATCCTCACCTTTAGGTGCAGCCTTTTTTTTTCTATGCAATTTATGTTTCAGTTCAGTTATAGAATATTTATATAATTTTATATATATATTCTATATTATATAGAATATAATAGTATAGATAATGACACCAAAGTGATGAATTACAAGCAGCTCTTTTTGGAGACTTCTCCAGTGTTTGCCCCTACCTTGGCCCTATGTTCCACGTTAGCTTTTCTGTCAAGCAGCAGGCTGACCACCTCGGTTCTTCCTTGGAAACAGGCCAGAGTCAGAGCTGTATTCCTGTTGGTCTCGATCTGGGCATTGATATCAGAGCCCATGTCCAGTAACAGCTTGACAGCAGCAGTGTGCCCATTCATGGCTGCCAGCATCAAGGGGGAAATGCCCAATTTGCTACCAGTTCTGAAAGAGAGGGAAGAAAATACAAAAACTGGTTTAAAAGTAATTTCAGAAATGCGATTGTGATTAACTAGTGAATGGAGAGTACTTATCCAAGACTGAAAAATCAGTCACACACCAACTACTACTGAACTTACAAGAAATCCATCATTGCAGCATCACTTAGGACAAGTATTTCTGTTTAGAGACACCATGCATGTTACTTTTTAATTGCTTTAAATTTAAGGGCATTTCTTTTGAGGAGCTTAACTTGTGCTTGGCCCTTTCCTTTGGCCTGTACAGTGCACAGGTGAGCTGTTTACTACTGCCCAATGGATGCAAAAGCATCACATACATGCACACACATAGCATAAACTACTCAGGGAAAACAGAGAGGTGACACACACAACTTTTTTCACATTAACTCACAAGTAAAACAATAAGAGAAGGGGCAAAAAGGGAACTTGCCTGGAATTGATTTCTGCCCCAGCGTTCAGCAGAATCTTGATAATGTTCACGTAGCCACCTGAAGCGGCGAGGCTCAAAGGTGTGTAATCAGAAACATTCCTGTGCTCCTTGTTTGCCCCTCGAGCCAGCAGCAGCTCCACCACCTGCAGGGTGTTAAGAAACAACATCTGGTTTTCTCCAGAACCTGCAAATCTATCGGGGACAAATGGTTTTCAAGCCCAAGTACACTGCTGGAAGATGTCAGTGGTAAGAAAGCCATTCTAGTCAGTTCCTTCCCTGTACTCCTCACGTCCATAAACAGATGAGCCTGCAACTGTGTTCCCAAAGCCACTGTAAAATGTCCTTTAAAAAAAATCAATCATGATTGCTCATTAGCATACTTTACCATTCATACCAAATTGTACAACACAGCAAGAAAAAACAGACCTTTCTATGATTATTTCAGCCCTCTTTAAAGACTGCCAAACCCACAAATTCAGTTTGAATGATAAGAAACTGAACTGTCTAGCAATTCAAAATCACAATGGACACAGAGATGAAAACCCATTAGGCATCTCCAGTGCAATGTTTAATTTGCTCCACCTTCAGCTTTTAAGCACAAAGCATGTTTGAGAATTGTGCAGGTCTAATTTAATCACAATGCTTTCCCATGAAATCACACGACATGGGATATACATGGGATACACATTTTGATATACTGTCAAAACCCAAAACTGGGGCAAGAGGGCATCCTGACATCATCTCTACTGCCAGAAACCCAGTGTTTTCCCATTTTCTTTCCCAAAACACATGATGTGGCTCATATTTGGAACCCATGTGTATCTAACTCCTGTTTCTCAACAACACTCACTGCATTCACTTTCAGATCTACATCTAATTATGCTGGTAAAAGCCCCATAACGAAGCACTAATGACTACAGTCATGAGGACACCTCCATAGCACCAGTCCAGTTATCAAAGAGGAGAAGCAATCTACATAAGACATGTTGTAATGCATGAAATAGAAAATGTGAAGCTCTTCACATCCTTTTGAAACACACCATCCTGAAGTAAGAGTGCTGAATTAAGTGACTAACTTTTCTGGAAGATTGCTTTGCTGTATTGACACAATATGTCATTCACATACTGCTTTAGAAGACTTGAGTTTTACTTCACCTCTTGTCTCCCTCCTGAACAAGCCAAAGACAAGGGAGTGTCCTTGGTTCTCTCAGACTGGGCTTCAATATCAGCTCCATTATCCAGTAAGATTTCCACAACACCCACGTGGCCGGCTGTAGCAGCCAAGATAAGCGGAGTAAACCCTGAAAGGGAAAAGGATGTTTGAAGAATCCACATTCATAGCTCAAGTGACGTGAGCCAAACCATCGGGAAAGCAAGACGAAAGGCTTCATATAAAGACTGGGTTTACTAGGGATTAATTAAGTGAGACTGGAAAACCAGAGAGGGTCTGTACTGCCATGGTGGCAAACCCACCTTTCTTGTCCCTGTGTTCAATGTTGGCTCCTCTCTCCAGTAGGGTTTGTACCAGCTCCTCGTGGCCTCCAGCACAAGCCAGTGTCAATGCTGTGTCATGGTTACTCTCAGTCTAAAGCAAACACATACCATGTATAAAAGATAAAGATTTGCTTTTTCAAGTACAGCCCCTTTTATATTACACATTAGCCAAAACAATAAAAAGCTCCTATAAGCTAAAGACATGTCTCCTGATTCCTCCCCAACTATTTCCTGTGTGCAAGTTCGTGACAGGATTCTACTGTCAAATCAGCTCTGTTGGGAGATTTAAGAAGAAATCCTGACAAGAGCTGAGATTCCTCAAGAACTGAGCTCTCACCTGTGTGCTGCTAACCAGTTCTATCTTTAATTTTTAACACTCTAATTGAATCCAAGGCTTGGTGACAGCAGAAACCAAGCCAAATGCCACAAGCCAAGGCTGGTTTTCCAGAGGTTTCTCTCCCTTTCTCCACAACAACCTCATGCCTTTGCTCCACCCTACGCTGTCCAAACCTTAGGCACGTTACGTACAGCCTAGGGCTCTGCACACAGGTACGCCAGTTGCTATGTGCATGCTTTTGGCTGATGGTCAGCTAGCTGCAAGTCAGCATAAAGTTGCTCTTTTAACAATTATTTTCAATGCAAAAAAGCCTCTTCTTTAGTGGAAATGAGAGCTTGAATTATTTCCTCTTGTTAAAAAAATCAGAGAAATTATAAGTTTTCAGACTTTCATACATCTGTAATCACTGGCCAACAACTTGAAGCACAACCAGAAAAATCAGTGTGCAACATTTTAAGGCTCATTTTTGTCTTGGGATACCAGTCCAGAAAATACCTAATTCCTGTCAGTAGACAACTCTGCTGTTTCTCATAATCCCTCTGAACAACAAAGGAGTAAGAAATACGAGTATTTAGTCATTCAGAGGCCTTCTCTTTTGTTCTGTGACAGTACAGAGGAAAGCAGGTTGCAAGTCTCCAGGGAGTTGTTTGGGCTTTCTAAAAGCAGCAAATCCAGTCCCCAGACCCCAATCCATTATGCAACAGAGCTGTTTACCACCACTGAATTATTCAGGATGCAGAGAAAAACAGCTTTGTGTCTCTGTGAGAGCAGCAGGCTCACCTGGGCATCAATATCTATAGCAGGGTAGATGGGCAGCATGGCTGAAGGAGAAATGATGGGACTCGGAGTTGGCGTCTGAGGTTGGGACACTGAGGTTGCAATGCTGTGGGTAGGAGTGTTTGACATTGCAGATGCTCTTCCACTCACTGCTGTTGGACAGAAGAACCATGCTTAGTCAAAGCAAAATACAAGTTTAATGTGACAATAAAGGGAGAGTGGGATGAACTCCCACCAACAGAGCTCCCTAAAAACTATTTTCCACACATTTAACCCAATCTTTGATCCTTTAAGTCTTTGAAATATGAAGAAAGTTTACTGTATTCAATCAAGGAGAGAGTTAAGTATCAAACTGACCTGTTTTTTAGAAGCCCACTGCAAGAAAAAATTATTGTTATTATTTTTTGTTTTAACCCAAAGATCTTTGCTACAACAAGTGAGCTGTTATTTGGACCTTTAGAAGCAGGGCTGCAGAACAAGTCCAATCAACGGGTATCTTCATAATTTTTCTTAAAGCAGTTTAAATATTTGCATGTAAAGGTCTGTCCAACCTTCACCCCCCGCACCCCCCATAAACATAACGCAAAAGCAACAGGGTCAAGATGCTCACAGAATTTGCTGAAACCAGAGAACTGAAAGCCTCATAGAAGCCAGTTTGCAGAGACTTTGGCCAAGGTGTTAGGTAAGCAAAGGTAATACCATTTACAGTGATGACAGTGTATGGACATGACACAGAAAGCACCGACTGCCACACTCCCCGAAATGCAATCCATACATAGGATGCTTAGAATTACAGAGCAAACTTGAATCTAAAGCAGCCTTCGGGGAAAATATCTCATTTTCCTCTGAAAATCTCAATGTTTTTCTCCCTGTCATTTCTCCAGGTGTTTCTTGGGTATCACAGCAAAAGATAAAAGTGAAGCACCACACGCTTCTCCTGCCCACTTCACAAAACCACCTCGAACTGCAAAATGACACAAAGTTTTCCAACAGACACCCCAAAACCTGTATCCTAACACTCTAAGTTGTGTGCTCCTACATCTGCAAGGCAGCTATATTTTACATCTATTAATAATTTAATTTCTGGACTTCCTACACAAAATCCCAAAGCAGCTAATAAATGCCTCTAGGAGAAACCAAGAATCTTCAGTTTCTAACACAGAAAGTATCACTAACCTTTTACTTAAGAGTAAATCAGAATTCAGGATTCCAACTCCCTTAATCTTTATGTTAAAAGTGTCTTTTGAAAACTTGTCCCATCTTACAAATCACACAAGCTATGGAACAAAAGAAACATACAGAAGCTATGCCAAAATATTCTGACTTAAGGTCAAAAATAGCATGTGTGTTTTAAGTAGTTGCTAAGAATTCCTGCTACAGTCCCAAAAGGGACTGGGGAACATCTACTGTATTACAGGAGACACTATCATATTCTCAGACTTAAAAAAAAAAACCAAGTTAGTTATGAAGGTCTCAATTCAGGAAAAAGTAAACTTTTCTTTTGTATTTTCAATGAAGGGAACAAAAAAACCCACCAAAATCAATCCAGAAAAAAGAAAGCAAAGAAGAGAATATGTTTACAAGCCAACACCCCTCTTTCCACAATGAAGAAAACCTGTATTACATAGTAATAATATAATACGATCTCAAGCATGCTAGCAGAGGAGAATATGCATGCTTTCTTACAGCTCTCATCTTAAATATATTTCACGTGTGCTTCAGCAATAATTCGCAGACAAATATTGTTCATATCCCTACAGCACATTTCGCTGAGATACAACATTTATTTCTATGGGTAATGATCTGATCATATTTATTTCAGTATCACCTGTGTGAATTTTAAATTTATATTGACTAAGGGTGATGAACAGAATCTTTATGGTGCCCAAACTGAAATACTCAAAGTTTTCAATAAGCCAAAAGATTTTCACAACATTCTTGAGCACTGAGAAGAGTAATAAACTAGCTTGATTATCAAATCTAAACACAGTGATAGTTGAATATTTATCTTTCTCCTCTGCTCCTGCACCTACTGTAATGGACCAATGGCAAAATTGAACTCAGATCCTGTACTTCACCATGAAATGGTGAAAACATCATTACTTCATGCCTGGGATAACCAAGTCTTCAAAGGTTCACTATTAGACTATTTCAGACTATCAATTTTGTGCTTACTGATATTAGCAGCAGAGCTGCTGTTTATCTTGATTTCTTTCAACTTCCACTTAATTAAAAAATTTTTAACAAAAGCTGCTTTTAAAAGCAGCTACCTTCTCCCCATCACAAGCATTTGGCTTACACTTTTAAAATCCTGCTTCCTTTTTCTGTGGACCACTATATGTCTCACTAGCGCTGTCTGACTGTGGGCACAGCCTTGTCCTTACACACTTACTCCTTATCTCCTTCAACATCAACAGATAAAAACTGTTTCACTTTACTCTGCAATAGGCCAAGATGAGGAACTGAGTAAAAAACCACATTTTAAGACATGTACTGACACCTCAGCTTTTTCCAACTGGATTCAAGCCAACTCTACAGGCCTGTTCCACATCAGTTCCTTCTCTACCCCTAATGTCTCTGTAGTATCCTCAGATATTATGAGCCGTGTTCCTGCCACACAGGCTTAAAAACTCTACAGAGCACTTGAGATGTAGAACATGTCTCGGATTACAAGAGTCCAAGTTATGTTCTGAATTCCAATGCCAACACTGTTGTTCCTGTGTGCTGAGGGCTCCATGACTGAAGCCTGAACACCACTTCACGCCCGTAGTCTTTGTGCTGAAGAGTGTGCAAGGCACCCTGTGGCAGGTCAGATCCACACAAAACCAGCTCCTGCCCACATACCAAGTGGGACACAACCTGAATTTCTTGGGATGCTGGCACTCTACAGCTGTTTTTCAGTATTGAGTCCCTGTGACCTACAGTCAATGCAGACTCTTTCTCAGGTATTTAGACACTTGCATTTAGAACTGTCTCATTCCACAAGGCAGTTTTCAGGAATTCATCTTACCAAGTGCTTCAAGATTCCTGAAGTTCTTTGTGAGGCTCTAGGACTGGACATAATCCTTGCAGTAGTTTTGACTTGGAAAAAAGTTCACCATTAAAAACAGGGCTCTTTTTTTTTCCTTCGTATCTTTACCACACCACTCAACAGATGGAATGTTTTCATTCAAGACTTACATAACTAATCCTAAAAAATACTTCTTTTTATAAGCCTCACACAGCAAGCAAAGAACTTATCCAGTTCCAAAGAACTTATCAGGTGCTTATGCAGCACCTGAAGCTAAAAACTTTCTTCTTTGTCCTCAATTCCGGTAGCATCAGAAAGGAGTCCAAAGGCCAAAAAAATGAAAGATTATTTACTACTTACTCACTGTTTTAAAAAAAAAAACCAGAGAGATGCACATTAAATCAAGTTTGCACAGTCAAGGTAAAGCTTTGTTTCTGTAACTGATGCTGTAACCACAGCTCTGCCACAGAACTAAACTCAAGGCATCTCAGGAGCAGGAGTTTAAATCCATGGGAATACTCTAGAAGCTTCTATTAAAGCCACACACAGAGCTACTGATCAAATATTTAGCTGCTATTTAAATGTTCTGTGTTACACTGAGCCCATTTCAGCTCCACACTGATTCTGATGTGTGGACTCAGGCTGACACTGAAGTTCTACACTCGGGTCTGTGTCTGCTCTTGCTTAACAAAACCTTGAAATCGGCCCCTTCACAGGCAATGAAATGAGAGCTCACTCCCAAGTGCAAGTGTGCACTGTGGGGCTGAGCAGTACAGAAACATCCACTCCAACTTACACTGGCAATACTTGACCTTCCCCCAAAGGCAGGCACGGGCATTTGGGTACATGGCAGGTGACCTGAAATCACACCTTCTGAACATGTAACAGGCAGGTAAACACTACTGAAATGCATTGCACACACTTTTTACAAGTTACTAGGAACTGTAATTATCCCAACTTTTAAACTGATACTGCCATGTACTCCTGCACCTCCACAAGAAAGTATTCTTCACTATAAAGGAATGATAAAATGTACTTTTATCTAGTTTTTCGTGCATGCATTTATTTTTTTATCCACTTCCAGTCTATGTCTAGGCTTCAATTCTAACATGAGATCTCCAGAAAAAAAATCTCTGCAGCTCCTGAAGTTTCTGTCATCTGTAATGTGGCTTTGCCAGGACACCAGGTCATTCATTAGGTGCCTCATTTGAAAAGTGTTGTTCCAAGTATTTTAAACAACCCCTATGGGTAGTTTTAACCATTTACCATACCTTCCATTCACTCTGCATCATTATCGTGCTCCAACTCTTGCAGTATATGCAGGACCAGCTTTGTGCCAGAACCTTCTCAGAGACCTGCCTTCCCCTCTAGCACACATCCCTCATCCTAACACGTTTTGCAAAGCAAACAGACAGCACTTGTAGCAGTGCATCAGTTTGACCAAGAGCTGCTTTCAACCTCAGTACGTTGCCACCAAGTGACATCATTTTTTCAAGACTTTATCCCACCAGTTCATCTCTGCTGAGCTAAGGAGTAAAAATGAGTATTTCAGCCACTGCTTTAGTGTGGAAAGGGGGTTTAGTACACCTGGAGGTGTAAAGTAAAGCAACATGAAAAACTCACATTTAAAACCTGTTTCGTTCTTTTATTTTACTACTCAATGCCTTAAGAGCACTGATGTCACTGGGTAAAGAATTTTCAGAAGCAAGAACAAGAATTTGGTCAGGCTAAACATGTTTCTTGCAGGCAAAGCAGCCATCTTTATGAGTAGGTATTTTTACAAGCCCTAGGATTATCATCCTTTTTTCCAAAGAGGAGTAAAAGCTCCCAATAGGCTGACTATTTAAGGCCAAATAGAGCAGCTCTTACTCAGAAGATACACTCCTCACACGTTATAGGCCTGTTGTGGTGCTGCAGTTGCTCATAGCCTTCTCCCAAGTCAGCCCTCAGCTAGTCCTAAGGACTAACCAATATTATCATGGTGTTCTGAGGTACAAACAGGCCAAAACACAACTGTTTGACCTTAGCACTACCCTCCCAAAAATTATGAAGAGTTAAAAAATGCCACCTCCACCATACCAACCTGACCAACTGGCACCAGTTAGCTCAACCCTGCAAATTGAAAAGTTAAAAGCTAGTTTCCCCAACTCCTCAGGACAACTCCTCAAGAGGGCGAATGGTACTTGCTACAGAGCTCGTGGGAATACACAAACACACACACACACATATATAAAGAAGTGGACATACCCTCAACTGGTCAAGCAAATATTATACCTGCTCATAATGATATAAACCCACCTGCCATGATGTCATCCAGCGTGTCATTGAGCGTCTGAGCAGGGCTGGCTACCATTAACCCTTGCTGTGTTTCTGTCAGTATTCCTTGCCCCAGCCCTGCTAGTTGTGCTTGGCCCAGCACTGGCTGTCCAACTATAACACCTTGCAGTTCTGTAAGATTTGCGATGGACCCTGGAGGTAAGGAACCTGCTGCCAGAGGCAAAGCTTGTGGCATGGCCAGAGGCTGAATTGGTGCAAAACCCGTCTGCGCAGCAGCTTGCTGGGGGTCATCTTTAAGCAAGATGGGGTCCACTTGCTGCAATCGTGCATAGTCTCCCTCTGAGAGTTGTTCTCCTACCCCAACGGGAGTCAGTAGTCCCAGATGCTGGCAAGACTGTTGCTGCTGCTGCTGCTGGAGCTGAATTCTTTGCGCTTTTACCTCTAGATATTGCTTTTTTAGCTGCTGCTGAGTTTTCAGCTGTAACTCTCGCTCCACTTTCTGCAGTTCCTCCAAAATCTTTTGTTTCTTCTGAATTTGTTCCTCTCTTGTTTTGTTCAGTTCCTCAATCTTCTCTTTGGTGAGCTGGTCAGCGTGTGCCAATTCCAAGGACTGCAGCTGAGCGTTCTTCTCTATGGCTTCTTTTATCCTCTGCTCCAGCTCTGTCAACTTGCCCTGAGCCTCTTCTACAATGCTCTCTGGAGACTGATTGGTGATGTAACCCTGTACATCCTGGTTGTTTGCTGGCAAATGACTGCTGGACTTTTGTTTAGAAGCAGCTGTGTGAAAAAGAAACCCCCTCAGAACCAATGGAAGTGCATACGAATGGCATCCTCATTACAGAGCTACTGCTGGGCCCTGCACGGCCGGTTACGCACCAAGGCACAGCACCCACGGAAGGTCAGCAAGTACTGAAGGCCCTCCAACAACACCTTCCAATTTGAACCCAGCAGTCGGATTGCAATTTAACAGGACACATTACTGCACATACATCCCACGTACCCCTGCGCTACAGTGACAGGTCTACTCCAACAATCCTTACGTTTTTGCCAAGGGAAGTGATTGTCTTGAGCCGCTGTTACCGAGTGGTGCTACAAGAAAACTGGGAGCAAAAAGCAAGGGGCTGCTGTCTCTTTACTCGGTGTTCTGTGTCTGGTATGGCGTTAGGACATGAACATATGCTCACAGCCCTGAAAGCACAGCCCAAGGGATGCCAGAACATCTCGGGGACTGGGTCTAGACCACCGGTTTTGTGACCGGCTCAGCACGCTTTAGGAAGTGCTACCACTTTCTAGGACTAGGAGTCCTTTCACTCCAGGTATCCAGCTTTGCTCAGGTGACAAACAGCGCCAGAACCCAGGACAGTCATTTAGATTTAGCAGGATCTAACAGGGTGTGTTTAGCCCCTACGTTTTATCCACAGCAGACATGATTTTGCCTGTGTCAAAACTCAGCTCTGTGCCCAGGCAAGGCAAATATTTCAGCCTTCCTGCAAGAACGAGCGATGGACTAATCCAACTGGTCTTTTATGCAGAAGTCCCCAGTAACACAGCTGACATGCTCTGCCATACCAGGTGGAGAAGCAACAATCGGTTAATTTTGAAGGGCGAAAGGCAAATCAAAACTCGGGATCTGAGGCAGTGGAGGTGCCCGGTTTCTTCCAGCCATCCTTGCTGTATCTCCAGAACAATACAAGTGTACACACAGGATTAATTTTAGGACATGCACGCCTGTATTTGCCACTGATGGTCCTTGATAAAAATTGGTTTTGGAAGAGAACTCTTAAGTACAGAAAGTGTTAAGTGTCAAAATGGCGACAGCAAAATAGATGCAAATTTAGTCCTAGGAGGACCTGAGCCACATCAGACTAGAAATTTTATAGCACAAGAAATTCCGCCTTCAATGCAATTAGTCAAACCCACTCCAAGACTACTATCCTACAGAAACACAAGTTACCAAAACAACTGTGATATGGAGATTAACATGGTTTTTGCAACTTCCATTATCCAATTTCTATAGGCTTCTGGGTGACATTTTGCATTAGTCCAGTACGTCAGACTAATAGAGATTTTAACATAGTTACTTAGGCAGATTTCTTGACACTTTGTGATTACAGGGTTAGATGACTGATACTTGGTGAATAAGCAAATCCTTAAAAAAATTAAAAAAAGAAAAAAAAAATTTCAAAATTGCAGTTTCCTTGACTGAATCCATAACCACTCTTCACAGGAACTAGTCTGCTACAAATGCAAGTCTCTACCTTCTACCTCAGAAGGATATTTAGAAAATAAGCTGCAGAACTACGACTGACCTTTATTTCTGATGGGAAGGGTTGTGGCGACATTAGCAGGGGGTTTGTCAGGCTCCTGGGGTGGGACGACCATGGGCAGCGCCTGCACTGGTACTCGAGGAGCCTGAAACGTTGGAGACTAACAGATTACTTTTCTCATACTCTATGCTAGTTATAATTCAATAGAAGGTAAACAAAACCTGTTAGAAAAGCAGACTTTTAATGGTCACTAAGAACATTCAATACTGTTTTTAATATGCTGAGTTCATTAATTAGCAATTCAAGATCTTCTCACCTCTATATACTTTAATTTTTAACCTAAAATTATTGCCAGACCATACTCAGTGTGGCACAGTGCTATACTGTGGTACAGCAAGTAAAAGCCACAACAGGCTACGAATTCAATTCCTAAGAGCCTCATTAAAGCAGACCTTTACACTTGCTGGTTTTTCCCCCCGTCAACATTTTTTCTAATAATATTTAGAGAACAATAAGAATGATGAATCTTTAAGCTCTTGAGACAGCTGCAAAAAGAACTGCAGAAAGCCTCAGAGATCACCAGTCACCAGTCCTAAAATCTTACCCTATTTAGATCATGGGATGGTGGAGTCAGCTGAGTGGCATCTGGTGGAGGAGCAGAAAGCAAGTTGTTTGGGTAATCAAGAAGGTAACAAACCACGCTGGTGTGACCACCTTTGGCTGCCTCAATTAGCATAGTTGACCCGTCCTGAAGAGGGAAAGAACACAGAGTTAGAGGAGAATATCAAAACCACACTGACATCATCAAAACCACATTGCAGCACTTTGGGAGACACGATGCAGTATCTATTACAAGTGCTTGCTGCTTTAATAAATATTCACTCAACCTGCATCAAGTTCTAAACTTAACAACTCAAGGAAGTATTTTCAAAAAAAACCCAACTACTTGTATTTTCCTCCCTTTTCCACAATTATGACCTTGCAACTAGGGCACAACCTTTACATTCATGGTGATCAGTGGACCTGCATTCCTCCTAACCCCAAATTCTGTTATTCCTGAGAACAACACTTGCTTGTGGAAACACCAGCTGTAGCATCTTATTTCCATTTAAATCATGACATGTTGCATCAGTTGCAGAGAATACAAAAGGATAAAACTCACTTGGGTATCCTTAGCATTAAGATTACTTGTAAGTTGTCTAAGAGGAAAACGAGGTAGCTGAGGGACAAACCTTCAGTCTGTGTGTGGGATCAGCACCATGAGCCAGCAGTAACTCCACAACTGCCAAGTGACCTCCAGCACAGGCCAGTGACAACACCGTGTGATCGTTATTAGCTGTGGTTCTGTTCACATTTGCTCCTGCAAAAACAGAGGGGGAAAAGATCATCTAAAAAAGATTTCTACAGATTCTCCTCCATCAAAAGTAACAGAATTTAACTGCTTTGCAATCTCCACAGGGAAAATTCCATCATGATGGATGTACTGCTCCATACACAGTAGGGACAAGAAAAATTCATCAGAATCAGCTCAAGAGAGAGAAAATGATAATTCCAGGCTCTGTATCAAAACATTAAGCAAGTTATACTCAAAACCTGGAAACCAACAGGCTCTTGAAGTTAAAGTCCAGAAAGTTCTCTGAGGCTGCACTAGGAGCATGGAGATCTTGATAACTACTACTGCTGTTGTTTTTACTAGGAATTAAAGACTGGAATATACTATTTTTATCACTGGTTGCAGTCCCACTAATCTCAGCAGAAACCAGAGGTGACGATTACATGTCTTGTTTGAGAATCAATGACCTACCTGAGTTAAAACATTTGAAACAAATCCAAGGAAGTTATGCTAATTCTGACACGTTCCTTATCAAAAGTATTTCTAACAGCAGGAAAATCCAAACCTTTCCATGCTCTTACCTTTGCTAATCAAGAACTGAACAGTGCAAACATGACCTGCCCTGGCAGCTTTCATGAGAGGGGTTCTTCCACCTTCTGATTCATGCTCCTAAAGCAGACAAACAAAGGCTTCAAAATCCAAAGTACAACATGCAAAAGGAGGCAAGTCAGCCTTCTGAGTATTTTAAATGAAAAGGTACCAGACATGGAACATGCTTTCCTAATGTTTCACAAACTTAGACATAAATATTTAGCTAACATTTGAACTGAGGGTATCTTGAAGGCAGATGAACCACCTACCACCTGTCTCTGTACAGGTGTGAGACTCCTGGACAAGAAGCACTTGCTGGGGATTTTATTTAAACAGGATGTCTTCTGTCATGCTTAACTTCATTTTTTGACAACACACTGGTGTACAAGCCTACTGAAACATATCAATCAATATACCTCCCCATCTTAATTCCATTACAGTACACCAAACAGATCATCAACTGTCTGCTGCATAAGAAATACAACAAATTTGCAGGTACAAGGACTAACCCAGAATCAGCTCAGCGATTCAGAGCTGAATACCATCACAAAAGAACCAAATCCTTTATTTTCCTGTCCAGGCAACCTTGAATGGCTTGGAAATGATTTAGACAACAATCACCAGTGTACTGTAACTGATCTAAGCACTTTCAGGTAATTAAACAGCGTAAAATACATCAGAGAACATCACAAATTCTCACTTAGCTAGAAAAGGTTAGAAGACAATCTGAACAAATTAGAGCAATTAACAGCAAACGTGTAAATTTTCAGCAATGAGCACAAACAAACAAAAATGAACAAATTATTAGACATCAATAATTTTATTTCCCAAGTACATTTTTTTAAGAAGGTAATGACGTACCAGATCTGCGCCTGCCTGAAGTAAGACATCTGCTACATCAGTGTGGCCATTTTCACAGGCATATGTCAGTGCTGTGTCACCCGTCGCTGTCGTTGCATGCACATTAGCCCCTGAAAAAGTAGTGACAAAAAACCATGTAAGCTTTACAAAGCTCACTACAGAAAACATGCAAGGCTCCATAATCTTTACAAGATGATACAGCAAATTAAACTTCCCCGTTTCAATCCAACATCTATTAAACTGATAACTTGATCATAGTCTAGAGGAATAGAGAAATAAACTCTCAAGTCCAGTTCTGTGCAAGTTTACATCAACTCAATCAACTAAACTAGAGTCCAGCCAGTGCGTTATGTAAGGCTCCACAGACCTTTGCAGTCAATTTCAAGAAGCTGCTACTGAAAATATAAAAAAATATGGGAAAAAAGTATTTTTCTCTTAAAGTCAGATTAAGTCTTTACAAAACTGTTAACAAAATTACTCCCTACCTGCAGCTAATAAATATTTAACCAGCTCCAAATGCCCCTCTTGAGCAGCCTCCATCAAAGGTGTGGAACACCCAAGTTCTATGTCAGCTCCTGCTTTAATGAGAAAATCAGCCACCTCCAAAAACCCTCCACAGCAAGCCAGAGTTAAGGCGGTTTCTTGCGTCTCCTCCGTCTGAGCATTGATGTTTGCTCCTGAAAATGACAAAAAAACCCCCAGTTACAGACATCAGGATCAGCAGACACACAATTTCCTGAATGCACGAGGCATTTTATCATCAAAGAAAACACAAGTCACAGTAACTCACTGCCTTTTTTCCCCAAATATGTACAGCTGCCCGGGAATTCCACAGAAGGCCCCACAACAGTTACCTTGCCCAAGCAACAGTGCCACCATCTCCTCATGGCCCTCTCGAGCTGCTTCCATCAGTGGTGTGTATCCCTCGTCGTTGACCTCTTCCAAGTTGGCCCCGCGTTCGATTAACAGAGCAGCCAGCTCCACGTGCCCGCCACAGGCTGCCAAAGTCAGTGGGGACTCAAAGGAATCCGCAGGCATGTTCACCTGAGCGCCGCTGTCCAGCAGCAATCGTGCCACTTCCACATGGCCATCCTGGGAGTGAGAATAACCAAGACCGAAAGGTTGACCAAACAGAAAAACTGCTTTTCTCCACTGCTTTGTCATGGACTTGAATTTCCTCAGGGAACACAGAAAGCAAGGAGTGAGTAAAATGAGTCCACAAATATAATTAAATTTGCTTAACAGTTTTCCTAAATATTGTTCCTAACTGTTTGGATAAGGGCTAAAGATTTCCTATTAAACAAGCACCTGAAAAAGCATCAAGCATGTTTTACTGAGCATGTTCAATTGAAAACTAAAATACCATGAACATCAAAAGAAAATTGCCTGTCGATGGTGCAAGCTGGACAATTTCTTCACATCAGACTCAAGTTCAAGTATTTGGAATTAACTTACTTGGGGGGGAACCCCAAAATAAAGCTCAGAAAGTCAAGAGGGAGCTCGCCTTTATTTTAGAAGCTGTCCTCCTCCACAAAACTAAAATCCTTTACCTCCCTCCTTTCTTAAGAAACACTGACCTGGCTTGCCTCTTGGCTCCTCCAAAACTATTTCACTGCTCAATTTAACAGCAGTCAGGACTTACTTTCACCTTCCAAGAGAAAAGCCAAACCAAAACTGTTGATCAGGGGTTTCTCACACATCCCAGGAGCTACTGGAGCAACAGCTTTCCCTTGGCAAGATCTTGGCAGAGTTTTCCAGGTACCATGACGATGCTGTCAAATTCGTTCTGCCAAAAGGTAGCTCCTAAGTTTGCTTTTTTCCTTTAAAAATATTTGAGCATAAGATGTCCATCATGTTTTCAGTATGCCATAAATTCAGGAACTATTTGAAGTGGTTTTTCAGCTCCATGTTTACACTTGAGGCCTGACAGCGACACATCCAACTGCCATTCCATCCTGCTTCTGTTCAGACAGAAGTGGAGACTGGCTTGGTCGCTGTGCTCCAACAACAGCATAGACTCTCCAAGATGGTTTTCTCCATGAGGAAATTGCCATCATTCCAACTTGGAGTAACCATAATCTGACAACACACAAAATGGGAGGGCTGCAGAGAATAAACAGCTGCTCACCAGGAGCACAAGGCTATCCCAAGGTTGTCTGTGAATGAGGTAAGTACATCTTGATCTCAGATTAACTCCTAAGAGGCTGCAAATCACAGCTGCTGATGTCCTTGCCAAACTGGAAATCACAACTCCAAAAAGCTCTTTTCCAGACAAAACACCAAACTGCATCTGACATTTTCCCGCTTCATTTTCCCAAGTGTTTTATTTATACCTTCTTCTGATATCCAGGGAGCAAAACAAGATTTCCTCTTGGAAAAATATCTAGGACATTAACTAGGACATATTCACCTTTTACATGAAATGACAGTACTATTTTAGGGAAAAAAATCCAAGACTCCATAAAGAATCTTTCCTCAGGGAAATGCAGAGACGGTGCCTCAGCCATCAGGCTCTGGCAAGGCAGTTCACTGCTCACTCCTGACCCATGACAAGGATGGCACACAGCAGCACCAAGGTTTGCTTCAAAGCTTCCTATGTGGGCCAAGCAGCCTGGAGGGGAACTGCTGGTGCTTCACCACACAAGGGAATTGGATACACGTTTTAAGGAACCTTGAAATGGGGTGGGGCTGTTCAGCTCTCCAATAACAGCCAGGAAAAGCCTCCCTGAGCAACCTGCACAAGAGCAACAGCTGTATTTTCAAGATGAAGCTCTGTGGGCATCAGTCCTTCAGTGAGTGGAAATGCAAACTAGACCAACCTGCTTTTGGCTCCTACAGGGCAAGTGCCGTTGCCCAACATCTCATTTGCATTAAATCAGTATTAACTGCTGTCTATAAAAAAACTCTCGGGCAGAAGTTTTCCTGAACGCCTTGTAGGACAAGGTTTAAACCCTCCCTTGCTACACCACAGATAAACAATTCTGTAACACACATTTGAGTTCAACCTTGTTCAAGAGAAGGAAGTTTCCTTGTCCTATTGAAGAGTAGTAACTGCTTCTGCATAAAAAACATGCTGAGATGGAAGTCCCTGCTCTTGCTTCATTTCACACTGCAAGCTTTTTAAATACTGCTTGAGAAAGCTGCCTCCCCTCTTCAGCATAGCTGAAGGTATAATACTGTCAACTATGTGCCAGCTCTGAGCAGCAGTGTGGAAATGCCTCCCTAGGAACGGCTCCCTGCAGAAATAAGGGAAAACAATTTTTTCCTATTGCTCAGTAATTCTTAATAAAAATTAGGTCTCAACATTTTTGTCAGTTCAATGGCCTTCTTTAGTCTGTTGGTGGAGGTAAAAGGGAGGAAGAGGGTGGCAAGGAAAGGAAGGTTTGGTCCATATCTCCATCAAAAAGACAGCCTGATGAGAAAACAACTTCAACATCAAACAAGACAATTTTACCATCACCTTCTAGGGAACTGGCTGCCAGGCCAGCACCCAAGATATTTATGTGGCTGCTCTTGTAAGATTTCAGGGTGAGGTAAAGGACAGCTTGAGTCCTGTTTATCTACGTGACTTTCTTTCCAACAACTTTTGAGAAGTGTAATGGTTTCTGTTAATGATTCCCTGCTCCAAAGCCATTAACTTCCTTGAACAGACATAACTGGCTGATTTTAGAACCATTACGGTTGTTTCAGGGAAGGGCAGACTAAACAGCGATTTACTGCCCTGCTCTATGGCCACAGGTTCACAGTGACACTACACAAGGCTAATATCCTGAAAAACCCAACCCATGAGGAATCTGTTTGGAGAGTAGGAGAAAAGGAAATTTAACAGATGAACTCTCAGTTTATCTGTTCCTATTCAGATGAATACAACTGCCTCAGATGGACAAAGTAGCAACATCAAAGTACTTGTATTAGTAAGAAATTAACAATTTTTCCTTCCATTTCCTAGTTGCTTCCCCTACAGTTTCTGATCCTGTTTTCAAGGAGCACATGGCTATGTGAACCACACCAAAACATGTTATACATGAAACCACCTACACTAACAGAGAACTCAGCTTAAAAATTCCTTCAACATCACCCAGGTATGTGAAATGCCACCAATAGGCAGGTTATGACTATATTCACTGCCCAGGTTTAGCACATTAGAAATGTTAAAAGTATTTCAACAAATACTGAGGATCTCCCCAGTTGAAGTCATTTAATTTGCAAATTCTGTGGTCTCTTACCATGCAAGCCTCCATGAGAGCAGTGTGCATCTCATCTGTCTTGTGCTCCTGGTCTGCACCAGCTTCCAGCAGAAACCTCACCATTTCCAGGTGGCCTGTGGGAAGAAAATAGTTAACAGAGAGAAACTGCTTGAGAAAGTGCATTTCGCAACCCATGGAAAGGGTATAAACTATACAATGAAGGTAATGGATGGCTATGTTATAATGTAAAAAACCCACTTTCTCTGGAAAGGCATGTTTATATCTCTGCTTTCAATGTGCACAGAGGTTTAACAGTGTAGTTACTATAAACACAATCCAATTCACTGACTACACACGGTCTTTCTATTTTCACCTCTGCTTTCCAACCTCACTACTTCCAGGCTCAGAGAACAACCAAATTTGCTCAGGTAGGATGTGTTTTGGAGTGCCAGTCCTCTCCTTCAAATACAGCCACCACAAAATATCACCATGATTTACGATGGCCTTCAGCAACAGTGAACCAAGAATTTATCAAGGCAGATAAGAAACATAAATTAAATACTAACTTCTGCACAGGTGCTACACAAGTACCTCTGCTACCAACATCAACTACTCTATGATGCCAAGGGCCACTCTGACAGCTCTAATAAAACACGTCCTAAGTGCCTGTAACAGCAGTTGCTGAGCTGAGGGAACGTATCTGGCCTCTTAATTAAACTTCTTCATCCCGTCCTTGGGTGCTGCAAGATCACTGCCTAATGCTCTAAGGGAGGCAACAAAGGGCCGTTGTCTCAATACTGACATCTAGAAACCAAGATCTTAGATTCCACATGTTTTTCAAGTGCTAAGTCCCTTAAAATTAAATAATTTCTGTATCTGAGCAGAGGTATCTTGTATAATACAGCTCCAATACAGAAAGTTTAGGATACTTCTCCTGTATTAGTTCCTTATCTCCTAATTCATTTACTACAGCACCTTTAAGCATCATAACTCAGACCGAAGGTTTATATCTTGATACTTACACTGTCTGCACAGAGATGATTTTACAAATGGCACATATGTGCAGTGTGACACCACAGTCAGGATAAAATCTTCACCAAGCGTCTATCTACAGCCTTTAAATCCACTTGGCCCTGGGCAGCAAGGCTGAACAAACCCTTGTTTGAAATGACTTTTCCCAGCTCTCACACCTTTGTCCACTTGTTCCCGTACCTTTGTAGCAAGCCAGGGTCAGCGCGCTCTCCTTGAACTCGTTGGAATGCGTGTTGATTCCTGCCCCGTTCTCCAGCAGCACCCTGGCCACTTCCACATGCCCGGCACTGCCAGCCTCCATCAGGGGAGTGTGACCATTCTCGTTGTGGTCCTCGATGCTCGCGCCCGACTCCAGCAGCACCTTTACAACATCCACATAGCCCCCGGCACAGGCATAGGTCAGGGCTGTGTTGCCTAAAGCCAGACAGAAGGAGAGCTGGAAATAGAATCTGATGTTTCTACAACAGGAACTTCATGGGATGCTCCATTCCATTCCTTTCACCCAGATACCTGATGGAATGGGGTTTTTAAGGCTATAGGGAGGGGAAAGTAATTAATGGCACCAAGCAGCTTGGTGCTGAAAGACGGATGATCTCCTTGTGCCTGTACCAATGCACTTTCCTTCCACTTTCCAGACCAACTTCCATCACAAAAACTCATCCCTTTCCCTGTTAATCAGCAGGGACACACGATCCAATAAGAATGAAAGCTCAAAACCAGGAGCAGAAGGAAAATTGCTGCTTCTAAATCAAATCTTAAACACCTCTAAAGGGCTAGTTCCAAAATGCTGATCATCATTATGAGGAGATGAAAACAAACTGCATGGAAAAACTACAAAAACATGGATCTGAACAGCACAGTCAAAGTTTCTGCCTTTATGAAAATACCTCAAACAAAGTTAAAGGTCAAGGCAGTGTTGCTACTCAGAGAACTACTCTCTTGGAAAAAAAAAAAAAAAAAAAAAAAAAGGGTTTTTTGGGAACACACCCCCCCCCCCCCCCCCCCCTTCAGGGTCAGCTCTCCATTTGTCAGTGACTGCTGACTCCACAGCAGCTCTCCATTTCCAGGCTGCAGTAACTTAGACTTCTCAATTTGGTCACTTCAACACAAATGCCTCGAAAATTCCCATGGGGAGAGGGGGGAAGGGGGCCATGTTTCCTATTTTCCCCTTGGTTTCCTAGATCTGCCACTAAGTAACTTTTCCATGTACACAAAATCTGTGCCTAAAATGTGACAAGAAACCCTATGTACTCAAACACATTTCAGTTACTAAGTGACCTTAACCACCTTTGTATGTCTTCATCCAATAATATTTTACCTGCATCCAAAAATATTTTTGAGTTTCATTAAAAAAAAAAAGGAGAATTTAAATAGTAAAACCACAAGGAAGCAGTCTGCATTGCCTGGCTGAGAGCCATTCCTCTGGCTCTCAAGCTCCTGGCACATGGCAGTTCCCAGCTGTCCAGTTGTTCCCAACACCCTTCTCACCTGTGGATGACTGTGCGTTCACATCAGCACCATGAGCTAGCAGCAACTTGACAATTTTGACGTGCCCGCCATTGGCAGCAGCCATGAGAGGTGTGATGTCTCCTTTGATTCCCCGGTCCTCCACATTGGCATGCATTGCCAGGAGAACCTGCCAAAAGACAGGGATCAGCAACACCACAGTCACATACCAAGGTGCCTCAAACATTACCCCAAGCCCCCACCTTCACCACAGTTGTGTGAGAAACCCTTGCAGAAAACAAGCACCAGGAAGGCATTAGCAACACTCAGTTTGCATGTGAGACTCCTTTGCCAGTGAACTGACATTTCCTACTACATTAACACCCTGTTCCAGGTGTACAAGCCTGGAATATGTTCATTTAACACTTCTTTTTGTACAACACACACGTACTACATACAAAGAGCCTGGAAACCAACCTGTGCAAGCTCATAATATCCTGCTGAGCAGGCCAGACAAAGGAGGCTTTCCCCTTCTTCCGTGTGCTCGTTCACACTCCGGCCTTCAATGAGCAGCTTCCGCACGGCATTTACATCTCCCTCGGAACAAGCCTCGGCCAAGCTGCGGCTAACGAGACAGAAAGCATTCAGAAGTGAAAATGGATCAGGCTTGAAATGCTTGAAACCCAATGTGTCATGAGGACACAGTCAGCAAAAAAAGGAAATGAGCTACAAACGTGCCAACTGCTAATTAAAGAGGTGCCGGTTTTCCACTTGAGGTTTTCCAGCTCACTTGGCTGAAAATTAAGTCACGTCCATATCCACTTCTGTTATTAATTTTTAACAGAAGTTTACAGGAGAAACATCTGCAGGATACCTCAGGACCAGAGGACAAGGAAATCACCCGTCCCTCTTAACAAAACTTTATTTGTTCAGCACTGCTATTATTAATGAAACTTAAACAAATTACCCACATCACTCTTCTCCTGGAATAAAATTAAACACTTCCCCTCTGTCCTGTGCTGAAAATACCAGAACCCTCTAACCAGACAAAATCTTACTATATGGAGAATTAGTTCTCAAGTGTGTCTGTTCACTACATGTTGACATTTATTTTGATTTCCCAGACCCTGTGTCCCAGTAACAGCTTTGGCAACTGCCACTGCTCCCAGGAAGAGGCAGCTGGGCAGGAGGGACAGAATAGAAGCAAACATAACTCAAAATTACTCTGCTCTTCATGTGTCCTGTCCCCTCACCAAGGAACATCCCTTTGGAGTTACTGTGTGTAGAAGGAACAAATTTCCAACCAGCACAACAGCACTTGGTTCTCCTGTTTCTGCTGTACTGAAGCTCAATGACAGCCCAGAGGGAAACCTTTTTTTTTCCTTTCCCTCCTAAATAGCCCAGTAAGACAAAATCCCACAAATAAGGCCAGAAAGTCCAGCACAAGAACTGCAACTCCCTGGCTGAGGCATTGTCCAGGGTCCTATGTGATGCTGACCACCATGAAGTTCCAATGCCTCAAGACCGTTTTCCTTCCTCAGTTACAAAGGCACTCTCTGAAGTTCTCTAAAAGGTGTTTTTTGATCCCAAAGCTGGTTTCACGCTACCAGTGAATGACTCATTCTCATTTGCAACTTTTTGGTACAGTTCTAAGGTCCATACTACTGAAGAGCTTAGAAATATTTCTAGAGTTGGTCATGATAAATTCCTTGGAGTGTGACTCCTGAATTCTATGCAGCACTAATTGCTTCACTCTCCACTGCAAGACCTGCCAGTCCAGAAACATTTAAAAGGAGAGTAACAGGTGATGACTTGGCACCAATTCCACTTGAGCAAGAGTTTCATCATCCTGTAAGCAGAAGTGATACAACAAGAAAGACTGCTTCTAGAAGTAGCCAAGGACTGAGAAGTTTCAGGATACAAGCTTCCTTACTTGTCCGTCTGCCCTGCACTTGCTGTGCTCTCCGCTCTCATGCGGGTCAGTGCCGCGGCAGCTTCATCCAAGGCGCAGCTGACCGAGGAGGTCAGCCTGCGGAGCACCTCCGGGTCTGCAAAGGCTTTGCCGTCAGCTGTCGACAGCTTCCCGATTCCTTCCATTCCAATTCACATCCAACGGGGACGCGTGCCAGGGAAGGAGAAAACAGACAAGTTGAAATTGAGCCTGTGAGATCCGTCGACAGAAACATTCCAAGCACAGACAACCCCGGCTTCCAAAACGATGGGAATAACTGCTTGCAAGACTGATTTAAAAGCTGCACGACTGAAGCCCTCCAATCCACAGAAGGCACCAGACTTCAACTACTGACAATTACTTACTATAAGCAACAACTAAAGCTTTTCATGAAGCGACTGTTACAAAGTAAAACCTCATAAGCAATTTAGGGTTTCATACAAAAGTACAAAGGTCAGGTGTCACTTTTGTCTCAGGCTTTTAGAAATCCAAAGTTGGAGGAATCTAATTTGAAGCACCTTCACAAGAAACTCTGATTTTCCAAACCCTGAAATGCTCTAACCACCTTCTTTCTCCTCTATGCCAAGTCCACACTGCTGTACATTTGGTGCTGTATCACGCTCCCATGGATTAGCCTTATGCAAGAGATTCCAGTATGGACTGATGTAAGGGCTTCGGGGTCAAACCTGTACGGGACACGAGGACTTACCTGCAGCTTCAAGTAAAGCTTCTAATCTTGCCTGGGTTTCAGGATCTACTGTTCTCAGGTCAGCACCATCAGCAGTACTCGACAACAGCAATTTAGAAGCTGTTTCCAACATGGGGTTTTCGAGATCATCCTGATCCAAGATAAATGATTCCACCTGGAAAGTAACAAATCTGGGTTAAGAATTGTATCGCTGACTAAAATATACTTAAAACAGAAAAACCAGTTCTAGTTACTCCCAAAGCATTTTCTTTTTAAATACTTTGTTGGCCTCAGTTATCTCACTTCAAGTCTGATGTCTCCTAATCCAACATCCAAAGAAAACAACCGAAAGGATCAGCAACACTTTCCACATATCAACTCCAATGCAATACACAAGGGCTTCAGAGAATCTTTCTCAAGAAAACACTTATTTAAATCTTTATCTACAGAATATGCAATCCATTATATCTGCCTGTGTCAGAAATCAGATGCTGAGAGGCCCAAGTTCTTCTGAAGATCCTACTTTCCTGTGCCTTCCTTATGTTTTCATTGTGATACTCTCCTGTGCCTTCCATTTGTTTTCATTGTGAAACACACAGAAATTAATGAAAAGATGAGTATATTAAGAGGAAAGCCCCCAATACCCATTTGTGTTATCCTGCCTGTTAGAGAAGAACTGGGGCAAGCTGTTTAGAGAAGACTCTTCTCTGAAGAGTTCAATGAACAAGCTCCACAACCTGTGAATTAGTCATTGAAACATTTATTAAATTATAAAGACCAAGCTTAAACGTACTGCTACAAAGCTCAAGAGCTTCCAAAATTCCCAGTTTCAAACCCCAATGGAATTAAAAAAAAAAAATCCAATCCCAACCCCAAATCACAGTCGATCTAAATGCCAGTCTGCCTGACAGACAACCTATATGTGCCACCCCTACAATGATTGAAACTTCAGTTACCTCTGGATAAAAGCAGCCACTGTCTTTTGGAGCACCTATTTCCACATGCACTACCACTCAGAGACAGAAATTCAATTTATTTTTTTCTTATTAACTTCACATATGTCTCCAAAGTTTTAAAGTAGTCCCATGAGCATCACAAGTTGAGATTCCTGCAGATAAATGCCCCAAGAATCCATCTATGTGGGCAGATGAACCAGAAGAGTGACTAGTTCATCTCAGGACACCCAGAAGGTTTCTCCAGTCTCCCATCCATTCTCTTATCACAAGGGCAAAATTCACACAACTCAGCCTTCTGTTGTCTGCTTCCTGCTCAACAATTCCTAGGAAACATTCAGCTTGAACCTATAAACACTTTGTTTGTTAAGGAAGGCAGGCTGAGAACTACTTCCCAAATTTCTTCGTTTTATCCCTTCAACACCATCAATGAGAAACAAAACCTCAAGTCAGCTCTTGGCAATACACAAATGCACATCCCAAGGGCACCTCTGATACCTTTCTCTGCTCCTTTTCAGCCTCTCTGCCCTCCTCCCTCAAATCCGGAAACACCAAGCTGAAGGAACCAATGGAATTAGAGCCAAAAGCGGGACAGTCCTGCAGCATTCCGTGTCACTTCTCAGCGCTACTTTTTCCAGGTGATACACAGCCTGCTCCTTCCAGTTTGGCAAACTGGTGAGGGCAACTCCTAGTTTCCTCTCCAGTTCCAAGAACTTTCCATTGCTGCCTTGCCAGGGTCCTTCGCCTATCACTGCTCCCTGCACCTCCACCACCATTTCTAGGCCAGTTTTGGTTCATTTGAGGACTTGCCATTTGTCTCCTTCCAGAGGACAGGCTGCTGCAGCAAGAGAGAGGAACTGCTGCACTGTTCAGGAGCCAAGTGAGAGATTTCACCACTGGAAAGGCAAATCTGGAGCCATCAGAAGGATTGTTGGCTTACCCAACTCCTGCACAATCCCAACCGCTCAGACTGAAAGAAATCTCCTCCCTGTGAGATAGGAAGAACCACGACCAGCTGTTCACTAACACTATGAAATATTTGCTAAGAAAAAAAGTTAAAATAGGAATACGTCTCTCCTCCACTCACATCCTCTCCCCAAAATTAGGTCTTTTATGCAGTTAGAACTTCAAATGGAAAAATCTTCCTATCTTCCTTCAAGCTAAGAATATGAGCACAGTGTGATTAAAAATAAACAACCCAAGGAGAACAGGGATAAGCAGCAATCCACCCACAAACAACACAGCACCAAGACACTCACGAGGAACCTGGAGAAAGTTTCCTTGCAATGAAGTTTTGGGAACGTTTTTATTATGTGCTGACATTTAAATAATTTCAGAACAACATCAAGGAATTAAGTTATTGAAAAAACACTTTAGACTACTTTATAAAATTAGAGATTAAAAACTCCCCTTTTCCAAGATAGAAGAGATCTACCTTCAACCTGCAGCTTGCAGAACTTCTCATCAAGCTTCCAGTTATACTCCACTGTAATCTCAAAACTGCCCTTTAGACTGAGAGTTTCATTATACCTAGTCTTGCCTTTTCAGCATGACACTGAATACCATGCAGGCAACAGTGACAAAAGACATAGTGTCTAACACTGGAGAATAAAATCATATTTTGGTAGAAGAGAAAACTACACTTGGGTTTCTCAGAAAATCTTGCCTTCTACACAGAAGTTACAAACTGAAGACAAAGCATTTCCATGTACCAGGCCAAGTAAACAGACATTTCCTTTAAAGGGCTTCAGATGCATTTTATTTCCCCTAACTAAAAAAAGAGTGTAGAATAGCACACAAATGCTCCACCTAACATATCAGAATGTTTCATCTGCATTCTCCGTCAGTATTCCTCCAATCCAATAATACCCTGACATAACCCAATTGTTCAGAAAGGCCCCAACACAAGCCCTTTTACAAGATTTCTCCTTCTCTCTAATCTTGCAATAAAAATCTCATGTTCTGTACTTGCCTAAATTTACTTTGCTCATAATAATTTCTAGTGCAAACCCAACAAAATTCCCAAGTTCTGGCTGCTCTGAAAGAGGACTCACGTCTGTACACTCTGAAGACATCCCTGTAAGATTTCAGTAATTTTATGTTTTGACTGCCAAACACTAAATATTGAACACATCTTTTAATAAATGCCAGGTTAGCACATGAAGACAAAGCACAGCTGAGTTGCCCCAACTGGTGTGGCTCTTGCCACCATGTGATGCTCAGTCAAACAGAGACAGAACCGAGTTCCTGATGGTAATTCCACCCTCAACTATCTCTCCATCAAACCATCTATGTAGAAAATTGCTACCAGCACAAATCCCACAGTGGACACAAGTCTGTAGCTAAGCTTCCACATCACCTCACATGGATGTAAACTAAGGTCAAACAATCAACTTCCTCTAACAGTTTCCCTCACAATAAAAAAACTCAACAAAAACCCAAATAACTACACATACAGAAAAAATCCCCCAAAATAAAAACACCCATGCATTAAGAACTGGAAGAAATCTTTGAGTTACCTATTGATTCCAAATTTACTACTTATAGTGCTAGACATGGATTAGCATCTTCCTAATATTACATTATGCTAGAGAGGAAGGAAGGAACATTCTACCTACAAACAACTCTCTTCATATCATCTCCACTTAGAAGATAGAAATTCAGTACCCAACACCAAGCAGCTCCTCTAGAACCACACCATCAACTAAGGTATCAAGCCAGGTAAGTCTCTTTAATCCCAAAACAGAGATAAAATACCTAAATTAACATCACAAACCTAAACTGACAGCAACTCTAACCTTACTCTCAGCAGAAGAAGCTGCCACCAGGACCATCAGCACAGAGCTTTATGATGAGCTGAACTTTATCAATAGGAGAGAACAACAAAATCAACACTTTTTAAAATGTCCTTCATGAACAATGGCAGCAAACACTTGGTTTCCAGCACCCACCACCCTCACTACCAATACCACAAGCCCATTATTTATCCATCTAATCAATGCACAGCTCTGTTCATTTACAGAGCATCCCTAGCATTTGGTTATCTCCGATTTATAGTTTTCCTCAATCACATCTGTGCCATAAGGACAACCCAGAGGTATTTAGAAAAGACTGTAAAAAAGTAATTTTCTCCTTCTTAACTCAGGTTCCCCATCCAGGAGCCCATTTTGCCAATTCTATTCCCTGCTCTTTCTCCTTCAGGCATTCCTGCATGCACACAGTATTGCTGTGCTCCTCCTTTCCAGCCTTTAGCCAGAAATTAACACAGAACAAACACTGAAGACCTTACACCTCATATAAACTACAAAACCTGAAATAATATTGCTGCAGCATATGCCATGTGGAAGCAGGGCAGCAAACAGTTGCTTAAATGGTACATCTGGGCACAAAATGTCATTACCAGCCTAAACACTTGCTCAGAAGAACTTGAATGGCACCTTTGGACAAACATCCAGTGACATCTTCCCGGAAGCAATGCATATTCCCAGCTGGATTTTAGCCATTTATAATAAGAAAACAGACAATATAGTATTCCTCCAGCTCGAAGACACACTCAAAAGCAGTAATAGACAGTTCTTGAAGTAGTGCAGTGAAGTGTCTGGCAGTCAGGCTCACAACAGCTCTCCTGGGCTGTGAAATAGTAAGTTGGGCTCATTAACATAACAGGATTTATTTTTTAAGCTTCAGTGTTTTTAAGCACCATAACATACAAGGATCTGAACATAACATACAAAAGGATCTGAAACCCGATTTGGATGAACCACACTAGCCCAGACAAGTATTTTGAAACACAATTACAAAAAAAAAAAAAGCTTTCATGAAAAAGTATTCTCTCTGCAGGTTTTGTTCCTTATTCTTGGGGCTGGCCCCTGATTCCCAGTCTTACAACCCAACACAGCTTTTCTCAGATGGCTCTCATAACTTTTGCTTTGTATTAGACACTGAATACAATTTAGGATTTGCTAAATTTTTACTTTTGCATTTGGGCCTTCAGTTTTTGACACCCACAAGTAGCCAAATGGATCCTATAAGCACCAGTACAAAGCCTTTCTAAAGAACCTTGTGGACAAGGAACAGTCAGTGGCTATTGCCAGGTAGCAAACTGCACCCCCTCAAATAAATCCTACCTGACGGTCCTTTTGGATTAGTTCTTAGTGAGGTACTCAATTAGCAAGGGCTATTAACCGTTGATTTTGCCCAGCTCCAAAAGTTTTGGACAGCAGTAAAATGTTTTTAAATACAACATGAAATTTAAGAAGGATTTTCAAATCCATCAGATGTTGCAAAGCCACTTGCAGACCAAAACCACAATGGCTGCCAGGTCAGCTAATAAACTTTAGCCCTGATACACTGACTTTGGTCCTACTTCAGATTGTTCCCTTATTCAGCTAAAAATGACTCCCTTAGAGTGAGCAGTTTTAATCCCGATTTCCACAAGGAACTCCTCATGCCTGACCCACAGCCACACTGCTCTCCCTGGCACCCCAGCAGCTCCTGTAAAAGATAATCTCAGCTTTCACTCTCTAACAGTTTTAGCTCTCACACCTCAAAGATACTGCCAAAAGAAAAAAGTATATCTATCTCAGTCTCTCATACAACTTTGATGAGCACTTCTTTATAACGTATTTTCTGCTGTTCACTTCAGGAATACACCCTGAGTCTGTTTCACACAGAAATAGCAACATTAATACTATTATCCTGCAAACTGAACACACAGGAGGAAATAAAACTCCGATCTCAGTGCAAGAACAAAGTCCAGCTCTGAACTGATAACCAGCTAAGCTCCTTTTGCACAACACTGATAGGTATTTTTAATGCCTTATATCTAACCATTTGATACACACAAAGGGATTCTTGAGGCAAGAGTGAATCAAAACAAAGTGATGATATATTTGGAACATGGCAAACCAGGCCCAGTATTTTCGACCTCAGGATCCAAAACCAACATGCAAAAAAGCAACTAAAAACCCACAAATTATGATGTGCAATATAACATACTAAAGCAAGAATTTCATGCCTGCTCTCCCTCATCCTAGTACCTTTTAGTCTTCAGAATATCATCTCTCCTGCTTTCAAAATACATGACATCTCAGTTTCAAGACAGCTTAGTGGAAAAAATACTCTGATTTGAAACATCAGGACAGAGAAATCAACTTACACGTCTTCAAATAAAACAGTGGGAATGGATTTGGGCTGTCTCAAACTAAATATTACGGGAAAGTGTACGGTTCTGCCTTTTCACCTACATGCTTCCAAGTGAGATTACCACTTAGCCACACAGGTTTCAAAGCATTTCAAGATGCAGATATTCACTGCATTAATAACATATTCTAGAAAAAATTCTATCCAGGTCTTACTGAAGCCAAGGCTCTGGCAATGCCTGACACTTCAGTGGGTCAAACCAAAGCATCAGCACTACTCAGTTTAGATGACACAACTCTGAAGTGAAAGTGATGGTTTCCTGGCTCCTTAAGACACCATTTTCTTTATGTAAAGATCAGCTCCCTGGTCACTGAAAGGGAAAGCAGAAAGGAGCCAAGTGCAGCAGATGATCCTGCCCACTCCATTCCAGCCTTGCAGATTTTGTGGGTTTTCCTCAAACCTATTTTCCAAGAGGAACAAGCTGTGTGGTTCTCACCTGCCCTACTCTGCTACTACAGCAGCACTGTCACCGCAGACACTGTCTGACAGCACCATCTCTTCCCTGTACAGTGAGGATCACTCCCACTTATCTGGAATACACAATCACATCTCTTGATTTCCCAACGTGCACTGACCCTCCTCAAACCAAAATGCCTCGTTCAGCAGAAATCTGGAGTCTGGCAGCTGGAACATCTCAACAGTATCTTCTTTCATTTTATTCCTTCAACTATGCACTCCATTTCTCCCGCTGCTGCTAAAAAATAACAAGGGGGAGGCAGGGAGGTGAGAGGAGTAACAGTCCTTGCTGCTGAAATGGCATAACACAGTCCCCACGACTGGCACCAGCCGAGTGTCTGCTGCAGGGACACCTGCATTACGACTGCAGTGTGCTTTTGATGACGAGACAGGTGCTGAGGTATTCACAGGAAAATTCCCTGCCCTCCTCCGCATGCTGCATCCCCAGCAGCACCCACAGCAGTAACAACACAGAGGCAAGCTCAAAGCTGTGGCTGTGAAAAGGTTGTGAAACCACAAAGAATAATATTCTTTTTCCTTTTCAAATCCTCATTCCAAGCACTTGGCATACTTCCACACTAAGCAAATTCATGCATTAACTGGTTGGTGTTCAGCTGCAACCATTCGTGCGAGGAGAATTTCATGCCAATGTAAAAATAACAACACCTCGTTTCACTATCGTTTGAAGTTCCCTGTCCCAATTTCACATTTATGTGGGGGGAAAAATAAAATACAAGTTTTAGTCGCTGACATGAATAACAGGACATAAAAATCACAATTAAAAAACCTCAAAGGAACACATACTCATGCTTCTGAAAGCTCAGCTTCAGATAACACTGTTACATCAACAATAAAAAGCTGCTACATTTCTGATCCAACCCCCTGAAAACAGGTCTGCACCCTCACCCTCCCACAAAACCCTCGAACTGAAGTTTTGATAGAAATCATCTCTTCTGGAGTGGGCTTGGAACGAATTGACCACAGAAGCAGAGCTCTGACAGTGTACGAGTAACTCATATCTATCTATATATATGTATCTATCACCCAAGATATGGTGGTCTACATCAGAGCCACAAACAAAAGAAACTATACACTTTGCCTTAACATTTAGTTTGAGAAATATTTTTTAATAACTGTGTTTTATAACACCTATAATAAAGGTTGTTCCCATGTTGTTGCTGAAGCAAAATGGAAACACTCTCTGCGAAATACCCTTGACAACTGAGAGATACTAAAGGGACAGCTTGAGCCTATGCAGGCAGTTTTTGCCACCCTTAGCAAGTCACCTGTCACATCTTCCCCACTGCTAAGCCTCTTTAGCAGAGACAAAGTAAAGGGAGCACATAACCATGAAGAAGGAGATGGTCCAACTGAGCTTCCCAGAATCATGCTCTCTTCTCATTGTCAAAATCTCCCAATGTCACACCTGAAAAACAACTGCAGCCCCCTAAGACTTCCTCAAGCACCTGAGCTAAGCACCACTTAAGCTACTTACCAAATTACTTATAGGGCCACTCAAACCTGAGTCTCCTCACCAGAGCTGTGAAAAGCTTAGGGGAGTTACGCTCCCTGTGACCCCCAGACTGTGCCAAAGGCTCTGAAGAGCTACAGAAATGGCATTTTGAGTTGTCCTTCAGGAAAACTCTAAGGACCCTAAACCTCTCTGGATAAACACATCCTGAGGACCAACACCACAGACTCGGATCCTTAAACATGACACAGCCAGCTTTGATGGATCCAGCATAAGAACTAAGGAATACAAAGAACACATGGAATACAGAGCATCGCTATGTGAAGTTGTTTCAGTTTTGTCATTCACTATGTGAAAAACTGGGAAGTACACAAGGCACAACTCTTCCCCTAGCAGAAGATTTTGGGCATTTACCCGAAGCACACCTCATTCCCAGCAACACCAGCATCTCTAGACTTATGCACTGCTAAAAAGGGACTGAGGAGTCCTGCTGTGCACTGTTACATCCTATTCCTCACTGCCCTACTTTCAAAGGACTAATTATTCTCTTAAGCCTTGTTTAAGGAAGGTGAGCTCCCAAGAAAGAGAAAATCCTTCTCTAACAGTTGGTCACGTTCCTTTTCCACAAGACTCACCTTTTCCTTGACTGTATATTCCAAGGATAGATTTAATTAATTCTCAATACAAGCACTTCTAAGCCTGCAATGAAGCACCTTGCTGCACTGATAGACCCACAGCAAAGGACTTGGATACTTGAAGCATCTTCCCTTAAAATGACAACTAAGCAAAAGGTAAAGACCTAAAAAAAAAAACCCACCAAACTTCTGAGCTGTTAAAAGTACAAACACATTGTTTCAGTGCTATCTCTACACGAGCCAAGGTTGAAACCCCAATGATAATTTATTATCTTTATCACTGATTAACTTCAGGGGGCTTGTCTACACATTTGTTGTTTGAGTCTTCAAGGAGAAGTACCTTGAGCTTGCTTTTCACAGCTCAATAAGCAGCCATTTCTCTGTCACTCTCAGGCTTTGTTGAAAGAGACCAAGACCCTGCACTAACCCTTTGAGAAGTGAATTTACAGCAGCTTTGCAAAACTAAAGGTGGCCTGACCTCTCAAAAATGCTTTTTCTGGAATATTTTCCTCCTCTTCCATGCTCCTGGCTCAATGCACTGTGTCAAAGTTTCAGCTTAGAACTGTGCACACCCATCCATTTCCAGCTGAAACAAGTTGTTTTTCTAAGGATTGTAGCTCAGCACAGCTGAACAATGGAACACGACATCTGAACTTGTATGTGGACAAAGCCAGCAGCAATAAAGCCCTGAGCAGAGACAGAGCAGTGAGGCCTTGCCCTCCCCCAGATTTCCTAACAGCAGAGCTCAAGTGTGTCCATGCAGGAGCAGCTCTGTCTGACCCGAACACACGATGGCTTCTTGTAGTGCAGCCAGCCCTCAGATGACCCAAAGCAGCTCTGAGTCCATGCCAAGGAAGCTGATGAACTTAGCAAACCATGCAGATCCAGAGGAAAGAGGGGACAGGCATTTATAGCTCACCATGTCAATCTTGTCAACCACCCTCCTACCCCTCAATCAGAATAATCTATATCCATTCAAAAGAAATTTCCCGAAAGGAAGACTCTACATGGTGCATTTTCCCTGTCAGAGCATGCTTCATTTCTGAGGTTAAGAAAAGATAAACCATGGACCTTCCCAGTCTTCACCAAGAGATACTTTATACTTTTACACTAAATGTGCCAGAAAGCATTTCTCAGCCAGCACAGACTTTCAGCAACCAGCCTAGTCAGCTTGGCCCTGTTCCTCTTGCATCTGCAATGACTATGGCGGCAGTACAGCAGTTACAGTTCCCACCAGGAGCATACTCCTGCTCCCTAACTGTTGTCAAATGACTCCCTTTTGTTTCCCAACTCCAATCTTAAAAGCCAAATCCGAAAACGGAGGGCAGATCACATGCTCATTTATACCCTAAAGCTTCCAAACAGAAGACACCTTCACTCCATGTTTTCCACATGTTTTCATCCCTAAATACAGATGCTGAGATATACGGATTGATCACATCACAGGACAGGAAAAATAACGGGAGCAGAAACAAAAGGCTAGATATCCTGTATTATGCTACAAATTATTCTGATTCCTAATGCTCTCCTTTATTGACTCAAACACCATGTCTCCCGTCTCTAGGAATCTCTTTGCCTTTCCCAAAACTTCCAAGATAATAGCTGTTTTTCCCCAGAATGAGGCCCCCCCTGACAGTGTCTGTAGGAACCCACCACCACCACTCACTGCCACCCCACCCGACAGGACCAGCTGTCATTGGCTCTGCAGCAACAATTCCTGTAGTGGGAAAAGGAGCCCACAATGCCACAGTTCTGTGACAGCCTGATCAACCTTTGTGAATCCAAGAGACACGTAAAAGGCTCTGTGCATCACACCCATTTACTACTCAAATTGGATCCAGGGTGTACACAAACCTTATGCTTAAGAGATTTCCCTTTTGCAACCACAAAGCCCTTCAGCTACCAGCAAAACTAAGGGAAACCAAATTCCCTGCTGCACAAACAACTCCAATTTTACTTATGTAGTAGCACCTCGAACACCTTTTCACCAAGAACCAAGTGGACAGTTTTCCTTAGAACAGCTGACAGGGTCACCTGACATTGTGGTGTCTCAAAGCTTTGACAATCCCTGCACAACCATCAAGGTAACATCAAGTAAGAACCAGGACATCTACCTTTTTTTTTTAGCCACTTCAGGGATTATATGCCAAACACGGGGCAGCAAAATGGCATTTTGTGGCAGGAGTACAGTTGGCTGATGAAGCACAGGAAACAAAGCACGGCAAAAAACAGTGTCACACGACATACTCCCAAGAGCTCTGTCTGTCCCCTCCACGTAGCATTCTCGTTGCCTGTGCTCAGGAAAGCAAGGATCTATTGTGGAGGAGAAGACACATCCATGACAGACATCCATCTCTCCCACCACTGTAAGGAAGAAAAGCTGTTCTCCTCCCACTCCAGTCTGCCTGTTTTGCCCACTATGTATAACTCATATTCCCTTCAGAACTGTGTTTCTCTCCTCCAGGACAACACTAGGGAATAAGCAATGAAAAAAAAGGACTGAAAACACACCTAAGCTGCATATTTCTTCCTCAGCATTGCTGCTAAAAGAAAATCCTTTCAGATTCTCAATTCTGACCACTGTTGCACACTCTCTGCCATGTGCATTTCAGGCAGCAGTCAGCCAAAGGACATACAAATTTACTCATTCACTCACTGTGGCTACTGAGAATAAAAAGCAGTGAACAAGCAGCTTGAACTGCACAACACCAGTTGGGCTTGAAACAGAAATAGTTTTAAGCTGCCCACATGTTTTCTTACACAAATTTGGCACAAAATCTTTCTCTTCTGTAAGGAGTTTTGGTTGGCTGCTCTTCACAACAGCAAGTGCTCTGCACCAAAGGATGAGGCAGCAGAAAGGAAGGAGGACATGTGGAGGAGGGACAGGATGAACACACAAACAGCTACTCTCTTCCAGTCCAACTCTGAATTCCCTCTGGGATGAATGAAACCCCGGACATGTGCATGGGCTTCTTCACAGCAATAAAGTATCTACTGGTGAGCAGATATGTAAAGCAAAAAGCAGGAATGAGAGAACAGTCTTTTTCTTCAAGCAATGCCACGTGTAGCTTGGCTTAGTCACAGCTCTCCCTTCCTCACTGCTTCTTCCCTTCTAAGCAATTAGAGCATCAGTCCACTGATGGGGCACCACCCTACAAGAAAACCCCATCCCTCTCTTCATGGTCTTAATGAAAAACACCATTCCAGGGTCTGGAAGAAGCAAAGAAATGAGGTTTCTTCGCCCCAGAACTCATCTTTCTTGATGCCAAGTGGCAGCTCCTTTACTCAAGCCATGCTACGCTAAGTGACTGATGGACACTTAGGCACATTAGAAACAAGAAAAATGACACAACACAGACGAAATGATTGTTACTAGAAGGATATTTTTCTACTAATAAAGATGACTTTATTAGAACACAGCAGACTTGCATTGTGTTTCCATCCTCCCCAAAGTTTTGCCATAATATTGAGCTATCATTCCCCCCCCATTCCTAACTTCCCAAGCCAGGAAATAGGAGACACCAGCAATGCAGCTACTGCAGAAAATTCCCATCAGAGCAGAACCTGGAGTCTCAAGAAAGGCTCTGTAAGGAAAGTGTTTTAAGTGAAGATTAGGGAAAAGGGTTCATCCCAAATAAATCAAACCCTATGTGATACTCAATTTCATGCCAAACTACAGAAATCCCCTTGTTTGTCCTGTGCAGATGACAAGAATTTCGTTGTATCCTGCCTCAAGTTTTGCAGCCCACATCAAAACTAACCCATCAGGATCGGGACAGAAGAAACCAGAGGTCCTTAGAGGACATCTACACTTCTCCACGTAATTATCCTGCTGAAATAATTACTGGTATTAAAAATAGCTGATATCTCTCATCACGCAGCATAACGAAGTCAAAGTATTATGTAGAGACCTTTATAAAGTTAACCAGAAACAGTTTGGGAGGATGTGACTAGTTAGGTGAAGAGCTTTGAAACTACCTCAAGCAATTCCAGTTTAATTCGTTGGTATTTCTTCCTGCCCTGTGAAGTTAACTGAAGACGGAGCTGTGCCACTGTCCCAAACCACAGACCACAATTCCACACACAACAACTGAGCCCAACAAAGCAGTGAATTGAACCAGCTGAAACATAACGTGGGTTTCCTTTCCTTTTCTGGCATTTATAATGGAAGTATTTTTTTCAGTGAGGGAACCAGTATGGCCTAGTTCACTAATCTTCTCTTCCGACGAGAAGTGAGAGGATAAAGTTACAGCAGTAGACAGTTTGATTCAGTATCTGATTAGAATTCCTATTGTTACTGCCTGGGGAACAAAGCACAGAAGGAATTATTTCTAATAATTTCGACTCATTCGGTTAAAATTCTGACAAGCCTGACAGTCACTGAATTCTTCCTTCAATACAAACTACTGTTAGGCATACCTAATAAATGAATTACAGGTTTTTTTGCTCTCTTTGGCACATCCAACTGAAAGCTGCTGCATATTGAACAGATTTGAACAGTTTTTACATATGGTAAATGAACAGATTTGTGAAGGTAGCTAAAGCAAGGCACAAGTAAAACTAAATCCAAATATATCTATTTTTCCCATCTTATCAAAAAGAGGTTCTATTAAAAAAAAAAATATCAAGGTTTAAAGGCAAAGACAGCAATTTTAAGTGGAATCCTTCCTTTTCACTGTTTGCTTCCTGTGTTAGACACAAGTATCATGTGCCAAGTTCCTTTAAATCACAATTTTGATTTCTACTCTCCCCTCCATGTTTCTGTTCACATCTGTTACACGAAGATATTTTAGTATACTTATCCATGTTTACATGGCCATAAAGTGACAAGAAATCACTATTTATACCAGGCAGTTCCCTGGGTTTCCTTCTGGCAAGATTTTGATGCTGAGGCAGTGCAACAGGTTGTTTTGAGTGTGGGTTACAGCTTTAGAGCATGTGACTTCCTATCAGTCAACACAGCTAGCAAATTCCAGCAAGGCAAAGATCTGAAGAGATTTCAGGCACATGTAGGAAAAAAGGAACAAGTACCTTAGCCATCAAAACAACCTTTTTTACACATTTCCATGGAAGTTTAAATACAGGATGTATGGAGGGTTAAAAAAAAAAAAAAGAAAAGAAAATCTAAATGAATTCACCTGTCTGAAACATCTCTCTCAATTCTGTTTTTGATTAAGGACTCAGTTTGAACAAACAGCTTAAAAGATGAAGACCCTGGGTCCGAAGAGACCTTTGCAGATCACCTGATCCCACCTGCTAGTCTAGGCCTTGGTTAAGCTTTTCCAATTAGCAAGAAACTCACTGGCAAACACAATCACAGAATTAACACTGACCTTTTGAACAGCAGTTACCAAGTATGAATTTGCTTTATTGCCTTACAGGTTTCTCACGCAATAATTGCATTTTCATATTACTGCACCAAGAACAAACCATTACTGAAAAAGATAAAGCAATAAAGCATAAATAACAAGAATGGTTCCAAATTATACCATCAAGCTTGTATCCTCTTCCTGCAAGTCAAGGAGAAACAGCTTAAGCCCCAGAGAAATCACAGCTACTGGATTTTACTTCCCGTTTGTCACACAAGGGAACCCAGATCCAGCTCCCCTGCCCTGCATAACAGTCTTAACAAATCAGTTGGAAGGGGGAAAGTAACAGAAATCCAAGACACAATTTATTTTTCTAGAAGATTCAACACATGCTTGTTCTAAGTCCCTTGCCTCACATCACAGGAAAAATGGGAAGAGGAGGCATTATGAGGAGGAGAGCAGCTCCAAGGAGAATCACTCAGGATATTCCATGATTGAAATCACTAGGAAGCACAGGAGCACATTAGTAGCTGATACTGACCTAATACGGGCAAACTCTTTAAAAAGACAGGAAAACAGGTAAAAAGGAAACCAGACAAGATTACCAAGAGAAACTGTGAGAAAGAAAACAGGGAAAGGATTAGTCTCTTTAAGAGCTGGAACGTGGGAAAGCTACTAATGCCCAAATACTGAAATATAATGCTGATTTTAATCTTCAGACTAAGAGACTACAATGTTTATAAATATTAAAAACCTTGGCCTGTTAAAGAAAAGAAGAATTGCATTGCAGAGGCCGCCCTGATCTCTGAACGTGCTTTGTAGACATGACTCTGCTATTCGGCGTGTGCTCTCCCTGCCACCTGTGTTTCATGAAGCACCCATGTGCTCAAGCAGGGCAGTCTCCGCTCTGTGTAAAGCTTTACGTTACCACCCAAACCTTCCTCTACTGTCCTCAGCAGTGTGACTTGACAAGGTGTAACACCTGATCCTTTCATCTTACCTCACCTCTCACCGACACCACTGGCAGCTACATCAAAAGCAAATGAGGTAGGATCTTGGACATTATTAAATTACCCCCATGATTCCAGTACAGCATTTAAAAAAACCCTCTGCAGTCAGGAAATACTCCCAGTATCACAGTAAGAAATGAAGGGTTTTTTACAATGATTCTGAGTTTAAGTTCAAGATAGGTGGAAGATATTTACCTTAAGCTAGGAAGCTGAAGGACATAAAAGCAGTTATTAAGGACAAAAAGGACCTGCCACAGTCCAGTCTGACTCCCTAAAGCCAAGCACAAATGAGCTTTCAAAGAATCTGAAGGTCAGAGCACATGGCTGCTGCTCTTGAAAAGTCTCAAATCAACCCCAAGTATGTAAATTTACCCCTCCACTGTCATAAGCTTCCTAAGTAGATTTCTGAGCTGTCAGCCTGAGTTCAGCACACAACAATGCAGACCACATCCTCATCTCCCAGGACAGAACTTGCCTCCTATTCTCCCACCTGACAACACGTTTCTGTTTACTAACTCAAGCGGCAAAAACACAACTACAGGTTTACCCCTACCCTGAATACCATACTAAGGTCTCCTGTATTGTAATTACTCTTTCACTGGCACATACAAACCAAAACCTGAAAGCTTCAACGAACAAAAAAAGCCTTGTGTCAGTAAGGTCACACATCAACAAACAAGTATATCCAAGATACAAGAACAGAAGAACCAAGTGAACAGAAGCTGACTGCAAATTAACCCCACAGTGCTGAAATTTTACTCAGCTGTATTCCCACACGAAGTTTTCAATGCCAGATCCAAGTGCCAGAGTCAAGCCAAATGTTCATCTTCAGCTCAAAGTAGCAAAGCTAGCTCCAGTTCTGCACCAAGTGCACCTTCTCTGAAGGCGGCCTAAGCACAGGATGGCCAGGACACCACGTGAAATCCTCTGGGCTGACAGCCATGTCTGTCTGCAGCTGCATTAAATCTGCTGAAGACTTATTTTTGGTTTATCACTCAGAAGTCATTCTGGACCCAGAAGCACCCACTCGCCCCTTGCAGGAAGGGCCTGCCATGTGACAACATTTCAATCTCAGTCTCTACACTAACTCAACATAACCAGCATGTGACAGAAACACCTTTTTTTCCTGTTTTAAATTATAACCAACTTAGAGGAAAAAGGTTCTTGAAGATTTTGTGAAGAGGCGAGGCCTGATCACTGCACATTTTACTAAATACAAAGCAGTTCCAGGTATGTTCAATACAACAGAGGTGACAGATCATGCTGCCTGAGTAAGAGCAGTTCTCTCCATCTTTACACAGCTGCCTTTGAATGAGCACCACCAACCACTCCATGGGAGAAAACAAGGCCTAAAATGGGAAAATAAGACACACACTGGTAACGGGCTGTTCTGAAGTTACAACAGAAACAAGATTTGAGGGAACTAAGTTGTACTTCTGGACACATCCTGGAACACAAGACAATTATGTTGCTTCTACTGACGTGCTAAGAAATTATGAGCAGGTTCCACTGCTACCGGAGTATTTCAAAGATTCATGGACCAATTCAACCACTCATTCACACACAACCAAAGCCAGACAAGCCATGCTCCATTCCCGAGGATGTTTTACCAGGATCCTGTTGGTCTTGTGACCAGGAACAGAATGTGTGATTAAATTATCAAAAGAAAAGCCACCACATCCCACTCTGAGAAGCAAGATGTAATTGCTCAGTTCACACAAGAACCCCAAAATTCTGCTGTAATGACAACATTAACTTCCCAACTCCCTTTTCAAACAGGACAATTAATAAGTACCTTATTAATTTGACATGACTACAAAGCTGCACATGACAACTGTGGTTAAAACAAAGGAAAAAAAAAAGGAAGAGAGAAAGCTTTCAGTATGCAATGAGACAAGTGAAGTACTGAAATATTTGTTGGACGGCATAATGCCCAATTCACTTTTGCTCTTCCTACCTCCCCACACACAGACAGTGGTGGCAATGCCTTGCTCACACATCTGTGCCAGTTTCTTCAGCACTAAGTGAACAGCTGAGTTAATATTCTGGATGCAATTATGTTAAACAGTTCCAAGGGTCACATGGAAGTTAACACCAAGTATTCCTATTGATTTAAAATTTGAGAGCAACCCAAGTGTGGCCACTAAGGCCACAACATAAAAAGTCCTCAAGTTAAGCATCACTAGAAGCACTGTTTTGTTGAAATTCTGACAGCAGTTAATAAGGTAGAACATTCTTGTTACAAAAAAGAATACATACAAATATTTTGACAAATCATCTGGCAACAAAATCATGTTTTTTCTTGCAAAACCTGAAAAACCACAGGAACAAGAAAAAGCTATTTCATAGAATCATAGAATGGCTTGGGTTTAAAAGGACCTTTAAGCTTGTTTAATTCCAGTTCCCGTGAGCAGGGACATTTCCACTAGACCAGGGTGCTCCAAGCCCCAACCAATCTGGCCTTGAATACTGCCAGGGATGGGGCAGCCACGGCTTCTCTGGGCAGCCTGTGAACACTCCTTTGAACTATTACAGCAAATAAAACCTGGAATAGAGACCTGTGTCAGTTGGAACATGACTTTCACTTTATGATTTCTAGGCTGGCCTCTCAATTTGGCTGAAAGGACATTTCCAACTTATCCTCACAGGAAGAAATAATGTCATTTATTTCATAATAAATTACTACTGCAGAAGGAAATCTCTTCTTCAGAGGAAGAACAGCAGGCTATGCTTAAGACAACTGGAAATGCAGCAAGAGAAATTATGCAGTGCAACAAATGTGCCACTCTGCTCTGTCAAGACCCTGCCTGGAACGCTGCATCCAGTTCTGGGGTCCCCAGCACAGGAGAGACATGAACCTGTTGGAGTGAGGCCACCAAGACAATCAGAGGGATGGAGACCCTCTGTTGTGAGGAAAGGCTGAGAGAGCTGGGATTATTCAGTCTGGAAAAGAAAAGGCTTCAGGGTGACATCACTGCAGCCTTCCAGCACCTGAAGGGAACTTAAGAGGAATGATGGGGCAAGACCATTTACAAAGGCTTGCAGTGATAAGACAAGGGGGAACGACTTCCAATTGAAAGACAGTAGGCTTAGCTTGAATATTAGAAAAAAATTCTTCCCTGTGACAGTGGCACAGGTTGCCCAGAGAAGCTGTGGTTGCCCTATCCCTGGAAGTGCCCAAGGCCAGGTTGGGCAGGGCTTGGAGAAAAATGGGATACTGGAAGGTGTCCCTGCCCAAGGCACGGGGGTGCAATGAGATGATCTTCTGTGTCCCCTTCCAAACCAAGCCATTCTGTGATTGCAGGATTCTATGAAACGGAAACACTGACACAAATAAAGATTAAAAAAGCGAGTTACGGCAGGCAGCAGCTGAAATCGCCGCTGATGTGACCGCAATGTCACCCCTGGGGGTGCGTGTCCCGGAGCCCTCCCGGGGGGGCA
>WEIV01025115.1:4417-36028 GCA_013390005.1 Calyptomena viridis | reverse complement strand
GAAGCCATTCTCCAAATTTAGATCTAGAGCTTAATTCAGCAAAAAGATACAGTTTTAACTTTTTAGAGTTCTTAGGTGGCCTTTTCATTGCCACTTACTACTATTAACAGGTGCATTTTATCCAGCTCTTTTGTGGCTTCAGACTTGCAGATATGAAGAGATTTCCTTCCACAGCTCTGCAAGAATGGAGGTGCCTTGATTCTGTGAGTCAGAGGTCTAACAAGTTAAGTCAAAAATACACTTCTTTTGTGAAACTTTTTCTCCAGAAGTACCACATAAGGTGAAACACAGTACTTTTCTCAGTCCCTTCATAGCTCTGAATGGATCCATTTGTTTTTCCTTATTTTTCTAGGAGGACCAATCTCATTTCCTCATCCACATTAATTCCTATTACTTCTCTATTACTGTGCTACTGCAAAATTATTTCCATTTGCAGTTACATACCATTGCTAATGACATTCTTTATACTCTGCTATATAGAACTTCTAAAGAAATATCTAGAAGTTATTTTAAATTGATACATCAATATTTCTTCTTTTGAGATTTTGTTTTCCCCACTGAAAGATTTAAACCTCTTCATAGCAACACAAATTCAGACTTTGATGCCAAAAAGGGTTTAAGTAGATGTTCTGCTAAGCAGGATGTAGAGTTTCTTCACATGATTCTCATATCCAATCCATAAATTTTAGGCCAATAAAAGCATGTCTTCCAAAAAGCTGCATTTTTCTAATGCTTAAGAGAAAAACACAATCTAATCTGCAATGAATTACTGACTTGCATGAGCCCACAACAGTTACTGTCTCAGTTCCTACTTTACCCACTTCACTTGAAAACGCAGTAAAAAACACATCCCTCGAGGAAAGCACACATTGCATCCAATTTTTCCAGGCATATAAAAAGATAAGTCAAGAATTTAAAAGAAACTGAGTCAGCATACGTTTCCCAGCAGTCTGCTTGAACTCTGATCTGTAGGTTTGTATAACTACTTGCTTTCAGACACAAGGATAATGAGAAATTCCCTAAAGGAAGTCCCCTGTGAATGTCCCAGATATCATTATCCAGGGAAGGAGAAATGAAGTCACATGAGATATAGTTACTGAAGTTCTCTCACAATTACATATGTAACTGTAACTTATGTTCAATACAGTGAGTTTTGCAGTATCTTTTACGTAGTGCATAAAAAATAATATTTCCAACAGTAAGATCCACCCCAGTGATTAGACATATTCTTTGTTTTAGAAAATGCATTCCAGTAGAAGTAGAAATGTTTTGCATTCACAAGGAAAACTACGAAGTTTTCAGCCCAGAAATTAATCTCATTCTTTTAAACTTGAAGTGAGATCCCATATGGTGTTTATCTCAGGGAGGCTTTGTAAGACTGAAGATGAATTAAAAAGGATCAGTACCATCTGACATTGGAATAGAAGGGGTTTTTTAAACTAACCTAAAGGATTTGTGAATCTGAAAGAGTGCTCGTGGTTCTTATGTTGATTCATTTGAAGACTTAGAGTTTGTTTTAAAGTGTTACCATCTAACATGAATTAATATTTATTTTTTTTTCAAACCAAACACATTCTTTGTCAGAACATAATATGGTTTCTGACTGAGGAAAAAAATACATGAAGTGACTAAGTAGTTTTCCCCATGGGAGCACATGAGCCTTTCCTTGTTGCCCAGCTTTCAAAATGACAAGTAAATTTAACAACTTTACATGCAAACATCTGCAACCAAAGCAAGAGGCAGAAAAAAATTAAATACTCTTAATTTTTGTCCTTGACTTTTACAAAATCTGAGAAGATAGTGTAAGACCACCAAGCACGGAATTTTACATGTGCTCTTTGTATTCTACACACTAATTGGGCAGCAATTCCAGGCCAAGTCCAGTATTACTTTGTCAGACAAAACGTCTCCCCAGAAACTGGCAAACAACCAACTGTGTCTTACAGATGTTCAGCATTAAAAGAAATTATCAAGAAATGGATTTGTGCCTTAAATAAGACAAGGACATCTCTCACAGAATTTACATATTACTCAGTGTGGAATACTGCTGTCATTTCATGAGCCATTTCACATTACATAAGTCACAGCCCTGTCTCCAGAAAGCAATGACTGCCTGGTTAGAAAAAAATTACTGCTGAAACCTGCACCTTCATCCATGACCAGAGTCAGTGAGAAGCCAAGGAACAGGTTCATGAGCTATGACAACAGGAGACCAAAGCATTTCACTGGTGTCTCTGTATCAGACCCATTCCACCACATCAGAACACGCATGGCTTTATTTTGACCAGGAGTTTTGAAAATTTGCTTTGTCCAGTAGCTGATGTGGATTAATTCAGACACTATGTTTCTAATACAGCTTGACTTTCACTAAAATGCCTATTTCAAACCAGTAACTGAGTAAAGTTCCCATATCCTAATTATCATTAGCTGAAAAAAGACTAATTTTTGAGGCTTCTCTCACTGGGCTACAAGTGAGACTAGTAAGTCTGAGGGTTTTAACCTATTTCAGGGAAATCTATTACTGTGATTTCTTAACCTATCTCCAGAGCAGCCTAAAAAAGTTCCTTTTCACATGCTTTCATGGACATATACACAACTGTTATTTAGCCAAGATATAATGTAGAATAAAGAAGTTAGAGCACGTCACTACTGGATGTTGTTATATGAATTAGGTTAAAAACCCCCAAACCAGGTAATGTCACATTTAATTCCTCTCTTCTACCTTTTGATTCAGCTGGTTGAGGTACGTACCATAAAAACCTCCAGAGGTTGAGATAGTCTCCACCTTTCATGGCACTCGAAAAGCTGAAGCAGATACCCTCAGGCAAGTTAGTAAATGGTTAATTTAACATGGAGCAGCAGTATTAAGTTGCTTTCTCCAAAATAGGTTCCTATGTTATTTATTTCACCAGAATAATGGCTCTGATTTCACAATTTATGATATCATAAAAACACCAAGGCAGAAGCACCATTATAGAATTGTGACAGAGTTTTAAGCTGTATAAACTTTTAATATGTGTATAAAACTATCTTGTACTGCAACAGCATTTGATTACTTCTAAATTAATTGTCCAACCAGGAAATCGCAGATCCTAAACTAAGCTTTCATGACAAGTACAAAATAACAGCATCAATGCTACAAGCCCACTACTGACAAGCAGCTGTGCATGTGCAAAGATTAAAGAATCTCAACCTTCCTTGAGCCTTTTCCTTAGAAGCAGTCATAATCACAGACTTTAAAGACAAATACAATGACATCAGAGAGTTTAAAAAAGAAAAAGAGAAGGAAAGCCTTCCGGGGGAAAAAAAATCCGGAAAAGGTAAGGTTCTCTCTCACAGCAGAGCAGCAAATTGGATGCATGTACTTATCTTCAAGTACTTAAAGACTTAAATTCATCATGAGTACTCCTGTACTCATCAGAAACTTAGAAAAAAGGTCCAAATGGCTGTAGGCCAATATCTACTTTTCTTTCCTGGGATGGGACAACTAGAAGCACAAATAAAGGGTCATCACCTTATTAAGACCAGCAGCACAGCTCTGTATACCTTGCTTTTAGGGTAGTAATTGAATAAATTAGGGTTTACCTGGTATAAGTGAATGAGAATTGAAAAAAAAAAAGGTGGAAACTTGTGGTCATTTTTTATTTTGGTGCACATAATAGAAAAGGTTTGAAAACTGGAAAAATGCCTACTTTATCCATTACTCATCACATTTTTAAATAGTATCAGTTGTGACATTACTTAAGAAACAAACACCAGTCATTGTGCACTCTGGAACTGACAACTATAAAGGCAACACCTGAAAAACACAGTTAAACACAAGCAAAACACATATTGATCAGTCACTAACCTTACATCTCTTCAATTTCCTCACAAAGTGATGCCTTCTCAGTAACTTTGCAGTGTCTCAGCTTGAAAAAACAGAAAAAACCCAGCAGCTCTTAAACCAGTTATCACTTGGTACTTAATGGAAGCACTGGACCAAGGAGAGCAAGAAACAAAATTACTACAAGAAGCGTAAAAGAACCATAAGAAACTTCAGCAATGAACTCCCAGGTAATATCCAGGTAATGTGCTGCAGCTGTGCCTGCCAGTGACCTCACTCCAGCTGGGTGCTATCCCATCTAACTTCTTACACCTGGAGCACTCTCAGTTCTCCTCCTCCACTCCCACCACACCTGTTTCAAAACTTACTTTTGGAGATCTCTGCAGTCTGCAATTTGTGTTGTTGATCCAAATTGTTTCACTACAGTAGACTGAGGTACCTTATAAAGCTCTTTTCTTCAGAGAGATAAAAACTGAAAATTTTTTATGTTTGCTCTAACAAAGTGCTTAGTGCTCTTAAGAATCTCACGTTTTCTGAATTTAAATGGGTAGGTCAGTACAAGCAATCCATTGATGCTCTTGCTAGGCTTTACCAAAAAGAAAAGCTCTAAGTATGAAGGACAGCCTCATTAGAGTCTAATGCTATAAGGGGATGTAAAGCAACAATGCATTGTATGCAGATAGAATTATTTGAGCTCTTAAAGTGAATTACTATTGCTTCCCTTAAACCTTTCAAAAAATCATGTAACACTGAAATATCTAGGGTTTTTTGAAAATAATTTAAATTTAGGTCTGCAGTCCAAAGATGATGGCAAAACCAACTATGAAATACTACTAAACAGTGCCCTTTTTTTTATCTGTCTGTATATGACGATTTTCCTGGGAAAATACTTTTTTAAAGATTACTTAATGTTTTTGGATATCTGCAGTTGAAAATAATCAGAAGGCACAAATGTATATGTGATATTTTAGCATGTATTACGTTTACAAGGGTTACAGGGTTACAGGGGCGGCTCCTGTGAGATGCCAGAAGTTTTCCCTGTGTCCAGTATAGCCAACAACAGCTGGCTCCGACACGGACTCGCTGCTGGCCAAGGCTGACCCAATCAGGAATGATAGTAGTGCCTCTGGCATAATGTATTTAAGGAGAGGGGGGAAAAAATACAGTCGGAGAGAGGAGTGAGAGAATATGAGAGGAGCAGCTCTGCAGACACCGGGGTCAGTGAGAAAGGAGGGGGAGCAGGAGCAGGGGTTCCCATGCAGCCTGTGGGGCAGAGCTCGGTGAGGCAGCTGTGCCCCTGCAGCCCAGGATGGTCCAGGGGGAGCAGAGATCCACCTGTGGCCTGTGGAGGAGCCCCCATTGGAGCAGGTGAATGTCCAAAGGAGCTGTGACCCCGTGGGAAGCCCGTGCTGGAGCAGGTTTGCAGTCAGGACTTGTGACCCCGTGAGGGACCCACGCTGGAGCAGCTTGTGGAGAACTGTGTCCCGGGGGGGAATGGCTTCATGCTACAGCAGGGAAGGAGGAGTGAGGAGGAAGGAGCAGCAGAGACAACCTACAATGAACTGACTACAACACACATCCTCCATCCCCCTGACCTGCTGGGGGGAGGAGGGAGAGAAATTGGGAACGAAGTTGAGTCCAGAAAAACGGAGTGGGGTGGAGGGGAAGGTGTTTTTAAGATTTGGTTTAACTTCTCTTTATCCTGCTCTGATTTGATTGGTAATAAATTAAATTAATTCTTGAGTCGAGTCTGTTTTGCCGGTGGTGGTAGTTGGTGAGGGCTCTCTCCCTGTCCTTATCTCAGTCCATGAGCCTTTCATTGTATGTGCAGCTAAAGAGGGGAGTGATAGAGCAGCTTTGATGAGCACCTCATATCCAGTCAGGGCCAGCCCACCACACTGTTATATTTGTTCAAGTTCCTGCACTGGTTACACGTGTTACACGTGTCAGGACTCCTATAGAACTAAACCAGCTTAAGTGTGAAGTCTTTCCTTTTCTTTGGAATGGAAACTGCTGCTTTGCTTTTGCTTCTAAATTTTTTGAAACTGAAATACAAAAAATGTGGCGGCACGCTGCAGTTGTGTAATTAACTCTCACACTGACAAGGGAGTAAGAGACAAAGCCCTGTTTGGCTGACAAAATGACCAAATGATGATCTATTGGTGTGAATTCAGTGCACAGGTCCGGAGTGATTTAGTGGAATGTAAGGTTCAGGAAAGATTAATGTGTAACAGCATTCAGATGGATGTATGCTGTTTGTCACCATAAGTCTGAGCAATGATTTTCAAGATGAAAACATTCTATATCTGTCATTTGTTTTTATCAGAGTCCCAAGAACTTCATGAGATGAATATGTATATTTTAATCTCAGTTGAAGAGAAACTTTGAAAAATAAATAAAAATAAGGGAATGCAAAGAGTAACTGTTAAAATTATTCATACAATAAATTCGAGGAGATACATTCAGCACTAACGGCATACCTTCCTGAGTGAATAATATACTTTTTCATTATTCATTTTGGTGACATGACAGTAAAGTAATGTGGAGGATGAAAGCTTCTGTATGACCTCCTCGGTTGTGTTGGCACTAAGTTTATGTGCATATATTTCTGAGCTCAACAGGTGCATGAAAAGCAAGTCAAGAAGGGAATGTGAATTCTAGAATGCACAAAATATTACCTGGAAGACCAACGTTAGCAGAATACAAATGTTCACTGAGAGGGTAGATAGTGGGTCAAGTAGCACTGTTAAACTGTAAGACTCATGAGAAAGAGTGGTAGTACTGAATAGCAAAACCTATAGCTCAGTTTATTTTTTTTTTATTTATTACTATTCTGTATTTGTGGTGTTCCAACACTGTGGGAAAATATTTCTGTCTGTAGTTTGTAAGAACAGAAGTGTCCATTACATCTATGTGAAAGTTCTCTGTTTTGCAGACATCCTCTGCTACATTCCTTCTAATTGAGGTAACATTTTTTTTTGTAAATGCAAAAAACCACCAAATTAAAACATCCCATTCAATACTTTTTTGTGACTAACCTGTTCAGAAGAAATTAAGCGGGTGCCAAACATGTTGATATACCATAACTGCATTCACTGTAGAAGCTGAAGAAACTCACTGCTCACTGTGGATTCTTTTGCTGAATTTCAGCTCCTGAACCACTTTATTTTTTTGTGTAATGCAGCAGTAAATTTTCCATTTGCAGTTAATCTGTGTGTATTACATACTAGAGGGCCAAAACCAACTCAGTTATAAGCAAATAAAATTCTGTTCATACTAGTGAAATTACCCAAGTGCTAAATTTCCCACCTAATAGATCTTTAACATGTTGGTTGGCAGAAAACAGTACTTGCTTTCTAAGAATGCTGACTGCAGGTCCTTTTCATTTTTTTTGTTTGTCATGTTTTCCAAATATCTCAGAATGATCATATGAGCTGTTTCACAGACTTGTTAGACACTGCTGCTGGCTTTGGGCAAGATATTTAGATATATTTAGATCTTTATGTATATGTTGTTTCTTTCCTCTTGTAATAAGATGTTTTCAATGAACCGTTTTCTTCCCGAGGCCATTTTCCATGAAATAAAGTTGTCCACGAGCAAAAAAACACACTTTCTTTGCCTTTGACTATAGTAAATGCAAGTTTAGATAAGCTTTGTTCTGCTAGAAAATCATCAAGCCTGTACTGTTTTGGTTTTTTCTCCTTTCAAGGCTGAATGCACCACAAGAATCATGGAAGCAGGAAGAACTAGGGATGGGGAATATGATGACAATTTTGGCAATAAATTCAGTACCACTAGCATTTTCAGCCTACAATAAAGATTCAGGAAATGTTAGTGTTTCATGATGTTTTGACATTTCGTTACCAAGATGTAATCTTTTCCCTATATATTCTGACAAGTTAAATCCTTTTCAGTGTTTAAATGGGTTTCCACATTGTCAGAGTTATACAGAGAAGTATAATGGCTTCTTTAAATGCTTAATGTACACGAGTTACAAGTATGGAAAACACATTCCAACTAAAATTTATCTAGACTCTAAGAGCACTACTCTTTCTCAGGGGTGGTACAACTTTAATTTGGAGTAGACATTCACTGGGACCGAGCACAAGGTGTTATACATCTTGGGCAAATATTCTAACAATTTCAGTGTAGAGTCCCTTCTGGAAACTTCTTTTAAAATAAAAACAAGCAAAATACCACTACAGCCTGTGAAGAGCCCATTCCTGGGTTCTGTTCTGACTTGCTTTTGGTTTGGTTAATTGGAAATCAGGTACAGGACTGGAAACACAACCTAATTGGACATGTTGCAAATATCATAGTATTATTCCCTTGACTTTCATAATTAAGATTATTTTTTTAAATATTCTATTATATGGACAATACAGAGATGACAGTGCATTCGTGCTTTAACTTCATTCCCCTTTCAGAAATTTGAGAAGTGTTATGGCTGTGTAATGGCATTAAAACTCTATGAAATTGCAAGGATCTTTAAGACTACGCTATGTTAGGAAAAACAGTGTTTGTATAAGCAATTTATGGCACAGTACTAAAAATGTTGCTATTTCAAACCTGAATGTTAATGGTACCTGCCTGATACCCTGTGTAGTTAATTTTACTCTCAAATTAATTGGACTGCTCAGAATTCTAATAGTTCTAGAGTAATAGCCACCGGCATCTTTTTTGTTGTTGCATTTTTAAAGTATTTTGTCTAGTTGGGATTTTGTTCACTGTCCTCTGTATTAAAAACCTTCTCAACTAACCAGTGTTCACATTGCAACTGAATTTGTTCTCCCTCATACAATTTCTTCAAAAGCTTACGTAAAATACACCTTGTGCATTGCAGAATTTGGTCACAGACTACTTAGAGATACACAGAGACCAAGAGGAATGTCTCTACCAGTCTTTTAACCCAGCTTTAACCTTGACATTTTCAGGCTGAGTGGTAAATGGCTAGTAAGCAAATTTATTTATTTACTCACAAGGATATCCCACTAACATGCACAGAGGTTTTCTAAAGCAATTGGTGTCATGGATATGTTTCCACGATGGGTTTGGGGTTTTAAGTTAGAAGTACTTGGCTGAGGAAACAAAGTGGACTTGGGTGTTTAATGACTACTACAACTATCTGAAAGGAGGTTACAGCTGGGTGGGGTTGTGTAGCCAAGTGAAAACTGATAGGATGAGAGGAAATGGCCTCAAGTTACACCAGTGGAGGTTTAGATTGGCTATTATGAAAAAATTATTCACAAAAAAGGTTGTCGAGCACTGGAACAGTGGAACTTGCCCAGGGAGGTGGTGGAGTCACCATCCCTGAAGGTATTTAAAAATCGTGTAGATGTGGCACCTGGGGACATGGTTTAGTGGTGGACTTGTCAATGCCAGGTTAATGATTGGACTCAGTGATATCAGAAGTCTTTTCCAATCTGAATGATTCTATGGTTCCATGATTCCTTAACCCTACTTACCTAACTTACATAACTTCACTATAAAGTTAATTCAGTCTAAGTTTGGCAAAGTGAAGTTGATGTTAACTAGTTGAGTCATTTGATTTCCACAGACAGGATCTTTTTCAGTGGTTGTATGTCTATATCCTGTGATTGCAGCAATAAAATATCTGTACCTGTTATGCATATACAGCTATATTCGCAGCTTGCTTATCTCCACTGGCAGTGTGGTGTAAATAAAAATCATCTATTACTGCTCCAGTATATATTCGGCTTCTCTACGATTCTAATATTAATGTTGCCCCTTGAACATCATGATTTGTTTATTTAGGTATGATAAGTGATGTCAGATATTAGGCTTTGCTTAAAGATAGCAGCAATGACAATCAGCTCCAAAGATGAGAAGTGACTTGAGCTTTCAGACCTTGAAATAACCTGCTTAACCACTTATCTCTATGTGTGATGCTATGCATTACTTGTAGATGAATACTAAATTGAATAATATCTCAGAATTGATATACTGAACTAAATTAAATCCTCGCAATTATCTATCATGATGCTTTTGTGGTTTTAGTTGTAGATTGGTTGATCTTTGTGCTTAAGAACTACAGGACAGTTTGTTACTTCAACACTCAATCTCTGGAATAACAATAGGATACAGAGTAAGAGAATAGAAATTTTAAACTTTTTGGTGACATTTCTTACTTCAAAAACTCAAATAAACAAAATCTCACTATCAGACATCTGGAGATAGGCAATGTGAGACTTCACATTGGTTTGCATACAGGTGCACAGTGGTTCCAGAATGCATCTTCCTTTCTCTTTCCCTTTTAATTGATTTTCAGAAGAAAGGGCACAAAATGGTGTGACACTTGTTCAAAGCATAATATTGAAATTGTCCTATGCACAGGGTATTGTATTGAGGATGCACAATGAAATTTCTTCTTAAGGCTTTTGTGTAGCTGTGGAAGGTCTTTGATCTTGGTCTATTTACTAATTGCACTCCAGTGAATAAAAATGCTTCCTCTTTTTGCCTGTTGCCTTTTCCACACAGCAAAAATCTAAACGTAGGTACAGCTCTAAAGCAACTTCTCAATCAGCAAATGGGCATAAGAAGTTGTTCTGATCATAAAGGCAGTGTACCCTCAAGTTGTTATTGAAGAGACAACCCTGGAAGACAATGTGTGTTACATCCTTAGATTTTCTTCAGGTTGTGAACTGCTGAATCACTGCAAAGAGGCTGGAAAATTATATTAGAAAATCCTCTCAGGTAAAGGGAAGCACTGAAAAAAGATGGAAAAGAAGGTAAAAACTACAGACTAAACCTGTCCTCTGTTCCATCATGAGGTGAGGCTATGAAGTGTGTGACTGTGTTCCAAGGGAAACTGAGTGTAGTTGGCTTCTGAATGCCTTGATAAACTAAAACTTCAGCCGGGGACATCCAACAGCAGTCCCAGTCCTTAATGGAGTCCTGAGTATGAAAACTGAGTACCTAGGGGGATGTCAAGCACATAAACTGTCTGAATCAAAGATTTCCTTGGTCTAAGTGAGGTGCAGCACAGATCTGTCCCATTTTTTGATTTCTTGTCACATATCTGTGAAACTTTACAGTCTAGGTATTCCCAGGTCTAGGAACAGAGATGCCTTCACCTCTGTGATTCACTGTAGTTTAATGAAACACTTCCCATAAACTCCTCTTTGGAGAAGTGAGCTCTGATTCCTCAGCTGAGTCCCTACATCCTAGGTTCAAACTGCAAAGCAGGTGAGAAATGTCTTGTGATATAAGAATTTTTCTTTATTTTGTCTTCAACAACTTTCCTTTCATGTGGTGAGAAGACAGTCTGAGCAAGGGCTAAAAACACAACAAATGCTTTCTTCTGAAGTCATCTAAAATGTTGATTTTGACTTTGTCAACTGGACAACTGGTAATAATCTCCTGTAACTATGGAATAAATGAGGAAATAAAAATAATTTAAATCTAAGTTTGTCATTTAAATAGTCTGTTTATCCAATCCACATCAACTCAATGCATTTTTACTTGAGTTTCTCTCACGCATACACATTTTTTTTCCTTTTACCATTTTCCTGCCTTGCTGTGCTTTCTAATGAGTCCCTCTAAGAAATGGCTGTTATTACAGTTCGGTAATGGAAAAACAGGCAGTAAGTTTTGTTTGGTTTTTTTTTAGCTTTAGAGCACAGTCACTACTTCATCCAAGAACCACTTTTCCTTTTCCAGGCAGTGAACATCACATGGATTTCATTTTATAATCCAGAAAAAAAAGTCACAGCCAAATTAGACTGTATTAGAAACACTGAAAAGATTCCCCTTTTCCTCATTGCATCTACACATGGCAGAGAGAGATTACTTAACCTTGAGAAGAGTGGGTTTAACTGTTGGCATATTCTTAGGCAAGCATTTGAATATGCTTTTCCCATTTTTTTGTGAACAGAATTCCGAAGTAGAAGCAAAAGCACTGAAGCTGCATATAGACAGACAGCATATTTGTCTCTGTATAACAGGCATAATTAGTCTTATCCATGCAATTATAGAAACAGAAATAAGTTCTCAAAGTTCAGACATATGCTCTCTATTTAGTACTGATTCACTGGAAGGTTTTTTCCCTCAAAAGATTTTGTTTAAAAACTGTGTCCAACACTCTCTGTTTTGGTTCACAACACCAAACAACCCCCAGAGCTGACCAAAAAACTTCAGTCTTTCCTGTAGACAGTGTTAACTGTGCTTCTTCCTAGATTCAGATAACTTGACTTTAAAAACTGTTGATTATTAACAGATTCCTTAAAAATCAGTAGGAGTAGCAGCATTTACATCTTTGAGAAATTCAGGCCACAATTGTGGGTATAGGAGTGTAAACTCTGCAATCTGCCTGCAAACTAGATACCAGGAACCAAATCCAAGACAGCAGCAAATCCACATTCACTCTGGTATTGCTACATCACGACTTTCCCATCTCTGAAGATCAATAGAACAGACAACCTGCTACTTTATATCTCGATTATCTTTTCCCCTCAGTTACAGTATTTCTAGCATTCAGGATAATTTTGTTATTAATCATTTAATTTCTTTACTAATTATTTACAGTTATCATGAACTGTAAAGTTTAAATCATCAATTAGATAGTGGTACTTTCAAAAGACAAGTACTAATCATGACAAGGAGTAGCTTCAAATTCTTGAGATGAAGTAACAGGCCTCGGTTATTAGTAATTTGTGATTAAGGAGGGGAAAACACATTTCTAGGATAGTTAAGACATAGACAAAGCAGCAGTAATTCTCTTTTCTGAAATGTGTGCTTTTTTGCAGCTGTACAATGAAAGATCACTTTTACCAGCTTAGAGATAAAACATAAATACTTGGCTAATGAGTAATTTATAAAAAAATCCAACCTACATGACCTTCAAATGCAAGAGCCATTTTTCACGCTTTTTGAACAAAGGTTTTTTTTTTCTTGTTTTTAGCATTTAATAGGCTGAGTTATTTCACTTGCACAATTCTCCACTTTATCTTTAAGTGCACAATGATGTCAGAAAGTGCACAGGGAAGATAAATCCAAGTGGTTTTCTTCCATTTGAGTGTGGTGAGAGATTTTCTTTATTATGCAACATGCATATTTTGTGCTACCAAGTTTTAGAGCCTCAGAATGGTTTTCTGCAAAATGTCTCAAAAGATACTAATAGCTTGCAAATGGATATTTAAAGTAGACTTAAAAGAGCATAAAACCAATAATTGTCATATCTACATAGTGCTGTCAAACATGAATAGTGATCATTGTTGTATTAATATCAGTAATTCCTCTTGGAAGCGTTTACACTTGGCATTGCTATCATTATCAAATGTGTTTATATCAGCTACTGTAATAGGTTTTCTAATGCCATAACTTTCTTCAGTTAATTATAAACAAATTGGCACACCTAATTAATGGGTCCTAGTAATAATATATTGTCTCAGAGATGCGTGAATGATACCCTTGATGCAGCTCAATTAATGATGCCAAACACTATAACCTTCTTAGCAGCAAAAGGCACACTAATATCCATAGAAAATGAAATTAGATGTCTTTAGGACAGAAACAAAGCAAGAGTACACTGAGTTGAGGACAAAGTGATGCTGTCATGTTGGATTTAAGCAACTCTAAACTTTCACAGTATAAGAGGCAAATCTTGCCTAATACTTAACTTCTAACAGAATAAACAAAATATAGAAATGAGCAGTCATAAAAGAAACAGGGAAAACTAAGCATACGAAAATCCTTAATTTTGCTTTGCAGACCTCTGATGAACAATCTGTTTCTCAAGGTGTCTGGACGCAGTTTCACAGGAGCATTTAAACTTTCTGTCTATGGAAATTACAATTTAAGGTTACACAGGTGGCTTCAAGGGATATAAGAGGCATCATAGGACATTGTTCTTTGGTGTGGTTCAGCAGCAGGGTCTTTCTTAATGGTAGAATTTGTAACAGTCCAGGAATACTCCTGATTTTCATATATACCACAGAAGAGAATAAGGTGTCATCTACCAGGTCACTAAAGCTACCAGGCTGAGGCAGGTGAATTCGGATAACTATGAAGAAAAGCTGAGAAAAGGTTTAGGTGCAGAACTCCATGATTTTCTTCAATATTCTAGGAAAAATTTAATTTTTGAAAGTTTTGATGATATGTCCTTTTTATTTATTATTTCAGTGGCTAAAAATGTACAAAGAGGAAATCTGGTCTTGGTGTCTAACTCTGCCTGAGGGGTATTTAAAATCACATTATTTTTTCCAGCAAAGGGATTAAATGGCTATTGACCCATGGAAGCAGGGAAAAATAGGGAAAAATAGGGAAGTATTGTGATGGTCTCATAATTCTTGAAGGAATTAGTTCTGTTTAAAGCAAGCATTTTTTATTATAAGCTCTATATATTTCCAAGCATAGCTTCTACATACCGCAGAAACAAAGATAAAAGGAGACTGGGCCTTGTTTTGCTGTCTTTCAAGTAAAGGTCTTAGCACAATTAATGCAGGAACTTTTTTCTGATGTCTCATCTTGACTTTCAAGCTTAGAGATGCATATCAGTACACACCACATCTCCATGAATAATACATGATGTATAAGCAAGAAAATTATGAATCCTGCTTTAAAGATCATGCTGCACTTCTCTTCCTTATGTTAGCCCATACAGCTCTAAGAGACTTCACCCAAACTTTACATTTTTAAAGGGTATAAAAGTCTCATCCTCCAACAGCCTCTCTAGTCTATGATGTTGCCTCTGAAAGACAGTAACTTTTATTTTACTGCATTTTTATGTCTGCATTTAATAGCATAAACTCATTATTTTTTGTTAAATTCAAGTCAATTCATTACTGTAATGAGTAACAAACAGAAAATATGAAACGTCACAGTTTTGTAGCAAAAAAATAATCAATTTCAGCTACTTTCACCAGAAAGAATAATCTGAACTTTACAAATTGCCTAAAATGAAACACTGCAAGATAAAAACCTTTGTTTTTCTCATTTTCTTTTAGTCGCAGAAATGTTGTGAACTTTGTGCATATGTAGCATAATTGTTCATACCTAAGTGCTTCAGGTTATCTACATTACCATTTAATCCTATAGCTATCTGTGAAGTATCTAGCACATTTCTGCGTGCTATAAAAATTAACACTTGAAGGAGCATGATAAATGACTGACTTAGCAAAGTACAATTACCCTTTCATCAGTGCAGCCAGTTCATAATGATATGTGACTATTACAGTGTAGCACAGGGTGGTATTTGGATGGTTGAAAATTAGCCTACTTAGCAATATAGTTTTATTATTTCCTTTCCCTCCTGGTGAGGGGAAGAGAGGCAGAATGAAACAGAAGGAGGAATTAGAAAGATGGAGTGAAAAACCAGTTTTATTCTGGAAAAAGAAATCAGAGTCCTCTGGTACAATCTACCCTTGAAACAGATATTTTTGTATTTCCTTTGAATTTCATTGTTGCTAGGGAAAGGCCTACTGGTGATAAAGCATATCTGAACGAATCTTTGGTCTTAGAGAACATGCTAAGCTACAGAAGGTAACTCTTTCTAGAGAAAGGATGGTTTGGGGCTGGTTTTGGCTCACTGAATACTTAAGCAAACTGTGTTACCACTGGCCTTTGAAATTACATTGCAAATATTAGAAAAACATTTGAGCAGTCACTCCTCTTCATTAACAGAAATTAATATGTCATTTAATGCTAAACAGCAAAAAATACAGATTATCATAGAATCACAGAATGGTTAGGGTCAAATGGGACCTTTTCTTCTTGTTCCAACCCCTCTGCCATGGGCAGAGACATTTTCCACTAGACCATGTTGCTCAAAAACCCATCCAACCTGGCCTTGAACACTTCAAGGGATGAGGCACCCAGTACTTCCCTGGGGAAGGTGTTTCAGTGCCTCACCACTCTCAGAATTTCCTCCTAATAGCTAATCTAAATCTGCCCTCTCTCAGTTTAAAGCCATTCCCTCTCATACTATCACCACATGCCTTTGTAAATCGTCCCTCTCCAGCCGTCTTGTAGCCTCTCTAGGTACCTTAAGGTGCTACAAGGTGTCCCCAGTGCCTTCTCTTCTCCAGGCTGAACAACCCCCGCTGTCTCAGCCTGTCTCCACAGGAGAGGTGCTCCAGCCCTCTGAGCATCTCCATCACCATCCTCTGGACCCACTCTAACATGTTCACACCTTCCTCATGCTGACTACCCCAGACCTGGACACAGGACAGGTGGGGTCTCACAAGGACCAGTTTACTCTAGTGGTACCATTTGCAGACAGCCAAATTGATTTATTTCTCTCTGCTTGCAATTTATTAAAAAAAGCACAGTATTTCCAAATAGTACTGAAGACTGGTATTCCTGAAGAGCTACCTGTGTGTTCACTTATATAAATCTGATAATAAATTATCCACAGTCAGTAATCTGCAGACAGCAAATTGAAATCAATTGATTCTTTGCAAGCCAAAGGAATAAGGATCAATGGCTTTATCATGCATGGATCAGGTGCCACATAACCATACGTGTGCTGAAGCTCTCAGCCTGGCAGGCACCACTTGGAAAAATGGAACAATGTGCAAAAGAAAGTACGTTGAAACTATTCTTACAGAGTCTCCATTCTGGCACCAAACTGACATAAAATATTCTACCATGCTCTCCTCCTACTGGTATGTGTTTTAAATTGCAGTCACCTGTTGCAAATGGGAGCCCCAGAAACAATGCAAACTGTTTACAGCTGCTTTGCATTGGGTATCCTACTGCTAGATCTTGTGTTGATAAGCTCTGCTACAAAGTGAAAGCAGTTTTAAACCAATAATAATTTTTCTTGTATTTTTTGTCTTGAGAGAGCTGAATGTATGACCTAGAAGGTGTTTTTCACCTCTAATTTGTCTATTTGTCTCTCTCATCAGCCACCGAAGGAGCAAAAGAGAACTGCTATGGGCTAAGTCCACCTTGAATATTTCTGTCCCTGCACAGAGAGGTGTTTTCTAAAATGTCTAGACCCAAGTTTCAGGGACAAAGGTAATGCATTTACAGGTTTAAGAGCCTTTCAGTTCTGATATGTAACAGCCCACACATTTTTAACCTGGTTAGCTTTGCCGTTTACTCCAGTCAGAACTGGTACAACAATTTTGTCCTGCCTCAGCATTCTTAAAACAGTTTTAAGTTCATTATTGGGCTTAGAGATTTTCTGTCAAAGGTGGACCCGTTTTAAGTTCAGAAAATGTCAAGGTTTCTTGGCAGAAGGGGTTCTGTCCACCACTATCAATTATCAAGCTAACAGTTCTCATAGATATCTACACTTTAATTTCTGAGTGCTCACGTCTAGAGCTACAGTCCCAAAGCACTGATTTATTTCACTGTTTGTTGCAGATCAGATACTACTGTTGTCATTTATTAATGAAGTCTGCATGAATAATGTCTGCTTTCCTTGCCCTTTTTAAATTACAGATCTGACCTAGAACATCTCTTTTATTCTAAGAATAAAGACCTTTTTTTACTAAGAAAAATACTGAAAAAAGACAAAGTATTGGCCACAATGTATCCACAACCAACATTATTACCATATTTAAATCTAAATTAAGCTCTACATCTAGGCATGTCAAGTAGGTTTATGATATGAAACCCTGGTTTATTTTGAAATAGATATTGCTCTCCAATTTCCTTTTACTTTGCACCAGTTCCACCTTGTTCTTGCCTGACCTTCTTCACAGCAAGATTTACTCTGCTTCTCATACACTGTGCTTTCCTGTGCCATCTCATGGGATTCACCTGAACCACAAGAACTGTTACATCAACAGAATTACTAATAAATAACGAATCTTTTACATCAAAGGAAGCACAAAGCATCTCAGTAATGCTGTAGAGGTACAAGAGAGGTATGACCTTAATGAGATGGTCCTGTGTTTTGTTTGCTTAAACACAAACAGTAATTGGAGCTGAATGAGAATTGCCCTGACTTTATGAGTAGCTACATCTCCCACTTCCTACCAGCAATATTTAGGTAACATTTGACTTTTTTTAGAAAAAGATTAGGCACTTTATCTAACATAAAACACTATGTTTCCAACAAAGTATTAACTAACAGATATGCATAAACATTTCACTATATAATAACCTGCTTAATCTACATGAAATGTAACATTTTTACTGTCTTTTACCATCAGAACTGTCAGCAGCATGTGCCTGTGAGCCAACAATTTACACTTAGTAATTTTTTTTCCTCCCTTTCCTTTTCTACTCAACAATGCAAGAAATCTGCTGGTACACAGCTTTAAATCACTTTGCTTGCCACAGTGAATAATTCGTGAAAACAGTGACCTTCCTATAACTTGTTTATATGTGTACTGAGGTGGAAATTCTTCCTGGCATGTAAGTAGACAGCGAGAAAGGTGCTTGACATAAGGTGTAGATTTAAACAAGAAACAAGACTCGGCTCACTATCCATGTATATTTTAAAATTTAGGGATTCTAGAGTGCCATCAGATCTAGTTTATGAGTACTGACAATTCTACTCAGTTCCAGTGCACAGTACAACCTTCAGTAGTGATGCCAAAGACTGTTCAAGGTGCCATATCCCTTCATGTAGTTTGACTGAAACAAGAATAGCACCCTGCAGAACTTCTTGCATAGTATCTGTCTATAAACAACCTGTTTACTGAGAAGTTTGTTGAGTCATTATGAAATTCTACACTTAATATAATAATTTACGGCTGCACATGCTACTAAGGAAAAATGCTGGATGATCATAACTACAAACCTGCATAGAACAGTTCAGTTAAAATTTATGTAACTTAAAATATTATTGCTTAAATGAGCAATCAACATACAGGTTCCACAAGTAGAAAATATTCCTGAGCTTGGTATCTGGGTCATACAGCTGCCAAGCTTGCCTTCTGTGTAGCAACATTGACAGAGAACACAGTTGAAAGGGATTTATATTTACGTTTTTCACCAGAGTAAACAAGAACAGGCACTGCAAATTGCATGTTTAGGGAGCTGCATTTGGGCTGCAGTGATAGCTGGTTTTCCTTCCCTAAACCTAGAAGTAATACACTGAAAAGACCACCATGCACAGAATATCAGGATTTAGAATGCAAGTTAAAAATGTTTCAGACAATATAATGGTTGTTGGCTCCGTAGGCAGCACAAGGACCAAAATGCTACTGAACAACTTGCAGTTGTTCACCAGACTATAACACTACTAGGTCATCTCACCTAAGATTTGTCAAGAAGGAAGAGCTATCATTTTTTGTTGTGTCAATTCTGCCTCAAAAACCTTAAGTACCAGAGAACAACGAATCTTTATTGATCTAAACTTGAATCTATATGTTAATTTACTTGTTAAGTTATGCATAACAGAAATACAGGGCCCTGACATAAACTGCATCTTTAGGGTCGAGTAGTTTTCTGCAGTAGGTTGATCCTGGCTGGACGCCAGGCACACAGCAAAGATGCTCTATCACTCCCCTCTGCAATTGGACAGAGAAAATGCATGAAAGCCTCATGAATTAAGGACAGGGGAAGATCACTCACCAATTATCATGGGCAAAAGAGACCCAGACTGGGGAAATGAATTGGATTTATTACCAATCAAAATCAGAGCAGGATAATGAGAAGTAAAACAGAACTTAAAAACACCTTCCTCACACCCCTCCCTTCTTCCTGGGCTTTACCTCCTCCCCAGCAGTGATGGAGAGAGATGGGGAATGGGATTTAAGATCAGTTCATCACAAGTTATTTCTGTAGCTGCTCAGAAAGAGGAGTCCTTCCCCTGCTCCAGCATGGGGGGCTTCCCATAGGAGACAGTTCTTCACAAACTNTAGGAGACAGTTCTTCATGAACTGCTCCAATGTGGGTCCCTTTCTGTGCGGTGCAGTCCTTCAGGCACAGCCTGATCCTACATGGGCCCACCCCAGGGTCACAAGTCCTGCAAGAAAACCTGCTCTAGCATGGACTCCTCTCTTCAGAGCTCAGTAGATCCCTGCCAGGAGCCTACTCCAGTGCAGGCTTCCCTTGGGGTCACAGCCTTCTTTCAGGCATCCACCTGCTCCAGTGTGGCTCTCCTCCCTAGGCTGCAGGGCACAGCTGTCTCATTCACCATGGGCTGCACCACGGGCTGCAGGGGAACCTCTGCTCTGGCACATGGAGCACCTCCTGCCCCTCCTTCTGCACTGACCTTGGTGCCTGCAGGGCTGTTCTTCTCACATATTCTCCACTCTGCTCTTCTTGGATGCAATTATTTCTGTGCAATAACTTTTTTCATTCTTAAATATATTATCCCAGAGGCACTACCACCATCACTGATTGATTCAGCCTTGGCCAGAGGTGGGTCCATCCTGGAGCTGGCTGGCTTTGGCTCTGCGGGACATGGTGGAAGCTTCCAGCAACTTTTCACAGAAGCCACCCTTGTAGCCCCTCTCTGCTACCAAAATCTGGCCATACAAATCCAATACAATGTCTTATCTATTTCCTACCTCCTCACTACCACAAGAATTTACTTCAAGTGCTGATAACCATCAAGTGACTACCAAGACAGAAATTTAATATTGAAGTCTACAGACACTGAGGTTCAGATTAAATGAAAAACTGCCTCACACCTACTCTTCACAGAGACTATCTGCTGGTACCTTTGTACATGTGCATTTATTAAATATAATTCTTTCATTAACTGTAATTATCAGACTATACAAATTTAGGACCTAGATTCTCCTGCTTTTGGTCTGAATATCAATTGAAAAGTATACCAATAAGCATTACAGTGTGGTAAACAGACATTTAAAAGGCAATTAGCATTTCCACACAGTGCAAAAATGTATAAATATATGTGATGAAAGGTAGCATTGAACTCACTCCATGATACATATTACAATTTGCTAAGTAAGGTCCTAAGATGAGCATTTTTTTACACAGATCATCTGTAACCTTGAATAACTAATATAACAGTTATATAATTAGTATGTAGAACTTATGTATTTAATTAGTAATAAATTCTACCCATTTGTTGCAAGCACACAAACCAAAGTTTATTACATTGGATTAGCCTGTCTTATTTCATTATGGCGTATGGGCTCTGCCCTGACCTCCCAGGGCCCCACAGCCTGAAGGGCTGCGGGTGCCTCTGCTCAGCCAGTGCCAGCAGCAGCACAGGGTGCCAAGCATGGGAGCAAGACACCTTAAGGCTCAAAGAGCTGGATCTGTGCCCTCAGACCCCAGGAGTTGTATGTTTTCTCTCAGGGCCTGCATGGCCTGCTCTCAGGGTGGCTCAGGCCTGGGTAGCTGCCCTTCTGCTTGCAGGGAAGGAGCTATGAAGGGCTGTGCAGGAGCTGCTGCTACAGGACTTACACACTCTGGCTTCATCCAATGGGTTTCCACTTTCAAAACAGAGAGTTTAATTCAGGCTCTCCCTCTACCCCACATATACAGATGTTGGAGAGACCTTGACTGAAGCTGAGGTGTACCTGTGCTGCAGCACCTGCCTTGAACATCAACCCCCTCTTGTTGCCTTGGAGACAGTCTTTGAGTTCTAGAGTCAGAGCCATGGGATCCTAGAATTCCAGGGGCATGGAATCCCAGAGTCATGGAATCCTGGAATCCTAGGACACCCCAGATTCTGGCACTGATTTTTAAGATGATTCTGTGACATCATGTTCCTGAGAATGTTTTCCATGTCATGAATTGTCTTTAGTGTTTCAGTCAATTGCTTGTCTCTTCCTGATTCTTATGTAAGCTTATCTTAATTCTTACATAATAATTCTTGATAAGTAGAAGTTCTGAGAATCTGGCCATGTCTTGATTGATGATAAGCTTAACAGGGAAACTCACCCACACGGAAATTCTGTTTCATCTGTTATTTAGTAGATTTGAAATGAAACATTTCAGAGTACTTTTACAAAATGTAGTATTCAGATTTACCAGTAGGAGAAAATAAAAGTTGATTTTGTTTTGTTAAAATCCCAGTTCTTACAGAGAACATTCTGATTGTGAGAGTCAGTTAATTTCAAGCACAGTGTCTCTTTTACCTCTTTAGTTATTTTAGTAACTCACAGGTAGAGTTCTCTCTGGACACGGTTTGCTCTCTGAGATGCACCCACCATCCTACTGGATCTGCTTCTGAGTGGTGAAAAATTGGCCTCTGGAAAAAAAGTGTAGAAATATACTGTAAATTACTTCCCCTTCTCTTCAGAGTTTGCCAAAGCAATGAACAGCGTGGTGCTATTTTCCTTTACAAATGGAATAGTCAGAGAGAGAGAACATAGGAGCTGCCTTTCTCTTACAGAAAATCTTAAGAAAATCTTGAGTGGCTAAAGGTAGCCACTCAACCCAACCTTTAACATCATCACTATTTTTCCTTGCTGGCAATTATGGTTTACACTAGAAGTAAAGTTTGGATTCACAGTAAAGAAACAAATACAGAGTGGGAAAGTAACAGTGAAAAATTCTCTACTCACTTCAGTCAGAAAAACTCCATGCACCTATTTTGCTAAATTATCCATTATCATTTTGATAGCCTCTTCAAAAAGATGATTCTCTCTTCAAACCAGCTACTTGCTTTCCTTTACTGTCCAGTCTACAAACTTCCATTTAGTTTTTACTCAAATCAAGATTTCAACCCAGATCAGAAGATATTATATATTGCCTCCTATTGCACTATCCATTTCCAAGAAGCAATTTCCACACAGCAAGATAATTAAAAGCTATCTTTCACAGCATAAGATTCTATGAGATAAGAATGGCAAAAAGAAAACAAAAACAACACCAAAAATATTTAGGAAGTAGGGTTTTCTTTTAAAAATAACTTGCCATTTAAAAAAAAAAATGTAGGGAGTATGGCAAAAAATATATTTTATTCCTTCGTAATCTTTCACAGGCATACTCTTGAGTATACAAAAATACAAAAACATGCTAAGTTCTTTGTGCATAATTCTAAAACATAAAATATTTATGAAGAAATGTATACAATATGGAGACCTTTATAGCACGGGAAGAATTTTAAGTGTAATTGGTTTGAAAGAGTACAAATTCAAGCAAATGCAGACTGCTTTTGCAACATCTCATTGTACTTACATGTAAAATCCTGAGATGTGCCTGACATGATAATTGTCAAATACAAGTGTTGAATTACTCCATCTCATCATCACTATGCACATCATTTGACACATAAAGATAAGCCTAATGACTCAGATGACTAAGAAAATGAAAAAAAGAAGTCTTCCATAAGAACAGCTTGCACTACAAAACACAGAGAAGGCTATGCTGCCTCTGTAAGCATCCAAACAGAACACAATACACTGCCAGGGGAGGGAGGCAAAAATAAAAGAGATCTTCAGAGCAAATGCAAAACAAGCCTACTGTTGTATTTTTTCTCGGAATTCTCTGCAACCAACCCTTTACAGGAAATTTGGATTTGGATTCCAAATCAAATTCATGTACATTTTACATGTGTTCAAATAGAGCATTCAGGCCTATGCCAATGATATTCCGGAACCTTTTACAATATCATAGCTTACTGAAGCAACAAGTCATATACCTTTCAGGATAATAATATGACAGGGTTAGTTTGCCAGCCAACTGGCTACCAAAGACAAATCTGCAGTGATGTACAGAGCTTGGCAGCTCATTCAATGCTCCTCATAATTTGAATCCATTACAGCCAGCCATGAAAGCTGCTGCTCTCTACTATGCTGGCTTTTTTAAGAGAGACAAAGGATTTTATTTTTAAAATAGTAACTTCTATTCTCTCTTACAGTTTGCAGGATAGCCTGTCCTGTCCTAATTAACACCATAAAAAAGGAGACAAAATTAGAAAGGGAAGTGAGAACAAACATAGATTTCTGCTCTTCTGCCTGGGAGGAGTATCCAAACAGAGACAGAACTTGGGTCCAAAGGCTGCCATTCAGATTTTTAAACTGGCTAATCAATGCAACTGACTTATAGAGAGAAGGTCCCATACAATAGGTCAGTAGTAGCAGTGAAGAGAACCTTTGTCTCAGCAGGACTTAACACAGAACACCCACTTTTTCTACCCAGCAGGTTCAGCATACACAGAGTTTGTGGGGATTTTCTCAATTTTGTAGAGATGTCTGCTCTGGCTGAAAAAATCCTATTTGCTTCAAGGACAGCAAACTCAGGTTGACACTGTGTGATTCACAGAGGCTCATCTCTGTATCAGACAGCTGATACAGAAATCATACATAGAGGGCTGAACCTTTTCATCTTGGAGTAGATGACTGTGAAAATCATCTGTGTAATTACTCAAATTGCTTGAGTTACTGTGGGTAGAGAAGGTTGATTCAGCCTAAACCCTTTCGGGAGGATAACCTGAGCCTAAATAGTACAAATTAATAATATATTCAGTAACTGTATTTCAACACCTATTGGTTTATTTCCAGCCCTATTGTTTTATTCCTAGTCTAGAATAATAACAGCTTCCTATTATTTGGAACAAGTAAACAAATTAACATCTGTGGATATTTACAACAGAAACTTTTAATGTTAACCTATGTAAGATTTGATGTCTCATCCAAGTGTAAGACTTTGAACACTGCTATATGAACACAACACAAATAATAGTTCAGTGAACTTACTGCACTATAACAACAACTGAATGCATTAACAACACTTACAACCATTTGTGATCCAAAATCCCGCAGTCCATTCCTGAGGAAAGGCAATGAATATTTGACTACACCAAGAGCGCTGGACTATTTGATGTCAGGATTGTGTGAACAGAAGGAAGATCCTCCAGAACATTCCTACTGGCACTCTGCAGTGGCCAAACTGTGTGGATGACTTAATGAAAACATCTAGGTAAAATTCAATGGTGACAATTCAGAGATAACAATAAAGAACAATAATACATAATAATAAATAACAATAACACAGGAGTAGATCTCAGAATGCTTTACAAGACAGGCATGATTCATGTGAGAGAAGAAGAGACAGACACAAGTAAGAGTTGGTTTCAAACCAGTGAGAGTTGTTCCAGCAGGTCAAAGAAATGCATCAGTGCTATCTGTACTTACACTATTTGTCCCAGACACTAAATGGGCCTAACCCAGTGTTCATTGAACTAAACTGCAACATCTCACAGGGAGCCAAAGGAGCTTTGCAGCAAATCTTAGACACACATTAGGCACACATTCAAGAGAAACCACTGCAACCCCCAAACAAGAAAAGAGCTAATGCCAGAAATAATGTTCTCGTTTCTGACAGAGAATTCTAACATCCCTTTGGCTGAATTACTCATCTGAAAAGTTTTATCACCTGTGAATGCCACAACTCAGGCATTGAGAAACACAAACCATGACTTTATGGAGTAGATTTACTTAGTTACAGCAGATTTGACCAAATGAAACTTTATTAATTCTACCATACCTTCATCTACTCACACTCTACATATACATCGCCTCTTGTCTCTCTATAGACTTCCCCCCTACAGCTTTGTGAGTGTGTTCCATATCTGTTAAAGTCTGACAGGGGTGATACTGTTTGTCCTCTCCCATGAATGCGTCTGGTATGATTTCCAAAAGCTGTGTGTATATCTGTCCTTTAAATAATAAACAATGCATACACTGCTGGTCTATTAGCAATATATTCCCAATAATATACTCTAGTGATTTAATTATAACAACGGAATACAAAAAGCAACTGGAGATGATAATTCTAATTGCTTAGCTTGCTCTCTTGTTCTGCAACACTTCCTTTCACATGCAGTCAAATAACCTACATATTTAACTAAACAACAATCAAAGCAATGATTTGGAAATTGCTGGTATCCGTGATTTTAGACTATGGGCCACAGCTCATGATTTTTTTCCCTTAAACAGTCTTGTTCAATAGAATAAAATTACCAACAAGGGACACAGAAGTTTCCTTTCTTCTTGTTTTCTACTAGAAAACAACCAGCCTAATAGAGAAAATATCAATACTACACTATCTGCTTGACAAGAACACCAGGAAGAACAGATGTGGTGCAAGTCCCAAAAATGCCTTGACTTGCAGAACACATGCTACATTCCAGTTTGGAGTGACCCTCCATCCATCACCCATTAGTCCATTTTTAATGACTGGCTGTGAATGCCATTTGGATATGTACTACATGTACACACTGGAGCTGGCTGGGATTGCTGGACTGCCAAGCACTACTTGCACAGCATCAGGGCTTTCTCTTTTCCTTGCCCCTCCTCAGTGAGCAGGCTGGAGGTGAGCAAGAATTTGAGCAGGGCCACAACCTAGACAGCCATCTCAAACCGAGCAAAGGAATATTCCATGCTATACAACATCATGATCAGCATTAAAGGGATTTTGAGGAAGACATTGCTCAGCATCTGGGTAGGCCTACAAGTCAACTTGTGGAAGGTGGTTAGTGATGGCCCTCACATCATTAGTTTGGGGGTTTTTTTCCCTCCCTCTTTGTTTATTAAACTGTTTATCTCAACACACAAGTTTTCTCACTGTGTGGGGAAGTATGGTGCTTAGCTGCTGGCTGGGTTAAAACCATCACTCTGAGATAAAAAAAAATAAATATAAAATTCAAACACACAGAATGGAAGTTCCCACACCATACCAGACTCCTGTAGCTACTGGAGAGCAGGACCAAGGCCAATCTCCTTTCCTCCTTTGAGCAGTCTGCAATAGTGAGACACTGTGAGGCCTAGGAAATAAATCCGTCTCAGAGTCATTAGGAACAGTATTGCCTTAGGTGGGATTGCAAAACAAACAGGACTCCAAGTTCTCTTTAAACCTTTTACAGAGATTTAAATATGTATTTAAAATTACAACTACGGGCAAGTGAATTAGTAGTAAAAATTACAATTTTGAATGACAGACATAAATTGATCATAGTGCAATTCACTGCTCCTTCTCAAGTGGAAACAGAGTGTTTTAACGAGAGATTCATTGAAAGGCACCAGATGGTTCAGTGGAAAATGAAAAAGACTACAGTTTGCAAGTCTGCTGTTGTTTTCCATACTGTCATTCCTCATATGACCCCTCTGCTCAATGGAACTGGTCATGCAAGACTTTCAGGGAGATGTTCAAGATGTGTTAAGAAACAGCACAATTTTCAGGTTAAATCATTTCAGAATGTCTGTAATTTTCAAAGGTGTTAGTCCAAGATTTTTCTTAGTCTTTCTGCTAAGAAACTGTACCATTTTCCTGTGTAGATGTTAGCAGCTCAAGCTAAATATATTGCTTCATTTGCTGAACAAAAACAATTTAAAAGCTAGTTTGTCCATGTTTTTAATTCACCATTAGGTAGCTTTGAGCATTAAGTGAAATTTGGATATAATGACATGTGACTCCTAAGGAAGGTAGTAAGACAAACCCACCATCAGTGGAATGCCACAGCAATCAACAGATCTCAGAGCTAGTGAGACTAAGCTAGTTAAAATGCTGCTGTTGCTCACCACCAGAAAAGGCACTGCTCAAAATTTAGAAGAGAAGATTTTTTACAGATATTTAAAATCAATCATTCATACATTGAAATGCAAATTGCAGTATGTGACTGTCTCTGTCAGGTTCCAATCATCGTCTCAAAAGCCTGCAATGCAGATTGCAAATGTTCATTATGCATGTACCAGCTTTGAAGAACCAGCTGTTTATTAGCACTGGATCTTGTAAGCTGCACTTCAGCTTTTTTCCATTGCAATTCCTTGAAACATTTGCAAATATTTGTGATTTATTGTTGATATTTTACTTATTTAGTGCCAAAAAAGCTCTGGAAGCTTTTTTAGCATTCACATGTGAGCTTAAAACTTATATGGGAAGGAATAAATGAGAAGCTCAAATGATAGATCACAGGAAATATTAGTATTCCTATTGCATTAGCAGTGAGTTCAAAATAATGTGCCCCACATATTAAGGCACTTTTGAATCAGACAACATATTTTGCAATAGCAGAGAGTGTACTATGCAACACAGAAACTACCTAAGGGAGATTGATGGTGAGCATGAGGAAAAGGAACAATAGTTAATCACACAGTTAGCTCAGTTAATCAAATTAAAAATTTGTTCCATGTATCTATTAATTTAGTTCAGTTTATTGTTCCTTGGAAAATTGATTAAAAACATCAAATGAAAAAATTTCTCCAAACAGCTCTTAAGTATAAAACTACATCCTTCATTATATTCTTCGTTTAATTTCCTCCAATTTAAACCCCAAATCTGAACATACCTCTGGGGAAAGAAATCACAGGGTTAGACGTTTCTTTTCTCCTTCTGAAACAACAGACCTTGGCTTGCTTTTCACTTTTCTGTGAACATTTTATTGTAATGTCACAGAAACTGGACATTTCCCTCCTGAAGCTGATCAGCAGTTCCCTTCCTCACAGCAATTCTTAACTGGCTTTTCAGGGAAGTGGAGCCCTGAACAACACCATGCCTTATGGAGAGCAGGCATGTTTCACAGCTGGATGGTTCCACAGTTCAGAGAAGTACTGCAGTAGGAAACAGATCTCAGTTACACTTCAGGCTGCCCAGGTGTCCAGGGTGACTCTGAAGTGTCTACTGGACAAGGCAGTTAACTCTTAATACTCATCACAAGCCACTTGCCTCGATAGTTCCAGTGACATTACTGAGCTCTAATAATATAAGTAAAGTGCTGATTATTTTCCCATTTGTGTTTCTTTTCTAAAATAGAAATGCTGGTTCTCCCTTTTGCTCAACTTCAGTTTGTCTTGTATATTTACATCATAACTTCTTCTGGGTAAAGAGTATGTGTGTATCAAATACATGTACAGCCACTGATACAGACTGGTTTTGATCCTACTGTTTTCAAGTATGAGTAAAGCAAATATATAATAAAAAATGAAATACCAATTTTGTTGCACAAAAATAAACCCCTTTAAACATTCCAGACACCTGTTCTCAGATCTTGAAGAAAGATAGTTTCAGTTAAATTAAATGCCTGTTATTCAATTCTTTCAACGGAAAGACTTGTCTCAGGTTTAATAGTAAAGTGTTTAATTTATAATGCTGTTAATTGGTTAAATACCATGGCTTCTCAAGGATGTGTTCTTTGGGGTCTAAAGTAATCCTCATTCTCATCCTGTTCATCTGTCTACTTGTATACTCCACTGGAAGTAAATCAGTCAATCCTACAACTGCCAACTACTCCAACAGAAGTAACCACTGTCAGTCCAAGAAAATCAAAGCAAGAGATGCCAACTTCTGTATCCACCAGACATTTTGTCATTTGGAAGCATTTGAGGGAATACTGACCTCAATAACTTCAGTTACTGAAAAATGTTGCTTTTATTCTTTTTTTCCAGCTTAAAAATGACTGAAGATTTACCAATAAATTCTAAGCAAGATACCAAACATGCTTAAAATGCTCTGTCCTGACACAAAACTTAAGGAAGCCACAAGTATTTGTTACAAGGAGTTCCAAACAGACTCCTACAATCATACAGACTAAGGTGTTCTAGTCACTCAGCAAACAAAACAGCTGGGTATTTGCTGAAATTCACTGTGAAATTGGTAGTACCAGTAGGTAGGGTTTGATACCCTGCTATTCTGGGTGGCAAACAGAATCATGACCTCTCAAATGTATGCATTCTATTTCCATCTGGCTACCATTTCTACTGAAAATCATCATTAAAAGGCTGCTTTGCAAATGGTTCAAAAGTAACTCAAAATGATTTGTAGGCTTTTGGTTTTTTCTGCTTTTCAGGTGAAATGATCTGATGAAACAGTGTTCTTGGTTATTGAAAGCGCAAACATCTCATGACTTCTGATAGATCCCTGAGACTGTAAATGTTACTAATTTCAGCAATTCACATGCACATTGCACTACATTATAACTCAGCAGAGCAGATTATTATCATGTTAATCACAAATAAGATTTTTAAAGGAATATTTTAGTAATTTAGGTGTCAATTTTAAATCTACTTTTAGTCTTAGCAACCTTCCCTATACCCCATTTACTTAGTTTTTTCCCAACCTGCTTCTAAACTCACAACTGACTTTTGACAAAAGGAGAATAATTTCCAATTTTTAAATTTTTTTAATTTGTTCCTTGTATTCCTGTCAGGAAATGTTATCAATTTATAACTTAAGAAGTCCCTTTTATGTGAAGAAATGGAATAAAATTCCAGTTTTTAAAAAAATATTAAAGATTCAGATAACTCTCTGGAGGTAAAGGTGAGAATACAAGGAACAACAGTAGATGTAGTAATGGAATTGTAACACCTCATGTAATTTCTATAGCAGTAAAACAAATACAAGTGATAATCCTTGGCAAATAATGCACTGTTAGATCAGTTTTATACCNTGGATGGGGCTCTGAGCAACCCAGGCCATTCTGGGCCTATGATTATTATTTTTAATGCATATGACTGAGAAAATAAATAAGATAAATGCATTTGGTTTTAGATTCAAATAACCAAAGACTTCATGCTAGCATGATTTTTTTTTCCAGAATATCTTCTGTTCTTAAAATCTAATCTCAAGAAACAGCCCTTAAAATTCATTTTAATGAGAGTTCAATAGAATGTCTCCTGGCTTTTAGCACAGTCCATTTCCATAAAAACAGTGCTGCAGTACAGAACCTTGGCACGGAGGAGCTAACAGCATCACTGATCTTATCAATGCTGTAGTTTATTGTAACAATAAAGAATGTAACTTGAAAACTTAACATGAAAAGTATAAAATAGTATTTTATGTATTATAATAGACTACAATAAAGATTAAAGCTTTCCACCACTTTTGAATTAAATATCATGATAGATAATGAGCTATCAAAAAGGAAACAGATGGTAAAACCTAACCTGGAACACATGGAAGGTCCTACTCTATTGCATGTAATACAAGAGCACATACAAAAATATCTTCAGAGAACATTTAAGTCACCTGATTGAACTCTCAAATTAAGACACTACTATTGTGAAGCTACATTCAGAGCCCTAAGTCTATCTTGCTTGTATGTTTATCATAACACAATACTTCACTGATCTATCATACAAATTATATACAATTTAAAACTGCCACGAGCTAGCTTACAAAGAGGTAATAGTATAATTTACATAACTACCTTCATTCACCTCTTTTTATTTGTAATAATCATAATTTGATATAATAATCAAATTGGTCTCAACAGCTACTCTGTACTTACAAACTACACAAAACACACTTCTGTGGTATTTTCAAGGATTCCCATCATAAGCAAAACTATACAAAAAAGCACAAATATATAAAGACCAAATAGCTCGGCAGTGGCATACTGCAGTCAGTTCAACTGCTGTATGTACAGTATTTGTGACGAGAAGCTACATTCATCCCAGACAAATACCCTCTTTCTGGGACTTTCTAACAGCCCATAAGAGTTTCTATAGGTCAAGCAGCTGAGATAGCTGACTTTTCCTTCAACTCAGAGTAGGAAAGATTTCCTTTGATGTATTAAATAATCGGGTTATACCAAACCAAACTCTGATATTCATGTTCAGAATAAAAGTATTGTAAAATACTATATATATATGTGTAGTGTGTATATATATATATAAAATAAATACTATGTCAGAAAAGGAATAGTGTTCTGTCACAGACAATGATACAAGCATCAATATACCAGGAAGCTGTGCAGTGAGGGAATGGAAAGGAGAGGAAGAAAGGTCCTTAACAGATGGACAAAATAAAGAAAAACAAAACAAAACAAAAAAAAAATTTACATCTCCCCAGAAAAATCTAAATAGTGGAAGTAGAGCATTCATACCGTCCAGAACACTATAATAATAACAATAATTACTAGTGTTATTATTACTATTAATAGTAGTAGCAATGTTCTTCAGTCAACAAAGTCCAATCCTGGATCACTACTTGTGCCTTAATTA